>CM067216.1:126792420-126881710 GCA_034190945.1 Octodonta nipae
TTCCCATTGGAGATCTTCCCACTTGATTGTATCGTTTGTTCTCGTAAACAAATAGTGTTCATCAGACAGTGCCTTGTTAAGTCTACAAAGTGTTGAAGTGGTTTGTATTTTTCTGTTATGATATCCAAGGCTTCGTCGATAGGGATGTTGGGGAAAAGGGACACTACGTCAAAACTTACAAGAAGACACTCTGGTTGTAAGACCGTTTTTCTAAGTATTTCAATTAAATGTGTCGAATTTTTCACATATAAGTCTGCCCCCTCTGCAAACGGTTGAAGGTTTTAGGCTAGGTATTTGGCTAGGTGTTGTGTTGGGGATCCAATTAAGCTTACTATTGGCCTCAAAGGTGCACCTTCTTTATGTACTTTTGGCAACCCATAGAATTTCGGACATCTTGATGACTTTTCACGCGGAATGAATTGCAGATTTTTGTCGATCCTACTTGCTTGGATTTAGGCCTTGGTTGTTTTCTGCAGATAAGTTGTTGGGTCAGTATTAATTTGTTTATATGCTGAATTTTGTAGCAATGTTTGAATTTTGTTTGAATAATCCGCTGTAGAATGACAGTGTCCTTGTTGAGGCGAAGTTGTTTCAAGGACAGTATTGCAAGAATTCTACGAAGACATAATATCGATACTATTTTCAATACAGACAGAAAAATAAGCACGGTGTGGAGGACTCCAAAGACAAGGATCCCTTTAGAACAACAGGGAGTGTACGAGATTCCATGTGCAGACTGTCATAAAACCTATGTAGGGCAAACTAATAGAAGAATTCAAGGTAGACGTGATGAACACCAGAACGCTATAAGAAAGTAGGAAAAAACAACATCAATTGCGGAAAACGCCACCACTATGTCACACCGAATAGACTTTGAGAACACCAGAGTACTGGCAAATATAGAACACCCGAAATCAAGACTCGTAAGAGAGGCAATTTAAATAGCGAAGAGGCCTCACAGTCTAAACGCACGCAATGAAATTTAGAACTTATGGAATTGTTGGAAAATTCTATTAAACACCTTACCGGCCCGGTCCTATAACAACTCAATCGGAAATAATAATTCAGCAGGCGGGAGGTGTGCCCACTGAGCGCCAAGGGCCAATCACACGCAGCCGTTCACGGTGCCAACTGACAGGCGCCGAGCCGCGACTATATAACAGGGCGCGCGCTTCTGAAAATCTTAGTATTCGACTAACTAGAAGCGAAAGCAGAAGGCTACTAGAATTATGCGAACCGACCTGAAGATAGCAGATGTGACTCTGCCGAAACATCGTCATTTTACCATCGATCCCGGCAGGGATCAGATATCAACTAAAAGGATGAATGCCCGGAAACCACCTGCAACTTTTAGTGCCCGCGAAATCTTAAAAACAATATATATATATATATATATATATATATATATATATATATATATATATATATATATGTTTTTAGGTGGTTTCCGGGAATATATCCGCGTAGTTGATAACTGATCCCTACCGGGATCCATGGTAAAATGACGATGTTTCGGCAGAGTCACATCTGCCCTCTTCAGGTCGGTTCGCCTAATTCTCGTAGCCTTTTGCTTTCGCTTCTAATTACTCGAATACTAAGATTTTCAGAAGCGCTCGCGCTCTTATATAGTCGTGGCTCGGCGCCTATTGGTTGGCACCGTGAACGACTGCGTGTAATTGGCCCTGGGCGCTCACTGGGCACGCCTCCCGCCTTCTGATTTGTTATTTCCCGTTCAGTTGTTATTGGACGGGTCCGGGCCGGTACGGTGTTTAATAGAATTTTCCAAGCTCTTCGCTATTTCAATTGCCTCTCTTACGAGTCTTGATTTCGGGTGTTCTATATTTGCCAGTACCCTGGTGTTCTAAGAGTCTATTCGGTGTGACATCGTGGTGGCGTGTTCCGCAATTGATGTTGTTTTTTCCTGCTTTCTTACAGTGTTCTGGTGTTCATCACGTCTAGCTTGAATTCTTCTATTAGTTTGCCCCACATAGGTTTTATGACAGTCTGCACATGGAATCTCGTACACTCCCTGTTGTTCCAAAGGGATCCTCGTCTTCGGAGTCTTCAACAGCGTGCTTATTTTTCTGTTTGTATTGAAAATAGTATCGATATTGTGTCTCCGTAGAATTCTTCCAATACTGTCCGTGGTCCCCTTGACATAGTAAATAAGCCTTGGTTATTGGTGTCTCATGCTCCTCGTCTGTTTGTATATATATATATATATATATATATATATATATATATATATATATATGTTTTAGGTGGTTTCCGGAAATTCATCCGCGTGTTGATTACTGATCCCTGCCGGAATCGATGGTAAAATGACGACGTTTGGGCAGAGTCACATCTGCCCTCTTCAGGTCGGTTCGCATAATTCGCGTAGCCTTCTGCTTTCGCTTCTAGTTACTCGAATACTAAGATTTTCTGAAGCGAGGGCGCTGTTATATAGTCGCGGCTCGGCGCCTATCGGTTGACACCGTGAACGGCTGCGTGTAATTGGCTCTTGGCGCTCAGTGGGCACGGCTCCATCCTGCTGATTTGTTATTTCCGGTTGAGTTGTTATTGGATGGGTCCGGGCCGGTACGGTGTTTAATAGGATTTTCCAACAATTCGATAAGTTCTGAATTACATTGCGTGCGTTTAGACTGTAAGGTCTCTTCGCTATTTCAATTGCCTCTCTTACGAGTCTTGATTTCGAGTGTTCTATATATGCCAGTATTCTGGTGTTCTCAAAGTCTATTCGGTGTGACATCGTGGTGGCGTGTTCCGCAATGGATGTTGTTTTTTCCTGCTTTCTTACAGCGTTGTGGTGTTCATCAGGTCTAGCTTGAATTCTTCTATTAGTTTGCCCCACATAGGTTTTATGACAGTTTGCACATGGAATCTCGTACACTCCCTGTTGTTCTAAAGGGATCCTCGTCTTCGGAGTCCTCAACACCGTGCTTATTTTTCTGTCTCTATTGAAAATAGTATCGATATTGTGTCTCCGTAGAATTCTTGCAATACTGTCCATGGTCCCCTTGACATACGGTAAATAAGCCTTGTTTATTGGTGTCTCATGCTCCTCGTCTGTTTGTCTCGGTTTTGACTTTAGGGCTCTTTGTATATTTCGGTCTGTAAATCCGTTTTGTCTCAGAGCTGTTTTTAAACTGTGTGTATATATATATATATATATATATATATATATATATATATATGTTCTGAGAGGCTTCCGCGGTCATTATTATGAACTAAGCTACTCGACGTTTCGACTCCTGGTTTGGAGCCATTATCAAGAGACAAAAAATGAAAAAGAGTTTCAGAGTCTAGATCGAACTCGGGGCCTCAACCTGCCTACTCCCCAAGAGTCACTAGGTAACTGAAGGTAAATCTGCGCTGCTTCTTTTATTTATAGTTATCGGTCGATTAGGAGGGGATGTCGCGTGATGAAGGGGCTGTGCGGTGATTGGTTGGGTGTTTATGGGCGTGTCTGGTCTGTTTAATCTGGCAATTACGGAGGTCCAAGCTGTGGGAAGGCGAGTGCTGTCATAGCGTCTATTTAGACAGAGAGGTCTTTATTCTATTTCGATGGCTTCGCCAATAGTTGATGCCCTAAGAGAATTGAGAGATATGATAGTCCTACTGTCCTCGAAGTTGATAAAGTGCCCTGTTTGGATATGGTGATGCGCGAGAACTGAAGTCGGATCTTTTTTACGAACTGACAGAGAGTGTTCATATACTCGATGGTTAATGCGCCTATTAGTACGACCGATGTAGCTTTGTGGGCAATCGCGACATGAAATTTCGTAAACTCCTCGATCTTCGTTAGGTACTTTGTCTTTGGGGTTACCGGTTAAGTTGCCTACAGTTTGAGTGTGTTGAAGGTAGTCTTTATCGATGTCGGTGTAAAATCCGTGCTATTTTGTCAGTGACTCCTCGAATGTACGGGAGGACGGCTTTTCGATATATATATATATATATATATATATATATATATATATATATATATATATATATATAATATATATATATATATATAATATATATAGCCGTTACCCGCGGTTTCACCCGCGTATGGAATGTAGAATTCTTTCCAAAAAAATAACTTATGAAACATATGGGCTACTCAATATTACTCAATATAACAATTTTTTCTAACTTTGTTGAACCAACTTACATAACTATAAATCTACCAATCTCGAATATATTTCACCGAAACTGCAAGCACTTATGGGCCACCCTATATAACAATTCTATTTAACATTTTTGGAACCACCTTTTATAACTGTAACTCTGCTTCATCCTATAGTGCAACCATCCTGTATAAGCTGCTGTTTATTTGTCACCCAATATAACATTTTTAAATTACCTACCTATAATTATACTCCACCCTATAGGCTATATAACAATTATTTATGATAATTTTTTAGTCACTTCGTAAAATATAATTTCCCTCCGCCCTATATTTTAAACACCCTTTAAATGCTCCCCTTTCTAACATTGTGTTACACAAAATATATAACTATAATTTTGCTTCGCCCCATATGTGTGGTAATTTCATATATCAGGTTGCAACTGTTCATGGTCCACTTTACACTTAAACTTATAGGCCACCCAATATTACTTTTTGTGTACCACTCTGTATAACTATAAATCCACGAATCCCCAATATATATGGTAACTTTATATGGTAACCCCTATGTAACAATTTTATTCAATATTTTCTGAAATGTCTTCTATACCTATAACTCTACTTCCATCTTTATTTAAATCATGTTGTATATACTGCTGCCAATTAGTCAACCATTATAACTTATTTGTCTATAATTTTTTGAACCATCATGTGTAACCTTAATTTTATTATCAAAATATTTCAACCACGCTGTATACGCATCTTGCTTAGGGGTCATCATATATAACATTTTTTAAACACTTAACTTAACTCTGATCCCCTCTATATTTCAACAATCGTATCTATGCCACTGATTATGGACTACGCTATATAACCATTTTTCTGACATCTTTTAACCACCCTGAAAAATATAATATGTCTCCACCTTATATGTCAACCACCCATTATATGCAACTTTTTTTAATATTGTTTTAATCACACTGTATCACTATTATTTTACTTCACCCCATGTTTCAGATATTGCATATATGCAGCAGCTCATGTTCTATGTTAGAAAATTATTTATGCATTTTTTAACCACGCTGTTAAACTATAGTTCTACTTCACCCTCTATTTCAACCACCTTCTTTGTACAAGTCCTTATCGGCCACGCAGCATAACATTTTTCATCACTTCCCAATAAATTTCACCAAAACCGCTTATTGGGTAGTCTGTGTAACCATTTATTAAATACTCAACTACTTAACTCTAGTCCTCCCTATATTTCAAATAGTTTGTGTGTGCAACTGATTATTTTTCCTCGTATCATTTTTTGAACCGCAGTATGAAGTATAATTTCTCTCCACACTTCATTTGCATCTATTTCTAACCTTGTTTGAATCACACTGTGTAACTATAACTTGACTTCGCCCCATATTTCAAGTACTCCATTTCTCTAACTTATATAACAAAATTTGTTTACCCACACTGTATAATTATTATTCTACTTCACCCTATACTTCAACAAACTTGTATATGAAGGATTTATGGGCCACTCAATATAACATTTTTGCACCACCCTGTATATTTAAAATTCTAGTTCACCCTATATTTCATCTATCCGGTATATGGAACAGTTTGTAGATCATAACATTCCACTATAATATTTTTTAAACCCACCTGTAATTATACTCCGATGCATATTTCAACCATCTTATATGTGCTACTTGTGCATTTTGTGAACTACTTGTGAATATAAAACATTTTTTAACCACACTATAAACTATAATTCCACTCCATCTTATATTTCAACCACCCTGTATAAACAATACTTTTACTCGAATACAGTATTCGAGTTACTAGAAGCGAAAGCAGAAGGCTACGAGATTTAGCGAACTGACCTGAAGAGGGCAGATGTGACTCTGCCGAAACGTCGTCATTTTACCATCGATCCCGGCAGGGATCAGTTATCAACTACGCGGATGAATTCCCGGAAACCCCTAACACATTTAGTGCCCGCGAAAACTTAAAAACATATTTATATATTATATATATATATATATATATATATATATATATATTAGATAAAAACGCATCGAAAGTTTTTACAAAAATGCTATAGTTTTGCCATAATGACGGATATGTTACAAATTTCGCCCGCATTTTTACAATAACCTACACATAAGTTTCCTTGATTTAAATTAAATGAAAACTCGGTTGTTTACTAAGTAATAGTCATTGTCTACCCAAAAGTATTCATTTTAAATGATAGTCTTACGAGCGAATTCAAAGGATCATCTCCCATTTCACTAATAACTGATCAAATTTAACAAATTTTCAATAATTCAACATCAAATAAATGATTCATTCATAGAAATAGAAAATGAAAGTTATCCTACTTAGCGACAGGAATACATATCGTTCATAAACATTTTGTGTTGAAATTTTGATAGCAATATATGTAATTTTAGTACCAATTTTGGTATTTTCGCTGTTAACCTACGTTTGTTAGTTTCAGTAGTATATAACTAACAACCTAAGTGTTTAAAAAATGCAGTTGATTGTTATCTGCGCTTATAGTAATTTCTAAAACTTTAAAGTGGATGTAATTCCACGGCGATAAAATGCGTTACTGACAAAACGTTTTACTAGTTTTTTAGTTCCAGGTTTTTCGAGTAATTACAAAAAAAAATAATAATTATTAACATTAATCTTGGCCATACAATGTGGAGATAATAAATAAACGATAAGGACACCTTAAAAAAAAGAAAAGAAAATGGAGCGAACATCGTATAACAGACAGCACAGTTATTATGGTAGCCAGACGCAAATCACCACTAGGAGGGAGAATCACGGAACCACCGACCACGCAAACGATTGAAAACAACCTATCATAAAGGCATAACTCATTTTAAAACCGACAGAATAATAAAGAAAGAAGAAGAGGAATTAACAACAATTTGAGTGACAACACACATCAGACTATCCATGGTGCAACCAGCTTATTAAGCTAACCAAACCATAAATTAAGCTGAAAAAGGGGACGTTTTTGCTTTTTCCAAAAATAATTCAGTACATTTGTACTCAATCTTCGTTCATACTGTAGATACTACATAACAAATCATATAAATTACTCAAGCAAAGGACAATATACTATTTACTAACTAATGTAGTCAAACTCTAGCGCTGAATGAGCTGTCATCACTGAATAAGTCTATTGATAAATCCTCGAAATACTTTGACCTACATTAACATTATGTTGAATGGCATTATTGTATTCCATAGAGAATTAGTTTCGGTACTTGACCTAGATATATGTATAATGGAGACTAATAGCTACAATATTTGGTTAACTCTGCAGTAATCCATTCAGGATTAGTTCTACCCCTGGATATCTCCTGAATAATAACATTGACTAAGAGGGATTACAGAAAGTAACCGTCCCTTCGCATGTTGCATTAAGAACAATATTTAACTATCAAATGGAATTATATCTAATAGCGGATGGACTGAAAATAGCCCCTAACAAGGACGTATATAAATTTGGAGAATATAATGGATATTTTCCGGCGTCTTTTAGAAATTAACCCAATATAAGGAATTCTCTCTCAGTTTGAAAGTGACTTGTTTATTAAAGAAGGTAAATAAAACCAAAATATCGAATTTAAAGGTTTTATTCTGTAAAGTATTAGGCTAATTTGAGTTCAACTATTTATTGACGAATGCTTAACTCAGTGTAAGCAATAACAGTTGCCATATCGCATTTACTACCCAACTAATATAAGAAATAAACTTCACAAAATATTTTCAATTTAATAATTAACGAATTTCTCATAACTGTTGCTATTGTAGTTATAAATGTAGGTTTACAACGCTATATTTTAGAATGTAAAAAATGTTAACTTATCTTCATGATACTTTGGTCTTTTTGTGCAATTATGTACAGGTGATACTGTAGAACGTGCTATGCTATCAGTCATGTCCAGAAATCATCTCAGAATTGAGGATATATTATTCTTAAGCAGAGTTCTCTGAATTGCATTACTAATCAATTGATTAGTTTATAGGATATTGTTGTATTATGCAGTGGTTTACTTCTCACAAGCACTTTTCTTCTTCTACTTTTGCATATAGTTTAACGATATCTAAATGCACACGAAAACAATACATTTAACAGAATAGAGTTTTACATCAGATCTTTGCTTCTTTGGAGTAAATTCATATTTCTGTGTTGTTAATAATGTATGAAGTATGTTGATTCTTGATTCATATGCTTCTGTAAGTCCTTTAAAGATTAGACAATTAGACTATGTAGCGCTGTTAACAATAATTAATTTTCTCAAGTAAACTTATGATTTGGAGTTAGTATCTTGTACGGGTTTGATTGAATATATAATTAAATTTGATATTTCGATTTTGCAGTATTTGGTTCGTTAAATTATTTCAAAATTTACGAATTATATTGGTGAGGCTTTATAACACTTGTTTCCGATTATTAGCCACTTCCTGGGTTTTACTCTTACTCGCGTTTTTAAACAGCATTTTTGGTAACCCCAAACTTCCCAATACTCATCATTACTGTTCTTTCAAATTCTTTAAAACATATTAGTTGATTTATTATGGGATTATCATTTTCTAAAATAGATAGGTTTTTGAGCTCAAACGAGACTATACATATATTCAAAATTACGAGAAAATGTTTAATCATTATACCCGAAAAATTGAAAATATGATAACTTCAGAATTATTTTAATACTTTACTATTTTCGATTTTGTTATTATTTTTATTTATATTACGCTATTTTATAGATTTTACAAATTACGCTATTTTATATAATTAGGGTTTTTACAAATTTTATTTCTGAGGTGAGTTGTTATAAACGTTGTCAACCTTATTAAGAATGTTCATATGACAACACCATAAAACCGGTAAAACAAGTGGTTCTCATGGTGTCATATTACACAATATACAGGGTGTTTCCAAAATAAGGTTCCAAACTTCTGCTGTGTGTAGAACTTATTAAAATAAGCCAAAAAGACCCTATTAACATGTGCCTTAAAACGCACACTTAGAAAGATGTATGCCATTAAAAGGGCTCCAATAAAACTATTTTTTTCTGGTATTGAGAAAAAGGTCGAAAATAAATAGGTAAACAAATGTATGGGTCTTAGAAAAGTTTTTATGTTATATAACATGTGCTATTCCGTTTTTCCAAATGTAAATCATAAGCGTCCTATTTGAGTTGGTGAAAGGGGTTTTCGGCACGTTTTTGTTTATTTCATTTTTTTACAATTTTCTCTACAGATTTATAAAAACAATTTTACGTAAAAAATAGTATTCTATTCGGGTATGCTGCCTAATACAGACACCTGGCTTCTGACGCATTTCCAGCCGCACTGCCGCATACAAAGTGCATATCTGTCATTTCCCTGTTTGAATATGACTCCATTTTATGAGTTGCAATAATGTTACTTAAATTTTCCAACCCCAACTTTTACTAATTAACCACTGCATAGCTCAATTGACACTTAAATTGATTAGCGTTGTGGCAGTTGTGGTCTTTTATTTACCACGGTAAACAAATTTTTCTAATTTTTTGAGTAATTTTCAAACACAATTTACTCGAAAACCATTGGAAATATCGACTTGGAAAAACAAAATATTTTTTAAATAAAGTTGTTTAAATTTTGTAGAAAAAATTGAAATAAAAAGATTCTGGCCAAAAATCCCCTTCACAAACCTAAATAGGGCACTTATGATTTACATGTCGAAAAACGGAGTAGCACATGTTATTTAACGTAAAAAGCTATGTAATATCCATACATTTTTGTCTATTTATATTCGACCGTTTTGTCAGTAACAGAAAAAAAAAACTGTTTTGTTTTATCCCATTTAAGGACTTATAACTTCCTAAGGGTGCGTTTTACGACACATGTTAAGAGGGACTTTTTGGCTTATTTTAATAATTTCTAAACTCAACAGAAGTTTGGAACCCTATTTTAGAAAAACCCTGTATCTATTCCCAATAATTACACTGTAAGCCTTAGGTTCTAAATGTGTGTGTGTGTGTGTGTGTGCGTATTGAATCAATCATTTCGAAACGATAATAGAATCGATTGATGTACAAGTAATTCTAAACGGAATCTCCTTGGTGGTTTACAGAAAAACCATAAGTATTAAAGCCTTATTTTGCAAGTAATTTTACATGCACATATCTGAAGTAAAGGGTATTTTTAATGCGTTTATCAACCAGTGGTTTCCTATACAGTATAACATACAAATATCTACCAATTTCAATTTCTTCAAATAAATGGAGTGAAGTGGGAAATAATAATTAGTAATGGAGTATGTTTATTCCATCCTTTATCAGAGTTGAAAAGCTCTTTTAATAGAATGTTAAGTAATTGATGTTGCACATCAAAATTACTGAACTTGAACTCAAATGCATTTACCTACTTCAAAAAAACTGACGAACACACAATTCTATCAATATTTGCTCATCGTTATACAAATTAAATATTTTTATATTTACTCTGTCCACTGGTGAAGTGTCCAAGAGAAGAAACTGTTTATGTTTATTTTTAGCAAAAAATGTCATTGATGATAAAAGTTTTGTTGTACCAAAAGCTGAGAAAATGAAATAAAAGTCACGTTTAAAAAAAATAATAAAATAATTTGGTCAAGTGTGAGTTGCACTCGTACACTAAGTGGTCCCTTCCACATTTGAGACTACATACAATGTAGATAAATCAGAGTATATCTTTTTTCTATTATTCCAGTTTCAGACAAGCAGGGAATTAGTGAATTTTCTTATATTTACCTCGACATCTTTTAAACTAAGCGTTTTAAATCTCTAAAAAATATACACTATATGATTCACTTGATTTTTATAAAAATATTTATTTTGATTTTCTAATTTGGTCCTGAAAATTAAGATTTAGACTTTGCTTTAATTTAGTAGTAAATTTTCAGTGCCCTATATAAGTTTTTGTCTGAATTTTAGGCTCAATAGTTTGGAAGATAAAGGGGAGAATATTTGTATTTTTATGATAATTTATTTCATTTGATACATTACGTTATGGGTGCAATTTAGAAAACAAAATTATTATCCATTTTAATTTTTAAATTACTGTTAGAATTTGTGTTTTATTTTTCTTGTAAATTTTGAGTGGGGTCATATGTTCTTAAATTTTTCCTTTGTTTAGGTTTAGCAGTTCGCAGGAGGTAATTTTGTATATTTTTAAAAAACTTATTAACAAATTATTGATGCGTATGAAAAAAAAAAGTTTATTTTTTATTTAATTCTATAATTTGGCCCCTGAACTCAATATCAGAGTTTTCTTCTTATTTTTAAAGTAAAGTTCAAGTGAGGCCCTGTATTTTTTTTGTCAAAGTCGATTTTTTTTGTTAATATCTTTTAAACAGATGATTTTAAACATAAAAAATTATAAATTTGTATTTCTCCTGATGAGGCATTTCATTTGATATATTTCAAGTAGCGTTTAAAAAAAGTTTAATTTTTCATTTTCCGTTTAACCTCATAATTTGCTCCCAAAATTAACAATCGGGGTCTCTCTTTATATTAAAAATATTAAATAATTCAATTGTATTCGTCATAATAAGTCCTTTAATATGACATATTACATGATGAATTAGAAACAATTTTAATTTTATATTTTCTATTTAATTCTGTAATTTGCCACTCAAAATTAATATTAGGGTTTGCTTCTTACTTTCTTGTAAAGCTCAAATTTTATGTCTTATGGTTTCGGAGATAAGGAGGAGAATGTGTAAATCTTTGTATATTTTTGTTCAATAACTTTTAAACTAATAATTTTTAAAATATGAAAAAAATGTTTTTGTCTTCCTCAGAATGAGCCTTATCAATTGATGATTCAAAAAAATATTACATGATTCGTTTAAAAAAAAATTGCATTTTTCAGTTAATTTTATAAATTGCCCACCACCCAAAATTAAAATTAAGGTTTTCTCCTTATCTTTACTGTAAACTCTTTTATGGGATAATAAAAATTCTGTCTTCTGCGTAACGCCCTCCAGTGAAACAGTATATATTGTAAAAGCGAAAATTATACATGATAACTTAAATAACTTCAAATAATTCATTTGCTACTCAATATCTCCTTACAGCACTTCACTCCAGTAACATGTATTTGATTTTTAAATGTACAATTTAGCCAAAGTTTACAAATTAAAAAAAGAGTGAAGAGAAACAATAATGAACTTGTTCTTTACATTTTACTAGTTTCCTGACTATTTTGTTAGAACACTTAGCTAGATAGAATTAAATAAGTACATCATTCAAGAGGTATTAAAAAGTTGTCTTAATCAAAAAGTATTCATGAAACATACTTACTGAATTTTGTGCGAACAAATTTAGAAAATTTACAGAAGGGTAACTGAAGGAGGGTAAAGACCTGAAACATAACATGGTTTATATTTAAAGGCAGCAAGACATGATCATTTCAGATTTGCCTCTCAGTGCAATTACAATTTTAAAACGAAATAATTATAGTGCATTGCTTTGAAAGTAATTTCAACTACACGTTTGCTTTGAGACTTTATTTAACCAATTTACTGTTACTGATGCATATCCATAAATGAAATGTCACCAGGCACGGAATCATGAAATTGGTGTATTTCTTGCTTAAAAGCACTTCAACATTTCGTTTAAAAGCACTTTGTCTTATATTACTAATCAATGAAATTTGGAGCAAGTGAAATGTGTTTTTAAGAAAAGCTTAAAAGGAAATCAAGAGATTTTAATACAGACCCTAATAAATCAAGAAAAAAATAATTTAAAGTTTATTTATTTACACTTAAGATAATATTGATGTTAATAACGTACAAAAACCTAAAAAATAATCCGGTAAGTCCTAGGTAGTATTCAAAACAGCAGTGTTGAGAACATTTACTTGCCAATTAGTGGAGTAGACCCTTAAAATAGGTCGTAGGTAGGGGTCGACCCCTCGGGGTGTGACACTGGAGGGAGGTTGGTCCACGATCTACCCAGCGCGTCCCAATGGCTAATAGGGTAAATCCAGCGGCTACGCGGGTGGACTCGTCACCGGGGGATTGTCCCGGGGACTGGGGTGGGCAGGGGTGGGAGGGGAAGCCGGGTAAACCTGGATAAAAAATCCGTAAGCCAAGGTGTTACGCGATCCGTGCCGAGGCTGGATGGCCATACGTTAGTTGGTCTCGAACGGAGCCTCTGGGATACCGGGCGACCTCCCAGAGTAGTTAGCCTTAGCGGGGTAACGGCGCACTGCCTCGCCGGACCGAACTTTTGACCCAACTCGTGGGATTTGTGATGGAATTGGACTTAAATGTAAAAAACCTGAATGTTGTGTTGTCTAGGAACTCTGATGAGAATGGATCGGCGCGAAACGGAAACGATTGTGGAAATGATAAAGACGGAAAGGCTAACAGGAACGGCGACAGTAAGGGCAATGAAGTCGGTAACGATTACGGACCGAAGGTCGGGAAAGGTGCTATAGCGGGGCTGCGGAGGAGCCCTAGGCGTGGGTCCGTGGTGACCGTTCTCGGGGCTGAACCGGTGGGCAGCGGTGAGGCCAAAGGGAATAGGAGGTCCAGCAGAACGGTGTTGGACCTCACGTATGAAGAGGACTCGCTATGAGAGCACTAACACCAAGCGTGAGATCAAGGACGGGGTAATAAGGCTCCGCAGTCTGAGTTCTATACTCATGACTGCGGAGATCAGGACCGTGATGTTCGCCAAGGGGGCAGAGCGGGCGCGAAGGAGACAACGGTGGCAGAGGAAATGAAAGAGAGCGATGTGAGGGAAGTTTCACGAGAGGTAGCGGGGGCCGAAACGCTCGGGGTGATACGGGCGGTGATGGCGAAGACCTGGCCTGAGGAGGTTTTCAGCAGCGTGGGTAAAGTTGCTGGAAACCCCTTCAGAGACCGGTCCCTGACGGACGTGGCCGTGGCGTCCGAATGAAGACGCCGTCTTCATTAGGAAGCCCGAGGGGAAGACGTTCGCGGACACGGTGCGTCTCGTCAGGCAGTCCGTGGACGTCTCCTCCTTGGGCGTAAACATAAAAGCAGTTAGGGAGACAAAGCGGGAAGGAGTTGCTGCTTGTCACCGAAAAGGGGCAGGCAGCAAAGCTCTCCGCGAGACTGGAGGAGTGTGTCGGAAAAGAGGGTTTCCGCATAAGGAGGGAGGGGGGGGGGGTCATTCTTACTAATAAGGGGACTCGACGCCGCCACCACCGAGGCCGAGGTAGTTTATGCCGTTGGCTCGGTCCAGGGAGTAAAGGGCGAGGTCAAGGTGACCAAGATGGTTGTAGGGGTTGGGGGCAGGCAGACGGCCAGCATCAGCGTGGAAGGGGCCAGCGCGGGGGTGCTGTTGCAAGCAAAAAGTGTGAATGTGGGATGGCTGAAGTGCGTCATAAGCCCCAGGGTCCGGTTAGACAAGTGCTACCGGTGCTGGGACTTCGGGCATACGGCGAGTGAATGTAAAGGGGAGGATCGGAGGCAGTGTTGTTTCAATTGCGGCTTCAGAGGACACACTGCTAAAGAGTGTAAGTGTAAGCCCAAATGTCATTTGTGTAGTGAGGAAGGGCATACATGGGACACTACCGCGTGTAGGTTCTTTAGGAGGAGACTGCTCGTGGAGGAAAAAGAGAATGCGTATACGAGAAGGAGAGAGAGCGAAAAAGAGGGTGAGGAAGGAAAGTAATCCTGTGGGGTATTAAGTTCCTTCAAGTGAATGTGGGGCAAGCAAGGGCTGCGCATAATCTGGCGGTTGAAACGGCTGTCCGGATCAGCGCGGACGTTTTGGTTATGGCCGAAGCAAACGTTAGGTACGCAAGTGGTGGCAAGTGGCTGAGTGACAGTAGAGTGGATGTCGCGGTCCTGGTGGTAAACAGGAACTGTGGAGTGAAAGGGGTGAGAGTGGGAGAGGGGATGTTAGTGGTCGATTTTGGGTGCTTGAGGTTGGTGGCCTGCTACCTGTCTCCGAACATCGGGATGGGGGAGTATACTGCCCTGGTAGATTGTATTTTCCAGGAGGTCCGCGCGAGCAATGGGGAGTACCTGGTGGCCGGCGACTTCAACGCGAAATCAGCGTTGTGGGGGTCAGCCATTAGGGATGCCAAGGGTCTCCTGTGGGAGGAAGGGATTGCGGCACAGGATGCCGTGGTCCTGAATAACGGCGCCGAGCCAACATATGTCAGGGACGAATCGCGGTCATACATCGACGTGACGCCGTGTTCGCCGTCGCTCGCGAGGGGTCTGGGTAGCTGGGAGGTCCTCCTTGAGGAATCTCTCAGTCTCCCCAGGTACATCGCGTTTGACGTAGGAGCCTCAGTGAAGCGCCGATGTCGTGACGGGCTCTTCCGGAGTAGGGGTGTGAATGAGGACCTTGTGGTGGATGCGTATGACATTCTCCGCGGGGACGTTGGGGGGTGTTATGCGGGTCTGGCGGGGTTCCTTAGGCGCGCACAGGCGCTTGGGATGCGGAGTGAGAGAGGGGGAACGAGAGGAAGTGGGGAGCATGCGTACTGGTGGGATGAGTCATTGGAGAATGTAAGAAAGGAATGTAACAAAAAGAGGAGAGAATGGATGAGAGTAAGGGGAAGGGTGGGTAGAGAATGGGAGGAAACCGAGAGAAAGGCAGGATATGTGAAGGCCCGGAAGAAGCTTGTAATAGTTATCGGAAAGGCCAAGCGAGCGGCTTGGAGGAGTTTGGTGAGTGAGGTGGATGGGGACGTCTGGGGGCAGGGCTACAAGATAGTCACCTCCAAACTGAAAGACAGGGTGAGTCCATATGAGTTGCATAAGCATGAGAAATTGAGGATCGTTAGGGAACTCTTCCCTAACGTTCAGAATGAAACGGAAGGCTTCACTCGGCAAGAAAACTGCCAGGTGAGGCCTTTTACAGAGAACGAGTTGGAGCAAGCATGTGGAAGGCTGAAAGCGGGCAAAGCACCTGGGCCTGATGGAGTGTTCGTAGAAACAGTGAGGGCGATCATTCGGCACGATTCGGGAGGGATTCTTCAAATCTTGGACGAACTATGGAAGAGACAACGATTTCCTGAAACCTGGAGGAGGGGGAAAACTGTCCTGATCCCGAAAGGTCAAGGGGAAGGGGGCGTTACGAAATACAGACCGATTACCCTGTTAGACGTAATCGGCAAAGTATACGAGCATCTTATCAGGGGACGTGTGGAGGAAGCGAGGCGAGGCGGCTGGAGGTCTTTCGGACAACCAGTACGGCTTTCGAAAGGGAAGGTCCACAATACAGGCTGTGAGCAAAATCTTGCAACTGGCTATAGATCCTGCGTACGTTTGGGCGGCTGTTATTGGCCTGGATGTTGAGAATGCCTTTAATACGGCCAGATGAGAGGGAATCGTGGAAAGAGCGGAGGAATTGGGAATGGATGCGGGGGTTGTAAATGTCCTGAAGGAATACCTGACAGGCAGAGTGATTGTGGTGGGAGACACCGAGATTGGACTTATGCAGGGAATCCCTCAGGGTTCGGTCGTTGGGCAAACTTTGTGGAACCTGCTGTATGACCCGATCTTAAGGTTGGCTCTGCCAGAGGGATGCGTCAGCCTGACCTTTGCAGACGACTTCTCAATCGTCGTGAGGGCCAGGGGTCTGGATGAGATGGTAGCTAAGGGCAACGAGTCTTTGGCTATCATCAGGGAGTGGTTCGATAGGAACCATCTAAGGGTAGCTCCTCAGAAGACGGATTGCGTCATTCTGAGGGGCCCCCTTGGGAAGAGGGGAGGCGTTGCTTTCTCTTGGGCCGGGGTGAGGGTGGTCCCTAGGAAATTTATTAAATGTCAGGGGATCACCCTCGATGATAGGCTCATCTGGAATAAGTATATTAGAAGGCCTACCCAGAAAGCCAAGGGGGTGGTGGCGGCACTGTCAAGGATACTCCCCAACATCGGCGGTCCGCGGGGGCAGAAAAGGATAGTGTTCTGTAGTGTCATTAGGTCTGTACTGCCCTATGGCGCACCGGTATGGAAAAAGGTTATGAGAGTGGGAACGTATGCGCGGATGATTCAGGGCACCTATAGACAGATGCTTCTGCGGGTGGCGTGTGCTTACCGGACGGTATCGTACGAGGGGCTGTGCGTCATCACGGGGCAGCTTCCTATAGGAATCGAGGTCGATGAAAGGAGTAGGATCTTTGAAAGGGTCGAGAGGGGGGAGGATCGAGTGAGATTGAGAAAGGAAGAGAGGGAGAGATCCTTAGATATATGGGAGAGGGAATGGAGAAGTGAGGATGCGGGAACGGTGTCCTGGACGAGGAGGCTCGTCAGAGACCTGAAAGCGTGGGTTGGCTGTCCACATAGGCAGACCAGCTATTATCTGACACAGCTGCTGTCTGGACACGGGTGCTTTCGGCAGTATCTGTTCAGATCCAAGAGGAAGGAAGATGAGTGGTGCGTTTACTGTGGACAAGTGGATACCCCTGAACATACTTTCTTTGAGTGTGAAAGATGGCAGGGGTATAGAATGCGAGCAGAGAATGAGTTGGGGTGCGCTCTAGAGGCGAGGAATGTCGTAGAACGGTTGATGGAGAGTGAGAGGAAGTGGGGAGTGGTTGTAGAGTTCCTGGTCAGGGTGGTAAGGGACAAAGAGAGAGAGAGGAGAGAGAGGTGATTGAAATTAGGGAACTGGTAGGTTAGGGACTAGGGGCCGGGGTACCTGACGTAATATCTTCGTTGATAGTTCCAGGTACCTAGAGGGCAATTGGAGGTGTTTTAGTGAGTATACTGGTAACCGGGAGTCTCACATACAGCATGTCCGGATTGAAACAAGCGCATGACCAATCCGTAATAGGATTTCACCTCGGCAAAAAAAAGGTAGGGGTCGACCCCAACAGAGGTTTAATAGAGGGGCAAGGCTTTATACAACAAGATGCGCCCAAGTCTTGAGGGGGAAACGCTAATCATATATGATATGATATTATTTTTGCAACCCTAACGCCACACAGTCCTCGACACGATACAAAATCATTACTTGGGTGGGAGATCCATGCTTGTATTAAAGTTCCTTCATTTGGATTTTCTTCATTTCATAGTAAACTTTATTCTTCTATTCTAACACTTTCATTTGATACCCATATTGAAGTGGTGTGAAAAAATATATATACTTAATCCGCCATTTTGTTGGCGGCCATGTTGGTTTTCTTTTTTTCATAGTAAACTTTATTCTTCTCTTCTAGCTCTTTCATTCGGTATCCATAATGAAGGGGTGTGGAAAATATATAGGTATATTTAATCCGCTATTTTGTTGGCGACCATATTGAATTTTCTTTTTTTTTTCATAGTGAGCTTATTCTACTATTCTAGCCCTTTCACTTGATTCCCATATTGAGTTGTGAAAAAATTTGTAATGCGATATTTTTTAGTGGCGGTATTAAATTGTATTAGCATCAGAACTAAATGTGTGCGCCACATGTCAGATTAATCCGTCAACAGAAAGGAGGTGAAATTTTAATTAATTTTAATTACTACCAAACATATAAATAAAAAGAGCAAGCTAAATAAAACCATTAAAAGTAACTTTGCTATGTTCGTGAATATAAAACTTTATAATATCGAAATTTGAATATGAATTTGCATTTTCGAATTTTTACTTTGGTAATTGTGAATTTTGAAAACTATGAAGTATCCAACTTTATTCGCATTATTTAAAAAACGGTTGAAGATAGGTAAACGAATATGTATTGAAACGTTATGGTTAAATTATTTTCTTATTCGGTAATGTGTATCTATATTATTATAAAATTGTAGTTGCCTGTTTGTTTGTTTGTTCGGGCATCACATAAGAACTACTGAACTGATTGTGCGGAATCTTTTTTGTTGCAGAGTCTATTGTTTGAAATAAAGTCTGGTATACATTTATCTCCCTAAGGGAACAACCATGAATTACATAAGATATTTTAGGGTGGGTGGGTGTCTGCTAATATCTTACGAAATCTTACATGGGGGTAGGTGGGTGTTTGAAAAGGACTTTGAATATTATTTTTTCATTACTTATGACTTTTATTTGTTTAAATTAAGTATTACCAATATCTATATATAAATAGGCAAAGACAAAACGGTTAGGTACCATTTTCTATATAATAAAGAAAACATTATTTACGTCCATACTGTCAATACAAACAGTAACAGTGTCGCAAGATTGCTTGGGGAGAAAATCGTTAGATGGATTGATTCGTATGTGAAAGACGAATTAAATTAAACTAAAAAGTAACAAATTTTGACCCGTTCCTAAAGTTATTCCGCATCGCCATGCTATTGAAGCAGACCCCAGGAAAATTTATATTACATAATAATAGAAACTCATTGAGCTCTCGCAAGTTTGCAACTTTCAATTATTTGTAAATATGGTTTGTCAACTAAAATAAGAATGATGCTGCAATTGAAGAATTTATTTCTGATAATATTTTATTAATTTGAAAGTTATACTTTCAATTTAAATATTCGTTTCATTTTTACCGTATAAATTTCATATAATGTGAATAAGATTACAAAAAGTATGAATTACTGCACTGATTGTAATATTCAAGACAAATAGTTAGATCTGGCAGCCCTCAATTTACGGCTATATTTGATTGAATTTTGAACATTTCAGAATATTGTTTGGCTTAACATTATTATAGCATGATGGTAAAGGTAAGGTGTAAATTCAATATGTAAAGTTCAAAATTTCAGCTTCGTTCACTGTGAAAAGTTTTTAATAAATGTGAGTATTACTTATTTATCATTAATTAACAGCAGGTGCATTCTATTCCTTTATATTTTCTATATAAAACAGAAATACTCATTGCTTATTACGTGTTTCATTTACATTAATGAAATTATATTGAATCTTAAGATTTTGGTTGGAGGTTTATATTAATATGTACTTATGTTTTGTAGATATTTGGAAAAGTCATAGAAGGTATAATACCTTCATACTAACTTTAGAGTTGGATGATTTCACTTTCTACTTGCGAGCTGAAAAATAATTAATTTTTTTATGTTAAAAATGATGACTACATATTTGAAGATATTTAACACGTTAAGCGCCACTATGTTGAAAAAAAAATCCCTGTGGGCCACTATGTAAACTTAGTAAAATTGTATGAAAAATGCTCTTTTTAACTGTTATTATATAATTTATGTATTATTTTTTTTTTCATAAAAAACTTCTTGCATTCAAATGGATACAGGTAGCCCATTTTCATGAATTAACGTTTTTGAACACTTGTATCGATTTGATAATTTGAGATGTTCGGCTTGCTATAAAAGACTAAAAACCAGTCATGATTGAAAATATGCCCAAACTAAATCTTCACATACTCGATTCAAATGTAGTGCTTGTGAAAAATTTTATTATTTGAAATGTTTTTTTATTACCCACAAATCAGAATTAATTCAATAAATTCCAGTTTTTGTATAAATTTTATTTGCAACAGCACATCAAGAAAATATTGTGTTATATATTTCAAATATAATATATATTTTTTCAAAAATTACTATTTTATTATCAAAAAAAAAAAAAAAATTCTCAGGCCAAAACCAAATTTTTGTCCAACGGGCCATGCTCTCTAAGTCCCCTATACATTTAAACTCAAACGTTGCATCTGTTTGAATTCAGTCAGCCTAAAGTAAAAGTAGCTCTTTGTATCCGTTTGGATACAGTTGGCCCAAATGATCAAGGTTGCTTACATCCAAAAGCATACAAATGGCGCTTAACGTGTTAAAGGCCGAATCTTTCAATTATTTTAGGTAGGGAATCAGTTAGTTATTGTTTTGCATTTTATCTGAACATTTTTATTGAACATATTTCTCAATTCAAAAACAGTCAAACTATTGAGTAATTATGTATGGATGAAGCGTTACCTGTTATTAAATCATGTGAAGACTACCTTTCATACTCGCACATCAAGCGTTGTTTATTGTTCAGTAGTAAAATAGTCAATGTAGTAGACTAGTATTGATTTTTTGGAATAGCAGTAATAGTTTTAATTATTCTGTAATTTTTTGGTGTGAATTGAATTAATTTATTACTACATTATTTTCAAAATTTTCCCAAGGTGGGGTGTAACACATTGACAATCAGTGGGCAACACAAAATATATTAAACATTGTAGTTTTCATAAGGTTGTTGGACATATATCTTTTTATATTTTATGAACTTGATTGAAACTGCAAATAGCTAGAAATTCTAGGTTACTTACTGCAATCCCAGCAAAAATTGGGGGGTCACGCATTTTTCAAAATTATTTGGAATACCTATAGTTGATTAAATTTGCATCTATATTTTTTATTTCAATAGATTTATCAATTTTACATGAACGATTTGGGGGGAGGGGCTTCATGACGCCTTCTTCTCCATTTTCTCCCCCACTTTATTTCTGATAGACATATACCATTGACAAACGAAACTCAATAATGTTAAAAATTTGATGAAATAGGGTCGAATTTCAACCACTAGGTCTGTAGAAAAATGTAAAGTATGTTACTTCATTAATATTATGGGATAGAGTCTATTTTATATCTAGATTATGTTAGATATATTACATTATATAATAAACGTGTACCTTTTATCCTTAAAAGAAGAATTTTGAAAAAAT
This sequence comes from Octodonta nipae, assembly GCA_034190945.1. NCBI lineage: Eukaryota > Metazoa > Arthropoda > Insecta > Coleoptera > Chrysomelidae > Octodonta > Octodonta nipae. The sequence continues at coordinate 126,814,139 of CM067216.1, forward strand.
TAATATCTGACGCAAGAAATGGGGGTGGGTGGCTAATAATATAAATAATTATACAGTGCGGAGAAAAAATCTTAGAAAAATTGTTATATATTCTTGAGTTATTATAGTTATGAAATGGGATGAAAAAATTTTAGAAGCAGTTGTTTATACAGGGTGGTTGTAATATAAGATGGAGTGGAATTATAGTTTAGTAATGTAAGCATTTAAGCTATTTGAATTATGTTTTTGAGTTATTATAGTTATGAAATGGGTTGAACAAAAAATGTAGGAGCAGTTGTTTATAGAGGGTGATTTAAAAAATTTTATTAGATCCACAAGGAGCTGCATATATATAGTATGCCTAAAATATGTAACGGAGTATAGAGTATAGTTACAGTTATACAGGTGGGTTTAAAAATATTACAAAGAGATGTTATGACCTACAAGCTTTTCCATATACAGGATTAGATGAGTAGAGTTTTAATTATACAGGGTGGCACAAAAATGTTATATTGTTTGGCCCATCGGCAGTTGCATATACTAGGTTGTTGAAATATAGAGTGGAGCGGAACTATACAAGGTGAAAGAAAAATGTGCTATGTGTGACAGAACATGAGCAGATGCATATATGGAGTACGTGAAATCTAGGGCGAAGTAAAGTTAAGTTGGATAGTGTGATTGAAACAAGATTAGAAAAAGTTGCTTATGAAGGGTGGTTTAAATGAAGTGTGGAGAAAAATTATACCTTATACTCTGGTACAAAAAATAGGAGGAAAAATTGGAAAATTGTGCAGCCCTGAATCAGTTGCACAGATATGATAGTTGAAATATAGGGTGGAGCAGAATTATTGTTAAGAATTTAAAAATCTTATATTGGGTGACCAATAAGCAGCAGCATATACAGGATGATTGTAATACAGGTTGAAATAGAGATAAAGGTCCGTTAAGCTAGCGTGGACACTATAGCGGAATCCAAAATAACCCATACCATAATTTTTTACGAATTTTTTACTAATTTTTTACAGCCATAAAAATTTTTTACTCCGAAACCCACCCCCGTTATAGCTTCCCCGCTAGCTTAACGTTTAAATACTCTATAACTTCAAGAGGAAAACAGCTATCGACCTAATTCCACCGCCATAATTTTTTACTCGTCCAGTATAGTGGTTATCGCAAAAAACAACCCCTACACCGTACCACACTTAAAATTTAGTTTCATTAATCTAGTAGGTACTTTATAACGGAATCAAAAATAAAGAATATCATAATTTTCTACTACTTTTTGACTAATTTTTTACTATCATACATTTTTTTACTTCTAAACCTACCCCTATACCACCTACCCTACTACCTTAACGTTTAATCCAGCGGAATATTTTATAACTTCAAAAGGACAACAGCTATCGACCTAATTCCACCGCCATAACGTTTTACTCCTCAAATACTAGAAGAAGGTTTATTGTGATTATCGCATCCTTTAGAAATTAGTTTCGTTAATTTAGCGACTACTTTAAAACGGAATCAAAAATACAATATATCATAATTTTTTACTACTTTTTAACTAATTTTTTACCGCCTTAACAATATTTTACTTCGAAACCTACCCCTGTACCAGCTACCCCACTATCTTAACGTCTAAGCCAGCGGAATATCTTATAACTTCAAGAGGAAAACAGCTATCGGCCTAATTCCACCGCCATAATTTTTTACTCGTCCAATACTAAAAAAGGGTTTATAGTGGTTATCACAAAGACCACCCTCTACCCCACACAAACGTTAAAGTCTAGTTTTGTTGTGCTAGGGGGTACTCTAAACGGAATCCAAAATAAGATATATCATAATTTTTAAGTACTTTTTATATATTTTTTTACCGCCCTTAATTTTTTTTTAATTCAGAATAACAACTTAGGGTTTTTAACAAAAGATCACACAATTTAACTACGTTAAAATCAACATCCTTTTTCCTTAGTAAGCTTTCAAACGTTGTATATTATTTTATAACTTCAGTGGAAATACAGGTATCGATCAAATTCTACCGCTATAACCGCTCAAACCTTAATAAAAGTCACATATTAGATTTCGCAGAAACTAACCTAAAGCCCCTAAATTAAAATTTTAAATTATTAAATTAATTGATTCTACGAAAAACACTTAGACGACTTCTAAATGATATCTTATATGCTATTTCTAATAGAATCTTCAAAATAAAACTTTTATTTTTACTATATATCAGACTATTCAATTTTCTATGAAGCCTCTATTAAATTCCCTGCTCAACATCTTAAATTTAAAGATCTTTAACTACAAACCTAATTGAAGCATCATAATAAATTTAGACTGCAGTAAATTAGGGTTTTACCAAGGTACATATCCTTTTAAACATTTGTCTTGCTCAAGGAAGCTATCAAATAAAATAAATTAAAATCCAGAAATGCTATTAATTTTGGAATTACTATTGTGACGGGAATTCATCTGATAATTCGTAGAAGGGGCATTTATCATCTGGCGCATCGAAGTCGGCGGCTTACCTTGATGGCGTTCTCTGAGAATTCCAGCCGTTCTGTAGAATTCCCAGAAGAAATATAAAAATACGGAGAGCTCAAGAAGCATTTACTCAATATTCGACTGCCATATAGTTAAGATGAATTGTAAATAGTTCTTTGAGTATAAATGGTGTAAAAGCAGTGGAAATAAATTAGAGTGAGTTGGAGAGTGTTTATAAATAAATCCAAGAACCCGATTGTGGAAATAAAAACATTACAATACTTTAGGTATGCAGTATATTCCCAAAATAGCGGATAAGCTAAATAAAGCTTACACTAGAAATTGTAACGAAAAACGCCGGAATGCCTTGATTTTTATTTTTATTTTAGAGTTTTATTACGTATGCCAATAGATATGAAGTTATGTTTTTTTTTCATTACCCGTTTTTATCTTTCGTTACAGAGCGTTTATTAAATTATTTGCATTCATGGCATAGGGTGGGGGAAGCGATGGGGGCGATGGCCTCCACCGAGAGCCTTAAAGTCAGTAAATTTAATATTAAAACGTTTAGTGCAATAACCCAAGAAATCTAGGTTTAAAATTTTCAGGCAAATTTAGTACAGGTTCGCCCCCCCCCTGAAGCATGAAATCGCCCCGCCCGGAAGCCCGTGTCTGGATCCGCCCCTTGTGCATGGCCTGTCCGGTTTTATTCTTTTAAGAGTTCTGATCTTGCCTTTTAAGTTTGATTATATGCAGAATTTGGTTTGCAATTTTATATCTCAACAATTTCCTGGTTTGTGTGATTAAACCCGTTATTGAGTTACTTTAATTATGTATGTCATTTATTAATACTTTTTCCATAGTCTATATGTTCTTTATATTATTTTTCTTCATTAACTGTGTCCATGTGTTTATTTTATTCCTCAGCATCAGTTTTTCTATCCCTCTCAATGGCTATTCTTGTATAATTTTATATCACAATATGGAACAAATCTTACGTTACAGGAACAATAAAATATTCATACTTTTTTTGTATATAATTATAGTCCCACTCACAACTCTCTTGCATGGACTGTTAAATTAGCTTTACCCAATGAATTGTTATCTTTATATGTTGAAGCTGAAGAATAGTCATAAGTACAAAATTGTAAGAAAAATTATAACAAAAATATATCCTATTAGTTTTATTCCCTGTAATGAACTTCAATTTTTTTGCCCGCCAGAATTATTTCAGATCTAAATCTTTAGGCACACTTTTATTTTTGTATAAATTTAATTCTTGAATAGTTTTTCAAAAGAAATTAAATTCAGTCTTAGAATTACTCGCCAATCATTAACTAAATTCCACTAGAACATTAATTAGTTTATTTATTGGTAATCTTTCATCTAATATTTCGATCAAATGTGTTTTGTTGACCTGATTTTTCTTTCAAATTTCTTCTTGTTTCCTTGTATGTTTTTAGCTCAAGTTTTAACCATTGAAAAAGTAAATGCTTTAATTTAATCGCATTTTGACGCCACCTGCCGTGAGCCTACAAAACTTCCTATAAATTTGCTGACCAAAATTTTTTCTGATTTTCACCTCTTTTTAGGACATCTTTCTTCCTGATTTGCCCCTCTCTAGGACAATTTTGTTTCTGATTCCTTGGCTTTGAATAATATTTAGCTTATTTCTTTATGTAATTTACTTTGTTAATATTCAATTCAGACTTAATACTTAATAAGTGTGAAAACAATTCACACATACACACATATTTGTTGTGACATTGCTGACAATGATAGAACTTATTTATATCAAATAAATCAAAACAGGGAATATACGACGCAAAAAAGAGTCTTAGGCCAAATGCTTTTAAACTACACCGGTCGCCCAGACGACTGTCTATACTAGTAAACGTCGTTCCCCGAAATATCCGTGAAGCAATTCCCCAAAACAATTTTGTTAACACATTTGAATCTGATTGTTTTTCTATTTTCCGACAATTTAAATGTTTTAAATACATCCCCTAAATTATAAACCATTATACAATTTATAATGTACAATCAATATTCACAGTTAAGACTTTCACTTGTTGGGATATCCTACAATAAATTTACAAAAATCGACCAAATAGTTTATTGGGTAAAAAATTAACAAATTATAGTAAATTTAGATAACACAACCCAAGGTTTGATTTATAACGCTAGTAGGTACGGGAAATTTCCATAAAAATAAGTGTACCAAAAACTACATTCTATGAAAAATATCACCAAATTTTAGAATAATTAAACTCAACTAAGAGTCCTTTTTAAATTCGTATTATTTTGCTATTCAATAAAGTCAGAATATTAATTTAATTTTAGATTTAATTTACTGGTATAATAGTACAAAAAATCTTAAGTTTCTAAAATTTGTTTATATGGATTTTTGGTATTATAATAATTTTATAGCTACAGAATACGAATCTGTCTTTATTTAACTTAAATAAAGCCTTCGTCTCTATCATCTTAGGGAAAACAGCTAATTCATAGATTTAAACGATCAACAGCAGCAGCAAAGGAGAACAGTGAAAAAGTTGAATTTCAGCGCCAAAAATTTTGCCCAAAATTAGATTAATAGATTATACTAGTATATACCATGTGTCACAGATAAAAGTAACTTCATGTGGATTTCCGAAATGGTAAGAGATACAGGGTTGCTTATATAAGAAAAAAGGTGTACTATTCCAAGTCCAATCAAGTGCTGTGATGAAATTAAAATTATCTACAGGGGTTTTCAAAATATCGAGAAAAAACAAAAATTGTGGTTTTAGAGTCTTGTAAATAAATTCAATAAATTAATTAATTTAATTATTAGTTTTCTATTAGCGACTACGGGCATCGATTGAGGTTTACAAAGTCCTTCTAGATTTCTTGCAACCATAGCAAACTTTGTTATTTATGGTCGTTATATTGGATTTATACGCCATAGAATAGCACATAAAAAGAGTTTTTCAAGTATATATAACAGGCCTTCTAGGGATGACAGAAAATGTAAATTAAAAAAAACAATTTTTCATTTAGTTTACTTTGAAACAAAATGCCGTAATTGTTTTTTTTTTAATTTCCCTAAACAAATAGATAAATATAAACAAATAAAAGTATTATTATATTTAATATACTAAAGTCAACAACTAAGACATTATATATTTGTGATTTAACTCGAAACAAAAAATTAAAATAAAAACCGATCACAAAGTCTTCATTAAATTAAATTAAGTTAAATGTTGAAAATTTCTACCATTATTATTAACGCATTTTTCTTATTAACCGATGATGCTGTGTCAACTATCAATGTTTTTTTATGTTTTCAATAAAGTTCTTCACAATTTTGCGTATATTTTCAAAAGAAGAATTTTCTTATATTAATTTTTAAAAAGAAAATAAATGAAATAACCTTCATATGTCATTTTGATGGTTAACATATCAAAATAGTAAATCTGTATATTTAATATTGTAAATTATTTTGCCTTTCAAAGTATTATTTCCGGGAACAGAGCTTCAATTTTTAACTGTAATATCAATTCCAAGTAAGAGACTGAGTTCTGTACAAGTACACGGTTGCCAAGCCTTCCAATGCACCACTATAATTTAATTGTAGTAATCCCAATACGTGATTTAAATTTTAAAATATTTATTACTGTTATCTTTTATGCTATTCAATTAAATTCGTACATTATAATGAGGTAGTTGTTTGCTACATGTATCTTCCTAAAGAACTTGAGGGTTGTGAGGAGTAGAGGGTGGTTTTAACCAAAAACCAGTATAAACCTTCTTCTAGTATTTGACGAGTAAAAAATTATGGCGGTGGAATTAGGTCGATAGCTGTTTTCCTCTTGAAGTTATAAAATATTCCGCAGGCTTAAACGTTAAGGTAGTAGGGTAGGGGTGGTATAGGGGTAGGTTTGGAAGTAAAAATTTTTTATGGCGCTAAAAAATTAGTCAAAAAGTAGTAAAAAATTGTGATATACTTTTTTTTGATTCCGTTATAAAGTACCCACTAGATTAACGAAACTAAATTTTAAGGGTGATAAGGGGTAGGGGGTGTTTTTGGCGATAACCACTATAAACCTTCTTCTAGTACTTGACGAGTAAAAAATTATGGCGGTGGAATTAGGTCGATAGCTGTTGTCCTCTTGAAGTTATAAAATATTCCGCTGGCTTAAACGTTAAGCTAGCGGGGAAGCTATAACGGGGGTGGGTTTCGGAGTAAACATTTTTTATGGCGGTAAAAAATTAGTAAAAAATTAGTAAAAAATTATGGTATGGATTATTTTGGATTCCGCTATAGTGTCCCCGCTAGCTTAACGGACAGGGTAAGGTACCCCAGCAGTTGCTCTTTTGGTGAAATATATTGGGAATTGGTGGATATATACTCAAACAGGGTAGTAAAAAAATGTTATACCTGGTGGCCGATAAGTTGTTGCATATACAAGGTGGTTGAAAGGAGGGTAAACAAGGTGCATAAAAAATGTTAGAAAATTTTGTAATATAGAACATGGGCTGTTGTATATATGCAATATCTAAAACATCAGGCGAAGTATAATTATAGTTATAAAGTGTGATTAAAACAATGTTAGAAAAAATTTCACATAAAGCGTGGTTGAAATTATAAATTGGCGACAAACTATACTTTGCAGAGTGGTTAAAAAATATCAGAAAAATGGTTATATGGCGAAGTCCATTAAGCTGCATCCTACTAGGTATATGGAATACCTGAAATATGTTAGACTTGCATATAAAGGATGGTTAAACTGTAGGGTGGAGCGAAATTATATTTAACAAGGCGGCTCAAAAATTATCGAAAATAATTTGTATAAAGCGTAGGGCATAAGCAGTTGCATAGCTGAAATATAGGGTGGAGTACAGTGTTTAAAAAAATTTGTTTATTGCTCCACAAATAAACAGCAGCATAAACAGGATGGTTGCACTACAGGGTGGAGTAGAGTTAATGTTATACAAGGTCGTTCAATAAATTTTGCAACGCTGCGTTAGGTTTCCTGCAGAACTTGTTATAAATAACAAAACAACAATTGAATAAAAATAAAAATCACTAGTTGCTCGGTTAGTCTGAAAGAAGGAGGAGAGGAGGGAACTTGTTCCTTGAATAATCTCTATATAAAGAGTGATCCAAACACGAATAATTGGAGAAAAAGCTGCGTATTTTAGAGCACATTCGACACTTAATGAAAAATTACGCTATCGTTTTCGGAAATTATACAAGGAAAACCAAGACTGTCATTTTTTGCTATTTGCCTCTAATACTTTTATTTCACTGTTACGTTTCGTTTCCTTATTATAGACCTCTACTTTTTGGTAAAAAAAAAACGATAAAGCATTGAAAGACCATTACACTGGTAAATCATATGTAAAGTTTTATACTACGTTTTGGGAGAAAGAATATCCATTAGAGTAAAAAAAATATTAAGGCCCTGTTTATAGCCTGTAGTACAATTTTTTTTTCATGACAAAACAAAAAAATCTATAAATTCTTTAGTTGTTTTTCTTGCGTTGTAAAGCGATGTGAATGGAAAAATCGAAAATATTTAAAAAAATCAGATATTGTTTTTGTAATTTAAGTAGAAATTGTTAAAATCTTAAAAGTCAAGATTTTTCTTTGATAACGTCTAAATTATAAGTTGTAATGGAAACATGTGAATACAAAAATTCTAGGTAATAGTAAGATTTTTGTTTCTTTACAAATTGCAAATTCATAATTTCTGCAATAATTAACTGTTTCTTTGGAAAGGCAAAACGGTTTATTTTTTTTAATAAATAGCTCATTACTTGCTAAATTAACGTAAACAATTCCTTGATAAAACATTTAGTATTTTAGCAACAATTCAATTTACAACAATAATAAGTATTATGTTGCCTAATTGATTTTACAGCGGGGAAGAGTCTGGTAACTGCGTGTTTGTCAATAGCTCATCTATGATTACTATATTCTCGATCATTAAATTTACAGGCCTACAAAATGGCGTCAAAATTTGGAATTTGCACCGCAACAGAACAATTACAATTTTGACACCATCATTCGATAGCCATTTCTTTTACCAATTCATTAGTATATGTTTTTACTAAAGCATACATTTTAGAAGTTATCAATCAGAAACTTTGATTTTCCTGATATCACAATTTTTTACTTAATTTACAAAAAAAGGCAGACATTTTTTGATTATTCAGATTTTTCCACTTACATCGCTTTACAACTCAAGAAAAACAAATCAAAATATTTATTGTTTTTCTTGTCATATGTAGTTGCACTATTTAGGCTATAAGCAGGACAGTAGGTTTATTTTTAAAGCTTTATCGATATTGTAACAATAAAGTACAGGTCAATATTTAAAAAAATAAAGGATGATGGTCCAGAAGAAACGAAACGTAGTTGTGAAGATTTGACGACTACCTATTATGTAATACTATGTGTCAAACAAATTTTTCCCGTACTTTTTTTGGTATTTTTTAAAAATAAAAGTGATAGAGGCAAAAACAAAAATGTACATTTTTTCTTTTTTTGTACAACTTGAAAACAACAATCGATAGCGTAATTTTTCATTAAGTGACTCTAAAATACACAACTTTTAGTCCAGTTAATCGTGTTTGTGTCTCTTTAAGTTTCAGAGATTCCAATGTAGTCTTCTTAGATGACACCCTGTATATGAGCAATACTTTTCCCGTATTTGCAAACTGATTGTCTTGTTAAAGCCAGAGCTTCTTTGCGGTGGGCTACACTTACACATATAAAAACAGGTAAGTATGGGAATGAAATGCATAACATGAACTTGAATTTGTTTCGATATCTTCCGACATTGACTATGAAATACCCATACGCGTACAACCCTTATATGCACGTGGTAAGTGAGTTTACTTTTTCGGCGAGCCTTTGTACTGGTCGAACGGGGTTTGCACTTATAGTTATGGCAAAAGCAATAATTGAGTATATCTATTTATGTATATATATATATATATATATATATATATATATTATATTACGATTTTCAAAATTCACTTTTTAAAAACAATTTATTTAATTAAATACAAAAATAATAATAACAACTTTCAACTATAAGAATATAAGTCAACTAATCATCTAACGACTGAAGGTCCTACACTAGTATTTATAACATTACAAAATGATGAGTCGACACGCGTGTTAAACAAAGACAATTTAAGCGTGTCGTTTCAAAATGGATGGTCATCAGTTTTTATGTGAACTGAAAAATAAGAAGTGTACAGTTTTGGTTACCAAGTATAAATGAAAAAGGTCGAACGTGATAAAAATTACTAACAAGTATCATATTACAATGTGGGAATAATGACAGTATTTGACCTTATAATTAGAAGTTAATTTAATATAAAGTCTGTTTAAATACTTATATAACAACTCCATTTATCCTGAAAAAGTTGATGCTGTGCTTCAACTTTTCAAACCATTTTTGTGAGTTCTGTATCTTCGATGGGTTCCTGGAGTCGAATACTTGGACGTCGTCTGGGAAGGAATCTGAAGTTCCTGACTTGACTACATGGCATTGGTGAAGGTGACGGTGGATCGTCGCCGTTTGTTGTTATGGCCAACAATCTGGATTGTCTTCTTGGTTTGCATTTATAGAAAATGTAGATAAGGATTAGTAAAACGATTAATGTAATTGATAAAATTGTGAACCATGGCATGTGTTTTTTAATAAACGGTTGGTTTATTAATTTGTCTAGCTCTTCTGAATATTGGTTCAACTTATGTTGAGCTATGTTGAGGTCGTCTGCATCGATCTTGTTTAGTCTGAGTGGCTTTAGATCTGGGACATAGTTTTTCGGTGGTATAGATTTGCAGCAGTTGTACGGTATTTGAATTGGATGACTCTTGTATGTGATATTTTGGAAATTGTCAATCAGTTTGCTTGAATGAATTCGAGTGTTGCCAATGAATGCGTTACAATCGGCCTGCAAATTTAGGACTGAGTTTGTTGTAATTGTTAGTGTTACAACGCTGTTTCCACTGCACTTTATGGTGATAGGTAAAATGTCAGAAACAGTAATTAGCCAAAAGTTTGAGCTAATCTTATATACATTGTAGTCCTTGGCGTAGAATATGGAAGTCTGACAAACCTTTGGAAGGAAGGTGGACTGCTTCAACAGCTGGGCCTCACAAGTTGAATCGCTATCTATAGGATACGGGAGAACGTCTGAACATATCCATTGAACTTGGCTTAAGGACTTGCAGTTGTCCAAGTTCCGAAATGTAGTATACAATAGTGAATCATCGTTTTTCGCAATATATTTGGTTGTGGTTGGTAAAATGTGATGAAACCCTGTTCGGTCGTCAAGTATCGGAATTGGGTATAAACGAAAAAGGGTAAAAGTTTCAGGGTTTACTAAGGGGATTCTTAATACAAAAATTATTTTCGTGTCTAATTGAAATGCTTCCAATTCGATGATGTCGATATATTGTGCAATATTATGGGCATTAATAGATAAGGGCAAATTGTTTTTGTGCAAAGAGTGAGAGATAATTTGAAGTGAGTCGACCAAATCTGCCGTTGTAATGATTGAACTATGTAACATTTTAATGCGAGCGAAAGATATTGCCGATAATACATCATTAAGGGCATCTTGAATAAAGACATAGCTTTCCATTAATGATTCACATACATAAATCTAGAGTTTTGACAAGTGTCTCAAAGAACTGAAGGTCGTCTGAAATAAAAGCAATGGCTTGCCTGATTTCATTAATATTCTTATTAAAGGTTTCTTCATCTATTTGTAGTTTACGAACCGTTGAATTAAAATTTTTGATTACGGAAGTCGTAACAGAGATTTGGTTCTTCAGTAGATTTTCGATTTGTTGTTCGTCATGAGTAATCTTGTTGATACAATCATTAAAATATTGACCATCGTTTGCATCCAGAGTGCCAGTTATTGATTTCCAAATTGTTCCTAATCCATTAATAAGTCCGCGTTTCTGTCGGTTTAAGTGAATTTTCGTGTCCGCGAATATTTCTTGATATTTCAAGTTTACTGTGTCTGATATTTGTTTGAGAAGGCTGACGTGTGTTTGTACTTGTGGTTTGAATGAACTAAGTAGAGTAGTTAAGTTTGAATAGATAGTGTCAACTAAAGTGTCTAGTATTTTGTCATTATTGGAAATTGCGTCACCGAATGGGTGGAGATCTTTGTAGACAAGCAATGTCCACTTGTCATTCGAAATTTTGATGCTTCCTTCTTCATGAAAGAAGAGTCCTACGGTGTTGTTTATAGGTGTTATCGTATATTGAGATGTTGCGATTGAGAAGAGTCCGAGGAGTCTGAAAAGAAGTAATTTTCACTCAAAATATGGTTTCAATCTGTCAAAATTTGCTTTTGTAGATTGATTTGTCTCGGGATTTAGTAAGACTGCAGAATTTTGAAAGAGTTCAGTTATTTGGAAAGGACCATTATATTTATTTTGTGATTTACTAGAAATTTGCGATTCTTTCAAATATACTTTATCGCCTATGTTATAATTTGGTCGGTTTTCAGGTACGTGTTGGTCGAATCGAGTTTTTGCCTTTTCTTTTTGTTGTTCAGTTTTTGAACGCGCTAGTTTGTAAAAGTACTCCATACGATTGTTGAGATCTCTTACGTATTTGGAAATGAGGTTCTGTTGGTTATAAAGCGTTTCCGGGGGTCTACTAGACGTGTGGCCAAAAATAAGCTCGTAGGGTGTAAAGCCATGAGTTTTATTTTTGGTGTTGTTATAAGTAATTATTGCGTATGGCAAAACGTTAAACGGATGTTCGTCTGGGTTTTCGGCTATATTTGCTCTGATCATTTCCGATAATGTTGAGTGGAATCGTTCAATGGAACCGTTGGATTGTGGGTGACCCACACTTGAGAATGTAAGTTTTATGTTGTAAAGCTCACAGAGGTCTTTCATTAGAACATTATCAAATTCACGGCCGCAGTCGCAATGAATTCGCAACGGGGTGCCGTAATGTTGGAAATAAAGGATAAGCGTGTTAACGACGGTTTTTGCTGTTTTATCCTTTATTGGATATGCCTGTGTGAATTTTGTTAGCTCGTCTCTAACTGTCAGAGCGTAATTTCTCGATGGGTATTCAAAAACGTCGACATTAATTCGCTCGAAAGGTGTTTTCGGCGTTTCTGTTATAACTAAAGGGGAACTTAGGTTTTTTCGACATGTTTTCACCTTTTGACAAATTTCGCAAGATTTGATGAAATTTTCTACGTTTTTTGTTAAACCGGTCCAATTATATTTTTCCTTTATTCGTCTGACCGTTTCGTTGATTCCGCGATGAAGATTATTTTTTCCTTGATGATAGTTTTCTAAAATTTGCGGTATTTCGTGTTCTGAAGGTGTTTTTATAATGTTTTGACATATTTTCAGTTTAATATCTTTGTCTGCAAAGATATAAGAAAAGGTTTCGAGAATTGGAAGTTCCAAATTGTTTTCGACATAGTACGTTGTTTCGGGATCAAATTTATTCTGTGATTTGTAAATGATGAAAAACAGAAATTGAACGACTGTTTCTGGGTCAAATGGCAAGGGGATTATAAAGTATTTACGATTTTTAACTGATTTACTGGCAAAGGTGTTGAGAGAATAGTTTTCAAAGTTAATATCTTCTTCGAAGATATCATCCATGATCCAATCGTGGAGATCAGTTAACTTGTTTTGCCAAAAGAATGTAATAATTTGTTTATGAGTTTTGTCGAGAAGTTGAGAATTTGTCGTTTCGATTTTCGAGTAGTCAATTAGAGATCTTGTTTTATATAAGTCGACAAATTTGTTAAATTCGTTAGTTAGTAGTTCGTCATTAAGTTCGGGTTCTTCGGATTCTTGTTCACCTTCGTCTTCTGAGTCGGTGTCGTTGAAGGCGTGGATTTTTGACTGAAAATTGGCTATTTGGTGGAAGTGATTGATTTTAATTCGCGATAGAGCGTCTGCATTTTTGTTTATCTTTCCAGGTTTGTGTTCAATCTTATAATTGTACTCTTCGAGTTTTAGTCGCCATCTGGCAAGTCTACTGCCTGGATCTTTGATCGAGAAAAGCCACGTAAGCGGGCGGTGATCGGTAATTAAAGTAAACTTACGGCCAAATAAATACGGACGGAAGTGTTTTACTGCCCACACTATGGCAAGCAATTCCCTTTCGATGGTAGAATATCGAGTTTCGGCCGCACATAAAGTGCGAGAGGCATAAGCGATAGGAAGATCTTTTCCTACAGGACCTTGCGAAAGAACTGCACCAATCGCGAAAGCGCTGGCATCCGTGGTGAGAAGAAACGGTTCTTCAAAATTTGGGTAGTTGAGAATGAGGTCTGAAATGAGAGCTTTCTTTAAGTCGTTAAATGATGACTTACAATCAGAATCAAAGAAGAATCTTGCATCTTTTTGGAGAAGTTTTGTAAGTGGTTTTGACATTTTGGCAAAGTTGGGGATGAATCTTCTATAGTATCCGGCCAATCCTAAGAAAGATTTAATGTCTTTTGGATTTTTTGGTTCTGGGAAATTTTGGATACAACTGACTTTTTCGGGGTTCGGTTTTACACCTTGTTGCGTAATTAGATGGCCAAGATACGCTACCTCTTTTCTTAAGAATTCACATTTGTCGGGTTGAATCTTAAGATTTGATTTGCGAAGACGTTTGAAGACTTCGGTCAACCGTGAAATGTGTTCGTGAATTGTTGGGGAGTATACAATGATGTCGTCCATGTATACTAGACAACGTTCATTTTGAATTCCAAGGAGGATGTTGTCCATGACACGTTGAAATGTGGACGGGGCGTTTTTTAAACCGAACGGCATACGAACAAACTCGTAATGGCCGTTTTCGACTGAAAATGCTGTCTTGGGGATATCTTTGGAATCGATCTCTATCTGATGAAAACCGGAGGCGAGATCTAATGTAGAAAAATATTGGCATTTGCCTAGTTGATCTAAAAGATCGGAGATGTTAGGCAATGGATATTTGTCGTCTACTGTGACTTCGTTAAGTTTCCTGTAGTCAATGACGACACGCCATTTTTGTTTGCCTGAGGCGTCTAGCTTTTTGGGAACAACCCAAACTGGGGAAGACCACGGGGAAGTTGAGTGACGAATGATACCTTGGTTGAGCATTTTGCTTACTTGGTCTTTAACCTCTTCTTTATGTACCTGAGGGTACCTATAAGATTTAGTAAAGATGGGTCTGGAATTACTAGTCTCGATTGAATGCTTAATTTCGTTGGTAAAGGATAGTGAGTCTCCTTCTAAGTAAAATATATCCTGGAAATCTAAGCAAAGGTTGGTAATCATGTCTTTTTCTTCGTCGTTTAAATGTTCAGTCCGGAGTTGTTGTCTTATGAGTAAGTTTCTGTCGATATCTGGAGTTTCGTACGAGTTGTTAAAGTTAAAACAGGGTTGTGTTTGTACAAGGGGTTCTATTGTTATGTTTTCAAAGTTAATTGTTTTTGGGATGGCGTTGGCATTGATAACTGAAGTTAGAAATTCCCCGTTATGGTTTACATATACCAAGGAATTGGGTAGTCTGACTTTCTCTTTCTCGATGGTATGTAAAACAGCGTCGGTGTTGGAGAGGTGACAACGTAGTTTACATATTTTTTCTGTACGAGGTTCTATAGAAATATAGTTTGAGAAATTTTTTAGAGACGATGTGTTGGGGACTGTCGAGGGAGTGATATCTGAAAGGGGCAAGGAGGAGACCTTGTGAAGAGTGATATCTTTGAAATTTGTCTTGAGTTGTTTAGATTTTAGATCGATTACACATTCATAATGTTCTAAAAAATCTAACCCTAAAATGCCATCAAACTCGATGTCGAGGTTACATATGAATACTTTATGGGGGTTACCATGAGTGAATGGTATAAGGGTTGACTGAGAAATGGGGATCTTTTTGTCTGTAATTCCCTGAATAACGACATTTTCCGGGAATCGTTCAGAATAATTTCTGACGGTATGCTCTTTAAAGATAGAAATTCCTGCGCCAGTATCTATTAGTAATTTATAGTTTCCAGTCGCATCGTTAATATAGTACAGGTTTTTGGAGTTTACAGTATGGAGAGTAGTTACAGAAATGTCTGTTCCGGAAAGTTTATATTCGGGTTCAGGTCGTCGAGATTGATAGTTTGGATCTGTGTTGCGAGGCTGGTCGTTATGTCTGGAGGGTGGTCTAAATTTGGAAGAGATAGAAATTCCTGATAGTTTTGATTCTCTAAGGGATCTAAATCGACAGTTTGATAGTTATCAGCAGTATGATAATTAATATTAATTGCTTCTGGATTGCATGACTGACTATAATAATCATATTCCCTTTGATCATCAGTGCTATTGTAATCATCGTAGGGTTGATTATTAACTGTATAATAATCATCGTCCTGGTTAGGGTAATTCGTATAATTTAAGTGATGTGTTTTATTTGGATTTGGGCGAAAACCGGGATTCCGTTGGATGACCGATTGGCGTGGTTGTTGCGTACTTTGCTGAAACGTTCTTGGCTGGTTAGAGAACTGGTTTTGTCTGAAGGGTGACTGATTTTGCCTAGGTTGTTGATTCTGATTTTGTGAGAAATTATTAGTAAAAGGGTTTGGTCTAAAATTATTATTATTGCCGCTACTATTGTTATAGACTGGTGTCTGGTAGTTTCGAGAGCGACATTCGGACGTGTGATGTCCGAATCTTCCACATGATAGGCACTTATTAATTTGCGTATTAGGCTTTCGAAAGGGTTGATTAGGCTTAGGGGGAATTTGTTTAGGTGTTTTTTGGTTTTCGAAGTAGGACAGTTGTAATTCACGCCTAATTCGTACGTGGGCTTCTAACAGGTCTTTCGGGTTTCCGGCGCGGATGATTTGCCCTAAACGCGGTTCTAAACCGGTCAGAAGAGTGTTCAGCGCCATAGTGTCTATTAGACTCGTTTGCGCTGTCTTCTGATCTGCATTCAAATTCGAGGTTTTCTGAATATTGGCATACATTTTTGCAGTGAGTACTTGCAATCTGTTATAAAATGTGAGAGGCGATTCGTTGGGAAGTTGTTTTAGACGTTGTAAATCTTGTATGAGAGATGTCAAATCTCTAGAATCACCGAAATGAGAGTTTAAAAGTTGTTTAAGTTCCAAATAGGACGCGGGGTTGCGTGAATTAATTAATTGGGCCGCTCTGCCTTTCAGCTTATTTTTAATGTGTATAAGTAAAAGATAGCGTTGGTCGCCCGTTGACATATTATACGCGCAGTCGCACGCATCAGTGAATGTCCCTAGCGAGATTTGATCGCCCTCAAACTCAGGGACAATGGAAAAGATTTCTGAAAGCCGGTAGGGTTCAGTCTCCGGATCTGCTGAAGTTTGGTGAGATGCCATTATTTCGGTTGATTAAAAATATACGGTAATAAAAATGTTCAAAATTAAAGAAAATATCTAGAATTATCAAAACGTTTACCACGTTTTTGTTTTAAGAATGTAGAAGATTACAAAATTGTGCACAAAGTAAAATAAACCCAAATGGAAAATAGTACAATTCGGTTTAAAATGTTCCGGGATATTGAACGTCCGAACAGTAAAAATAAAATAAAATCAAAATTATATATCGATATAATAAATTCAAATTGGTAAAACAAATATTTGCGAGATGATTACTTAATTGTTTGTACTTACATTAATCGAAACATCGAAGTTGCCGTGTTCTACGTGTTGTAGTTGGGACGTCTCGAGGTTCTTTTCTTCCTTCAAAGGATTGGAATCCACCGCTACAAGTTAAGCTTTTCTTCTAACGCCGGTTCTAGCAGCGTAATGGAATCCTACTGACTGCGCCACTTTTTATATTACGATTTTCAAAATTCACTTTTTAAAAACAATTTATTTAATTAAATACAAAAATAATAACAACAACTTTCAACTATAAGAATATAAGTCAACTAATCATCTAACGACTGAAGGTCCTACACTAGTATTTATAACATTACAAAATGATGAGTCGACACGCGTGTTAAACAAAGACAATTTAAGCGTGTCGTTTCAAAATGGATGGTCATCAGTTTTTATGTGAACTGAAAAATAAGAAGTGTACAGTTTTGGTTACCAAGTATAAATGAAAAAGGTCGAACGTGATAAAAATTACTAACAAGTATCATATTACAATGTGGGAATAATGACAGTATTTGACCTTATAATTAGAAGTTAATTTAATATAAAGTCTGTTTAAATACTTATATAACATATATATAAATATATATATGTATTAGATGGTTTCCGGGAATTCATCCGCGTAGTTGATAACTGATCCCTGCCGGGATCGATGGTAAAATGCCATTTTACCATGAATTCCCGGAAACCATCTTATACATTTAGTGCCCTCGAAAACTTAAAAACAAATATATATATATATATATATATATATATATATATATATATTGTTATATAGTCCGTGGGTTCAATTTACAATTATAAAACTAATATTTACTTTCACTTTTCTAGAACTTTTATTTACATCAAATTATAAAGAACAGCTGATTCACAATAACATTACAATATACGCTAGTCGTAGCTCTCTAACTGACTTGCGATCGTGGGCTGCTTCCTTTTAAAACCAGCATGAAAAATTCTCGTATAACTAATCATCAACTCCACAGCCGCCGAGCCATTTCGAGAACATTTTTTATCTTAGAAGCGATCGGTGTCGTACTGAAATGAAACAGGGTCGGCTTTAGTAAATTTCGTAATGATGCCCCCCCTAAATTCTGATCGTCCCGATCAGAAACATCCTCTCCATGGTAGGGAGCGAGACGATCTAAACGGACCACCTTCAACTTAGCCTTGGGGTTTCGACGGATCCGGTAAACGACGTCATTAAGCCTCTTGACCACCTTGTATGGACCATCCCAGTAGGGTGTAAGCTTTGGGGATTTACCCTTACTCCGTTGGAGGTTATACAGTCAGACTGTGTGCCTCTCCTGGAACCCGACTTAATTGGCCTTGAGGTCGTATGGCGTCTTCATCCGGTCACCGGTCAGTGGTGGCCAACATCTGCGTTCGGGCTAATTCGCGTATTGCCAACATTTTATGTCGGACCTGGTCGGCATAATCGTCGATGTTTTGGGAAGGTTCTTCGGGGGAGCCAAAAGCCAAATCGCAGGGTAATCGCAGCTCCTTTTCGAATAGGACCTTGGCTGGGGTCAGGCCTGTACTATTATGTACGGCAGAGCGGTTTGCCAACAGGAATAGGGGAATATGCTCATCCCAATCACGCTGGTTATTGCTGACGACCTTGGATAGGTGTTGTTCCAAGGTATTGTTGAATCTTTACACCATTCCGTCTGACTGTGGGTGCAATGGTGTTGTTCTCGTTTTCCTGATCCCCAACATCGTTCAAACCTTCTGGAATACATTCGATTCGAAGTTACGCCCCTGGCCTGAATGTAGTTCCATCGGGACGCCAAACCTGCTGAATAGTTGTTCTACTAGCACCGTCGCTACCGTGGTTGCCTCTTGGTTGGGTATCGCATATGCCTCAGGCCATTTGCTGAAGTAATCCATTGCGACCAGAATGTATTTGTTCCCCCTCTCAGACTCGGGAAACGGACCGGCGACATCGATGGCAATTCTCTCAAATGGGACGCCCACATTGTACTGCTGCATTCTGCCCTTGGTCCGGGTCTTCGGGCTCTTTCTGGTTGCACAGGTGGCACATTTGCGGCACCAAGCTCTGACGTCTTTGTAGTAATTCACCCAGTAGTAACGCTGGCGAACTTTGTCTAGGGTTTTATTCATGCCCAGGTGGCCTCCGGTAATCCCAATCCCATCATGTACTTCAGTCAGGATGGCTGGTACCATTTTCTTCGGAACTACCAGTTGGGACTTGGTTTCTTGTCAATCAGCGCTTTCCCAAACTCGCTTTAGCATTCCATTGTCTACTCTTAGAGAGTCCCATTGAGGGCATATCGATTTCAGCACGCCTGAGTATCTATCTAGTATCTGGCACCCAGGCCACGTCGTTTTGAGTGACAAGATTGGTTCGATGTCTGGATCAGCCATTTGGTCCTTGATGCACTGTTCCGTTGTCCAGTCTTTATTGGCATGCACTCGGATCTGCCTGATGAAAATACCCTCTCGCTGTTCCGTCTTCAGACAATGTCCGCATTCTGCTCTACAGGGTCTTCTGGATAGGGCATCGGCATTATTGTGCAAACGGCCGGCACGGTGTTCCACCTTGAAATCGTATTGCTGTAGTTTCTCCATCCACCTGGCCAGTTGTCCTTCCGGTGTCTTCATGTCCAGCAGCCATTTGAGGGCGGCATGATCTGTCCGGATTAAGAAATGAGGACCATAAAGGTATTTGTGGAAATCGTCTACAGCACTTATCTTTGCCAGAAGTTCTTTTCTGGTGACGCAATAATTTCTTTCCGGTTTCGAGAATCCACGACTGTAGTACTCGATCACCCTCTCTTCACCATCTTGCACCTGAGATAGGTCGCCCCCCAAACCCGTGTTGCTGGCGTCGGTATCTAAGATGAACTTGCCGGACTGTGTAGGAAAGGCTAGGATTGGGCTGGAACATAGTGCTGCCTTCAGTCGTCTGAATGATGTTTCTCAATCCTGTTTCCAACGAAAGGTCTCTTTCTCAGTGGTCTGCCGATGTAGAGGTGCGGCAATGGTGGCAAATACCTCAACAAATCGCCTGTAGTAGGAACAGAGGCCCAGGAAGCTTGTCTCTTGGGACTGGCCAATCACGGATGGCTTCTATCTTGTCCTCGTTGGTGCGGATTCCTGACTCGGAAACGACGTGGCCCAAAAACTCTACTTCTTTTTGAAACATGTAACACTTCTTCGGATTGAGTCTCAGGTTGGCATTATTAATTCTGGAGAATACTTCGTCCAGGTTCTTTAGGTGATCGTCGAATGTCTGACCCGTGACTAGAATGTCGTCGAGGTATACTAAGCACGTCCTCCATGTTAACCCGCTCAGTACATACTCCATTAACCTCTCAAATGTAGAGGGTGCATTACATAACCCAAAGGGCATGACCGTGAACTGAAACAGCCCTTTACTGGTGGAGAACGCTGTCTTCTCTCTGTCGTTTGCGTGCAGACCAACCTGCCAAAATCCACTATTTAGGTCTAGTGTGGAGAACAAACGAGAGCGTGCTAGTGTGGTCAGAGTTTCATCGATTCGGAGTAGTGGATAGCTGTCTTTCTTGGTGACGTCATTCAACTTTCTGTAATCCCCGCAAAATCGGGTTGTTCCATCCTTATTTTTAACTAGCACGACGGGGGCGGACCATGGGCTGATGGATGGCTCACTAACTCCATTTTGTAACATGGACTCGATGTTTTCTTCGACTGCCTGTTGTTGCCCCCAGTGGTGGTCGCCTAGGTGCTATTCTGATGGGTTGAGCCTTACCGGTATATATTCGGTGCTGGGCTTCATGATAAACTGCTTGGCTTTCGCTGTTCGTCAGATGTCAGATGTCAGGTGTGGTCAGCAAACTGTTGTAGGAATTCTTTACTGGGCCCTGCCTCCATCACTGATCTCTGGTACCCTTCTTCGCAATTGATGATGGTCTCGACTGGCTCGAAACAAGCTATCTCTTGACCATTGGTAATTCTGATGTCGTTGTTGGACAAATTCAGGACTCTGAATGTTATATCTCGTCCGGTTTTAACTATAGCCCTTCCAACTAAGTAGTCATGAGCTGAGTGTACGGGCTCCACCATTCCAACGCAGCTCCCAGGATGGCTGTCTAGCTGCCCATGAATAATCTGTTCCGTTCGACCGGGAATTCTGGCTGAGGATTTTGCTGCAATTTTTATGGAGGTCGCTGAGCTGGCTGTTGACGGTCCTTGTCAATACCAATTCTTCATTTAGGAACCGAAGAACATCATATCTCGGGTCGAACATAAACCCATGCTGGCTGATTAGGTCCATACCCAATATAAACTAGTCCTCAATATTCGCTACCAGGACCCTATGCCGGATCATGTTGTCCCCTATCTGTATCACGACATCTGCCTCACTCTGTATTGACATGGACTTGCCGGTGACTGTTCTGAGCTGGATGTTATTGGTAACTGGCTGAATTTCTGATGCTCTCAAAACCGTGGACTTGGCAATGGACAGAGCGGCGCCGGTATCGATGGTGATGGTAGGCTGCTTCTATCTGGGCAAAATCCCCTGATGGATAATGTCCTGGGGGCTGGTGGAGGGTGAGTCAGCATTCACCCTCTTATGCTGACTGGTTGGAGTTTCCCTGGTTGGACTTGGTATACCTGGCTCAAGGATTGATTGTCGTACTGCTTGGTCAGGATGGCGAAGAACTTGTCGAAATTGCCTTGTTCACCGACTGGAATGCTTTGGGGGAGTTCTAGGGCCGGACCTCTTAACGAAATTACCAGAGAAGCAGATTTTTCTTGATTATCCCATCCATTAGCTGTAACCACGGTCTCAAATTGGCGTTTATACATGGGTCAAGATGAACTGCCGTCGAATGTGGGTGATTTACTAAAAGAACCTTTCGTTTTCACGGTGTGCTGGCATTTTCCTCGCTGTAAATCCTGTTGCATTTTTTTTATTTCTGTTTCTACCTTGTTTTGGATGGCACTGATTTTATTTTGTACTTCACTTACTTCACTTTGAACCGTGGTTTTAATGAAACTGATTTCAAATTTCACCTGGCTCTGGATGGAATCGATGTCATCTACTTTGATTTCAAGAGTCTCCACATTACTCTTTAGGATTTTTATGTCGTCGTTTATTTCTTTTATGTCGGATGCAACTATTTGCATTCTTTCATTAACTGTTTCATTAACTTGCGATACAATTTGCAATAATTGTTCAAATTGCAGTTGTCTTTTTTCTTCAGTTACTTTAAAATCATTTTGCCTTTGTTCCTCTAATAATTTAAATTCATTTTGTCGTTTTAATTCAATGTGATCTTGTTTTTGTTCAATTTTCTAGAATAATGCTTCAATTACATTATGTTGTTCACTTTTCATCGTGGAAACTAGATTTTGTTGTTTTTCTTCCATTGTAGTGACAAGATTTTCTAATTCTATTTTACGTTTTTCATCAAACGATTTTACTAACCTTTGTTGAATTCCTTCTTGATGTTGTTTCTCCTTCTTGTCACGTTTTTCTAGAATCTGGGCTATTTTTTCGTCTAGTCCCTCCGTAACATGCTTGACTATTTTTTTGGTAGTTTCGTCCAATTTTTCCATGCTACGGGTTTCCATAAATCAAATTACGATTTTAACTGCACTTAATCCTGCACTTCTAATTACCAAATTTGTTTTATAGCCCGTGGGTTCAATTTAAAATTATAAAACTAATATTTACTTTCACTTTTCTAGAACTTTTATTTACATCAAATCATACAGAACAGCTGATTCATAATAACATTACAATATACGCTTGTCGTCGCTGTCTAACTGACTTGCGATCATGGGCTGCTTCCTTTTAAAACCAGCATGGAACATTCTCGTATAATCAATCAACAACTCCACAGGCGCCGAGCGATTTCGAGAACATTTTTTATCTTAGAAGCGATCGGTGTCGTTCTGAAATGAAACAGGGTCGGCTTTGGTAAATTTCGTAACAATATATATATAAAGGTCTCTTACAAATACTATAATTACAGAGTATAAGTGAACAGTAGTCTGAATTAATAATCACTATCAGCAGGCAAAATAACCAAAGACCTCCTCAATAATCACGTCAGTATTCTATATTTACTCTGTAATAATGGTCGTCATTTTCCGACGTCTGGACATCGAAGGCGGAAGTAATAAACTAGACCGCAAGAAATGTTCTTTAAGTATAAATTATTCAAATAAATTATTTAAAATATATTTATTGCTCTTTAGCGCCATACCGACCAGTTTATCTCATATTTAATAAGTAACCAACTGTGACTCAGAAGGGTCTCTGCCTTTGTGTATAACAGTGAATAATTAAAATAACTAGTTGTTGCCCAGTGGTCGAAATTTGACCACATTTCATGAAATTGTAAAAAGTCTATTTTTATAAGAAACAAAGAGGAGAAATCGGAAAAGTAGGTGTTATGACCAAAATTGTTCACTCCTATTGACATATCTATTGAAATAAAAAGAAAATAAAAATTAAATCAATTATCGGTATTCGAAATAATTTTGACAAATGGGTGAACCCCAAATTTTTGGCTGGTACCGCTCCTGGTAAAATATTCGATATAATAATTGGAAGATTGATTTTTGCATCCTAAAACTTTTCGTCAGTTGCGGTTTCAATCGGGTTCATGAATATTAAAGAAAAGAAATAACCAACTACAACAACCCTATGAGAACTTCAATATTTTGTCCGCTGACTGATAATTTTTTACACAACACCTTTGGGAAGATTGTGATAATACTATATTAATCAAATAATTAAATTCAGATTAAAAACAGAATATTTTATATGAAGTTGCAAATTATCCGAACAACCAATACTGATCTACTACATTTAGTTTCACCACTAAACAATAACAACTCTTTATGCTGAACTATCACAGACAGTCTACGCATGACCTGAAAGAGCGTTAGCCTGTCACTGTCAACCAATCTAACCACCGAGCTTATACTTCCTGGCGGTAGCCAGCAATGCATAAATATCGTGCAAAGGCTAGAAAGAGAGGGCAAACTGCTATTTCACTCGATTAAGAGCAGCATCCAAAGAGCTATGTGCAGTATGTAGTTCATTAGCAGCATCTCCCAATCGAATGAGATAACCTCTTGCTCTCTCTATTACCCTCTATTTTTACTCTTGGTACATTTGTGTATTGCATGCTACCTCCAGCAGTACATGCGCTAAGAATCTAACAATATCTAACGCTCGCTCCTTCTATACATAACACAAGTCAACATGATCTAAGAAAATGAAGGGGCATTTCAGAAGTAATTTTTCAAGTAGAATCTGAATTCATGATCCAAATTGCTCTGTCACGTCAGAATTTTGAGATATCCTAACCTAAAAGCGCAAAAAATGTGATTTTCGGCTATATTTGAGGTTATGTAGCCTCGCGATATTCTTTCTTCTAAAAAAAAACAACCGAGGGCACCTTAAAGTGAAAGTCTTGTTCTTTCAAATGCCGTTGAGTTTGCTCAAATAGCTTAATTCTGCATTGAGATATTTCATTTTGAAGTTTTCGAGTTTCATCAATTTCGCCATTCTCAAAATCCACATGATTCTTCAGTCCTTGACTCCCAAATTCGACACTTATGTTGAATTGTACGTTTTCACATTTGTATCAAGTTTTGTTTTGCAACAATAGAATGTTTAAAACCAAAATTTAATGTACATCAAGTTGTACGACCCAAAACCACCCCTGTGAAGGGAGCAAAAAGGGGGTGAAAAACGTTAAAATCGACGTAAGGGTATTTTATATTTAATTTTTCCACGTGTTTGGGAGCTGTTTGAAGTAAGTGAGTGTATTAGAGTAAGAATACAATGTGCACCAAGTCTCACCATCCCAAACCACCCCTAATTTCCTTAAAGGCGGTCAAAATCGCTGAAATCGATCTAAATGTATTCTACTTTTTGACTTTCCATATATTTTTGGCGTAGTTTTATCTAAATGCCCCCAAGTACTTTAAAGGGGGTGAAAAGAGGTGAAAAACGGTAAAAAGGTTCAAGAACTATTCTTACTCCATATCAGCAAACCCTAAACTCACGTATGCCGAATCCATGTATCTTAAACTCCAAGGTGAAATCCAACAATTCTAATCCCTCAATTAATATCTCATCGCATCTTGCAAACTGTAATAACCTTACTTTTAGCGCTACCCAGAAACAACGACGCGGACGTAGTAAGGACTGTTTCCTTTGACGTGCTCACAAACCGGGGTGCTTTTTTCACGTTAGTCCCCTTGCCTGTCACCAACCAGGGTGCTTTTTTAACGTGAGTCCCCTTGCCTCCCACAAACCGGGATGCTTTTCAACGTTTGTCCTGTATCTCTCACTATTTATCCTTATGAAATCTTTTTTTCTTATCTTCCAAATTTCTCGTATTAGATCGTCTTTTATGTTGGATATGTTGGGTTTAAAATGCAATATCTCAATGCAGAATTAAGTTATTTGAGCAAACTCCATGGCATTTGAAAGATCAAGACTTACACTTTGAGGTGTCATCGGTTGTTTTTTAGAAGAAAGAATATCTCGAGGCTACATAACCTCAAATATAGCCGAAAATCGCATTTTTGCGCTTTTAGGTTAGAATATCTCAAAATTCTGACGTGATAGATCAATTTGGAGTTGGATTCGGATTCTACATGAAAAATCGTTTTTTGCAGACCTGTGTAATTAAAATTTTGACAGTCAAGGCCAGCTATGCAAGATTTCGAAGGAAAAAAATGTTGAATAAAAAAATACATTTTATTCTCGAATAGATGTGAAGGTACCTAACTTACCATAACAAATCAGTGGACGCATTAATTATTTTATGTTTTAAATAATAGACATTTTAAAATGTCGATAAGATGTTTATTTTACTTAAAAGTCATCTTTTAATAATAGCCAGGGTTTGCAGGGATTGGCCCATATAACATAAAACAAATTATCTATAACACAAAATACATGGACAGAAAACAGTAAAAAGATTCGGCCTTTACACATATTTACATATGTAGCTATAATTTTCTACATATAAAATTCCAAATCCCTATAAAATTATTAACATTTATTAGGTACATAATAAATTATTATTATATTTTATAATGTCTATAATAATTTTGAGATTTGAGTCGGAAAATTTTGAATAGTCTTAAATTGAGTACTAAAACCAATTATAATCTTTATTCTAACATTTCAGTTAACGATTTCAACTTGTAAGCACAAAATTCTAGCAACTAATTCAAAAGTTACTGCTAATGTTACCAAATAACTACAAAACTTAAGAAGATATTAATAAACCAGATATCTTAAGATTCAATAAAATTTTCATTAAATTTAATGAAACACACATGGTAAGCAATAACTATTTCTAGTTTGAATGAAAATTACAAAGAAATACATTGAACCTGCTGTTAATTAATGTTAAATAATACCTACTTTTGTTGGAAACTTTTCTCAGTAAATTAAATTCAAATTTAGAACTTTACTCATTGAATTAAAACCTTACCTTTACCACAGTGCTATAATAATCTAACGGCTAACAATATTATGAAATGTTAAAAGCATTTGCTTAATACTACTGTAGTGCTATTGCCCTTAAGAGGAAGGGTCACCGACTAAGAGAGACAGCAGATTATACCGTATGCTGTAACTAAACCGTTTTGCCCAAGCGTTGCCAAGAATCAAACAGAGAGAAAACATAACCAATAAAAGAAGAGCCATTTTCGAACATGCGCATAAGACTCGAAGTACAGTAAAACGTCTGGACTGTGATGTTTGTGCCTTTCTCTACACTCTTCTAGCAGTATATTGGTATTAAGTATATTGTTAAAAGATAAATCAAAGTCACTACAACAAAAATGGCCATGATCTCAGGGCTGCCAGATCAAACTGTTTATCTTGAATCTTACGGTCTGTGTTTAAATTCAAGATTTTTGTATTCTTCGTTAAATTATATGAAAATTTATATAAAAATAAAAATAATCTAAATTAAAAGTATAATATTAAAATTAATAAAAGATTATCAGCAATAAATTGATCAAATAACATAATTCTGATTTTAGTTGACAAACCATATTTATAATGAATGAAAGTTCAAACTTGCGAAAGCCTAATAAATGGCGATTATTAATATATTTTTTTCTGGGTTCTATTTCAATAACATGATGATGTGCAATAACTTTACGGACGGTTCCAAATTTTTTGGTTTTTCGATTAATTTAGTATTTCATATTCGAGTCAATATATCTTGTGATTTTCTCTCCAAGCAATCTAGCGAGACTATCAGTATTATTTGTTTGGCATTGAAAGTATGGACGTAAATAATGAATTTTTAATATGTTTTATTTAATGAATGAACCAATTTTATAAATTAATAATTTGGTCAAGTGCGTGTTGGACTCGCATACTAAGGGTTCCGTACCACCTTCAAGATTCTAATATTCCAGTTTCAGACAAGCAGGGAATGGTTTTTTTATTTTATCTGCTTCAGGATTCGCTTGAATTTTATAAGAGTACATATGTATTTAATTTTCTAATTTGGCCCCCAAAAATTAACATTAGAGTTTTATTTTACTACTAAACTTTACTCTGTAGATTGGAAGATAAAGGGCAAAATATGTCAATTTTTAAGTTATAAATTATTAAATCTATTATTCAAATTATTTTAAAATACAAATAAAATATATTTTTCAAAATTTAAATAGTGTAGTTTCTAAAGTGGGAATTAAGTCGATGTTTAATATTTTTGTTAATATATTTTAAACAATTGATTTAAAAATATGATATATTTGTAATTCACATAATGAGCCTTTTATCTGATGTATTAAATGATGCCTAAAAAAAATTGATTTTTTATTTTCCATTTAATTGTATAATTTGTATAATATAATTACTATGGGGTTTTCTAATAATTTTTCATACAAATTTCTAGTGTGCCCCAGGACCCCTAATTATTTTCAAAATTTTAGGTAGTATGGTTTCGGAAATAAAGCGAGAAATGGGAATTTTTTATATCTTTATGTTAATATCTTGTTAACAATTAATTTTAAAAATTTGAAAAACATATATTTGTATTCCTCATAATGAGCCCTTTCATTTGATGTATTGCATGATGTGTTAAAAAATGTTTTTTTATTTTTTGTTTAATTCTATAATTTGGCCCCCAATTTTAATATTAGGGATTTCTTTGTATTTTTACTCTAAACAAAAAATGGGTAATTTGTTAAAATATATTTTTTAATATATTTTAGAATTTTTATTTAAAAAAAATTGAAAAAATATATTTGTATTCTTCATAATGAGCCCTGTGAATTGATATATCACATGATTCGTTAGAAACAAGTTTAATTTTTTATTTTTCATTTAATTCTATAATTTGCCCCCAAAATGAATATTAGGGGTTTCTCCTTATTTTTCCAGTAAAGTTCAGGTAAGGCCCTATTTCTCTATTTTTTTTTTCAAAATTTTACACCCGATGGTTTCGGTGATAAGGGGGGGGAATGGGTAAATTTTTTTTATATTTTTGTTAATATCTTTTAATAAATTTATTTAAAAAATATGAAAAAAATATATTTGTTTTCGTCATAATGAACCCTTTCATTTGATATATAACGTGATGCGGTAGAAACAATTTTAATTTTATATTTTCCAGTTAATTCTGTAATTCGCTTTTTTTTAAACTCCTTATTTTTCCAGTAATCTTCAGGACAGACTCTATACCTCTATTTTTTTTTCAAAACTTTACATTTTATAGTTTCGGAGATAAGGGGGGGGGAATAGGTAAATTTTGGTATATTTTCGTTAATATCTTTTCAAATTTTTTTTTAAATATGAAAAAATTTTATCTGTGTTTCTCAGAATGGGACCTCTCATTTGATGTATTACATGATGCATTTGAAAAAAATATGTTTTTAAATTTTCATTTAATTCTATAATTTTCCCCCCACAATTAGTATTAATGGTTTCTCCTTATTTTTCCTGTAAAATTTGAGCAACGTTTTATATATCCCATTTTTCAAAATTTTAGGCCACATAATTTCGAAGATCAGCGGGGGGCGGAACAGTCGATTTTTTTAGTTTTTCCCCCCAGAAGTACACTTAACATCAAAATTTCTCCTTTTAAGATAGGTACTCCTGATTGGCCCACCAAACTATACATTGATACTAAATTGCAACCTCTTGCGTCTAGAAAATTGCTGTGATGTAACAGTGGCAGAAATCCGGAGTGATATTATAAGGGTATCCGTATATTGTACATAGGGAACCCTAATATTAGCATTCTGCACTGAAGGTCGGTAGTAGCTACTAAACAAAACAAAAATAACGAAAATCATCGGTTGTACGACAGAGGAGAAAATGGTACCGAATCGTTTTGCCTTTGCCTATTTGTACATATCCTGATGAGACAATGATCGAGATTATGCATATATGTCAAAATTCAGCCAACAATCAATGTCGATGGACTAGTACATAGGAAAGAATGTAGGATCTTAAGTTTGCTTGTCCCTGATTACAAAACTATACCAGAAAAGATATTTATAGAACAAATTTAAAACACTGTATGTCATTTTTCGCAATCCTCGATCAAGCCGAACTGGGCATGAAGTTTTTAAGTGTTGAAATTTTACTTCGGCTGTGTTAAGATTAGTTGCCGACACCTTGCAATTCGTAGCTTAGCACTACATTAAATTTCTTTGTGTGAAATACATTCTGGTCATTACTATCGAGCTGTGGTATCTAGGTTAGGATAGGTTATTTCAAAACAAAAAAAAAATTACGTTGACAGACATTCACAACCATAATTTTATCATTTTTATCCTAATTTTGAGTCCTTGACTCCTAAATTATGTGTTCAAAGTGCTTTTTTTAAATTGAACCGGTTGGATCCAGACAAGAGCTTCCAGGGGACGATCCTATGCTTCAGGGCTGGCGATTTGGTACTGAATTTTCCCAAATATAGGGAGTGGGGCTCCTTTATGGCTATTGAAGTTACATTTCAATAGTACTAATTACTGATTTTTTCTGGTGGTTTTAGATCAGCATGTATAGGGTAATAATAATAATGCAATTAAACGTGACAATATTTAACCTTTGTTTAATTGATTCATCAAATTTTATTTAATAATCGTAAACTGCATGTATCGAGTTTACTCATTAAAGTTGTGAAATTATTTTTAAAAGTGAAAAAATGTCTAGTGGAGAATTGATATTACGACAATATGAATGGAACATCCAATTACTGATTTCCTGATCAAGAGCAATATTTCTTTTATATCTCGGAGCTGCTTCAGAGTCAAAGTGTTCGAACGTCATTATCAATTAATTATGTGCACCGGCACTGCGGCATGTCAAAGGAAAGCATTTTGAAAGGTTGAGCTTAAACGAAATATGTTGGGTAATTGGGTTCGAGGAATATTTTTTATAGAGAATTACTCAAACATAGGTACTAATCAAACAGTTTACCGTTTGAAATGTAAAAACACAGTTTTGCATCCTAACACCAAACCTTTATTTTAAACACTCAACACCTTTTCAACAAATCTAAGTTGCCATCATCAAGGAGTAAACCAAACTAAATCTAAATTATAATTTTCTCTAATTTATACAGTTATATATATATATATATATATATATATATATATATATATATATATATATATATATATATATGCAGGACGCATACTATGGAGACACTTTTTTTTAGGCAAGGCATACATTGGGGACATCTGCATGCTTTGAGGACTGGTCCCAAACTATGTTTGTGTAAAAGGCATGCTTTGGGGACATTTTGAAATTTATACCTACAGCATATTTTGAGCCCAAAGTGAATTTCTATAGAATCCAATAGATGGTGTTATGGTACACATTTTGGGTATATTGCGATATATAAACTGTCCCCAAATTACGTTGAAAGGTTTATATATTTAAATGAGTTTATATATAGAATTTATGTCTAAAGCATAGTTTTTTTACATTTTACATTGCATGAGTTTGAAAACGTGAAATAAGCCATCCAGCAGACATTTGTTATACATAGAAACAACGTAATAGTAGTCGCTTATGCTTTGAAGTTTTTATATTGTTTTTGTATAGTTCTTGTTGGTGACATATTTATTTAATATATTATCGTTAAATGATCCAAGAGTATATATAGTATAATTTCATTTGTGTTTTCGATTAAATAAATACGTAAGACTAAAGTAGAGAAACTATTTAGTGGCGATATATGAAGTTTGGAGTTTTAAGACATGACTTAGCGGTCTGAGTTGCACATTTAATAATAATTATTATTTTTACGGAGTTTGATACTCGGCTAATGGTTAAGATGTGGATTGGGTAATATTGACACATTTTATGGGTGGTATACTGTAATTTTATAGATTTTCGGAACTGTTAAAAAATGTATTAAACTTAAATTAATTCAATATATAAGGATTCAGTGGTTGGTATTGGAAACCGTACGTATAACTTGTCGGTAGTCAAAACAAGAATTAAATTCTTGGAATACATTTATTTCGGCTAAGTGTAACAACTACGGATGGCTGTTTTTAAGTGTTGGTATATTAATTTATAGAAATATTTCTCTTTCGAAGCTGAGTAAGACTTTAAACGGTAAAATCGTTTGCTAGCAATATAAGGATGTTCCTTTCACGTTATTCAATATCATACGCTGGGTAGAGGAATTACTTGAAGCTTTATAATCAATATAAGAGTTTCCGGTTTTGCAGTATTATTTATGTGAAACATATATCAAAATTGAAAAAAGAAATTTGTTGCATTTATGCATCAAATGATTGTTATTTAACAGGGTTGTACATGAAATATTTGTTTACTCTTTTCGAGGTGTCATTCCTTTGTACGCAAGACAATATATCTTGAAAATCCTAGTAGTCGGTCTTACATCTCGCGTCTTCAAATATTTGTTTGACAAAATTCTTCAAATAAAAAATATAGTGGTGTTCTTAAATGAAATTATTGAAAAAATCGGTAAATAGGTCATGACTCAACATTTATCGGTAGACTTGGAAATGTTGAAGTAATGTAGTTTTGAAAATATGTTAGTCTATTTAGGTAGAATAAAATTAAACTTATGTTTCATCGGTTGATTAAAATTCAGGATTTTCTATAAAACATTGGATTCGAAATTTGAATTGATTGATTAATTAAACCTTACATAAGATTGAGTGTGGTGCAGTTTAGTGGGGATATATGAAGTTTGAAGCTTTAACAACTGACTATTATCTATCTCAATTGCACATGTATCTATACTAAGGGTTGAGATTTGAATTTGGTAATATGTTCACAAATATTGTACAGTAAATAAATCGTTTTACGGAATTCCAAAAAATGTCGTTTACAAAATCTAAATTCTTTGAATACAAGGGAAATAAAGTATTTTTGTGGGTACCTATGTGGAATTATATTTTATTTTTTGAGGATGATTGTGGAAATCGTATAAGATATGTTTAATTTCACAAGAATAATTACATTTTTACAAATCATTTCTTTAAACTGATAATAAGTATAATTATTATTGATTAATAATTTAAACTGCAAAATCTTAGAAGTGTAATTTGAGCATGTATTACTCACGTTTTTCTATATTCTATGCAGGCTAGAGAAATTCTTCAAATAAAAAATCTGGTGGTATTCTTAAATAAACGTTATATTTTAGATAACTATTTTCAGGATTTTGTGGAGCTTGGTAAAGTTTAACAATCATATGAATATTCCAGATTATTTTTATGTGGGGTCGGAACAGTTTCTTCTTGGGAAAGTTCTGTAAATAGGTCTTAGTTGAACAATTTATCAGCAGATTTGGCAATGTTAAAGTGTTTTTATTGTAGTTTTGAAATTTTATTACTCCATTAAAGAATAATTAACTTTGGCTTAATAAGTTGATTAAAATTTGGTTCGATTGTTGGGTGTCAAAATTTGGAACTTTCTTAATAATACTAGCCTGGTAATTTGAACCAATTGATTAAACTTTACCTACGTTTGGGGTGGTGTAAATAGTTTACGGGGATATATGAAGTTTTATGCTGTAACATGTTATATTTATAAAGTTTGAAAATTTTACTAAGAGTTGAGATCTGAATTCGGTACTATTGTCATATATTGTAGGTGGTGTTCCGTAAAATTATATTATGTTTTTTTCAATATTATTAAACATTTCGTTTGTTGGACCTAAACTCTTTCAATATTAAGCGAATGGAATGAGTAGTTTTGTGGGTACCCATGACGGAAAAATTTCAATTTTGGTGAATGATTGTGTAAATCATATATGATATACTTAATTTCACAAAAATAATTACATTTTTACAATCCATTTTTTATAACTGAGAATAAGTATGATCCTGTAGACAGTGGCCCGTAGACGATTTTCGAATAATCGCCTTTCACGGAAATGTCGGTATAACGAAGCAGAGATCAAATACATCACCGAAATATTGGCACATTTTTTATATACCAACAGTTTAAAGATTCGGTGAAATAACAAACCAAAACAATTGTTAGAATAGACTTGCAGAATAAATATTATTAGGAAGGCGATATGTGTCGTCTTTAATAATGAATTACTGCAATAAAATAGTGTAAAAAAATATACCTAAACTTATCTATACGACAATGAAATTTGTCACTTTAAAGGATAGTTGCTAACTATGTATGCAGAAGATCAGCTGGGTATTGAGGATTAGTACTTAATACATTTCAGAGATTCGAAGCAGTCATAAAATATTTTTTTCTATACATAAGAAATATATATTAAACTATAATAACCAAAGAAATGTAATTATTAATAGTATGAATTTATGATGCGGACACCCATTTAGTTTTGTTCAAATATATTTCATAACATAACATAAAATGTTGTGTATTACAAGAAAACAATAATTTATTAGTTTTCTAAAACAGAGAAAATTAAAAATCTGATTTATGCTAGAGAACATTTTAATTTAAATACAAAACAGAATGTCTCTTTTTAGATTTTATTAAGGAAAAATGAATATCTTCATGTAGAAGTTTAGAAATTATGATACTATCTTTTCGAGAGTTTTTAATCCATTGAAGGCAAGACAATATATTGTTTCTAGTCAAGAACTTTCATGTAATTGATAGATCGAATAATTATTTATGTATTTCGCACAAATACCCGAACTTTACATGTTAACGTAAAATACAAATCTACATCCTGGAGCTTCAGGAAAAACTAGCTAACAAATTAAGAGTTAATCTATTTGTTATTTGTTTCTTGTGCTTACTATCCTAGGAAAGGGTAATGGAGTTTTAAATACAGCACGGCTCTCAATTTAGAATCACTGTGGACTAGTTTTCCCTTAAAGAACTATTTTCAATTTGAGTTAAAATGTTAAATTCAGCTTTAAATGCAATACAAAAATAATTATTCGAGATTTTAATCACCGAGGGGAGCGTAACATTTGAAGACTATCGACTAGAAATAACATATTGTCACATAATAGCTTTGTGAGTTTTAGTTAACACATAAATTTGTTTCGTGTGACTTATATCATATGAATCAAAGGGTAAAAGCATTACACATGACACGACTTTTTTTCTTTTTAGTTTTCTCTAAAACTCCTAATAATTGTGCGTTAAATAGTTAAGCTTGGTTATATGTATGAAAAAAGATTAATAATTATTCGAGATTTTAATATGTTGAGGGAAGCGCAACTGATGAAGTTTCTCGACCTGAAACAAAATATTGTCTTCCGTTCGATGGATTGTATAATGTTCAGAAGATAGTATCAAAAAATAATTACCTAATAAAAAAAGTTGCAAACATATAATGTAATTTAGCATTTGTTGCATTATTAATTGAATTTTTTACTTAAATCATATATTTAATCTATTTATTAATATGTAAAAGGAAATGTTGTATCCCTATTTTAAGAAATTTGGGTAAATGATGAAGTGCAAGATTTGTTAGGGTTAAAATACATAATGTTAAAATTTACTTAAAACATATTTATTTTATAAACTCAGTCAGCCATAGCTTAGTTTAAGAGAGTTAATGAAAAAAGTTTTCAACACAATGTCTTTTTTTTAAAGATTACCTAATATTTCACAGTTTTAGGTGAAAAAAGTCAAAAAGTAAATTAATCAAATTTGCTGGGTTGTATTTAAAAATTGTCTTTACCATGTATAATTAGATGATTTAGTTCAGCATTTAAATAATATTTTCATAGTACCCAAAGTCCTATGGTCCAAAAATATTCAACTTTCTGTCTGATAAGATTAAAGGGTTAAATTCACTTTCATTATTTAAAAAGAAATCCAAACAGTGGATAAAAATATGTACAATTTTTAACATGTTAATAAAATCGTCTTCATAGTAAAACATGTTAATTACTCAATTTTTCTGTTACTTTCTTTTTTTAAGTTGTTGGGTTTCATTGTTATCCTAAAGTCTGTAAATTAGTTTCTTATTTTAAACTTAGTTTATTTGTAAGCTGAAAGTCGCAAGATCATTTACCTACGCAAAAGGATTATCCTTCTATGGGATTTTCATTATATTTATTTCAACTTATGTTTTAATTAGGAGTACAAACGTGATATTTTATTAAGACTAATTTTTGTGTTATAAAAAAAACTGTATGATAATTTTTTTTCTTGTTGTTTGTATCAAAAAATGGAAAAAATATATTATGAGAAACAGCCAATTGAGTAACTGCATAAAATGGTAATATAAAGCCAATAATTAGTTCTTACCATCAGTGAAATAAATAGTCATGGTGAAGGATTTTATATTACTTTTGTAACAAAAAATGTGTCCCTTATTATGTGTCGTGTTTTCAGTAATTGAATTTAGGATTTTTGGAGTTTCCAGTCCCAAATCGCAAAACATTTTACAAAAAAAGAGTACCTGTCATCTAATGATTAAAATATTATATTTAAAATTTTATCAAAGTATTTAATGTTATTAGCGTTTTGAAATGTATTTGCAATATTTGGGCCACTAGTTTTTAGTATTCTAATTACGCATGCCATCTGATGGGAAATATTACTACGAACACATCTGATATCTTTGAAAAGGTTGTGAATTTCCACTTTAGTTAACATCCGAATTTAAACTCGACGGCTTTCATGACCAAAAGTATTTCATGAATAATAAGAAAACACACAATAATCAAAAATTATCATGATTTCTCGAACTCTTAAGGAACTGTTAGAAATATATAAAAATATCGGATGAAAGGAAATTAAACGAATTACTGGGTTCCATTGAAAAATCAGATTATTCCTGGTTAGTTAACCTTTTCAAAATTGGACTGACGATAACTGGCACGATAAACAGAGTTCATTATAGTCGTTCTGGCTCTTGGTAGTATAAAGGGTGGCCAAGAGTTATCATCCAAGTAAATCCTGCTATGGCATCAGACACCTCTGATATTTAACAGTGTCTAGAAGTCACACAATTTTTCGAATAACACCCCAATAGTGCGTTTTAGG
Source organism: Octodonta nipae (assembly GCA_034190945.1). NCBI lineage: Eukaryota > Metazoa > Arthropoda > Insecta > Coleoptera > Chrysomelidae > Octodonta > Octodonta nipae. The sequence continues at coordinate 126,850,704 of CM067216.1, forward strand.
TATTATTTAGTATACATAAGTCATACTGAAATTCACTGAGTAATCCACTTTTTTCAATCTCTCACTAAACCTCATCCTCTCCTAAGACCAGAGTTTAAAAATATATATCAGCATAGCCACAATCTTAGCGAACGCCTCGTATAAAAGTGGAACAATACCGAATTACTGCAGTTCATATGTACAATTTAACTAATTATACTTATTTACTTCGCTATATTAATAGCGGTACATAATGAGGTTAAAAGGCACATTAATACATATTTCTTTATTTTTTAGGGGTTCTTGCGTAGGGGTGTTACTTCAATTTTTAATTTTACTTTTATTTTACTATGTAATCTCGTAATCAATCTTATTTTAAAAAAGCTATCTAGATTGAAGGTTACAAATGTAATCTAGTAGGGCCTTTCCTCTTTAGATGGCTTCAAATTTCTAAAGACCTGAATGTTTCATTTTCTTGGTGATATGAGGATGGCAAATATGGTAGCAACCCAACGAATCACCATGTTATAGTAAAATAAATGGTGAATGGTTGTCTGCAAATTTCAAAGGAAAAATAAGTCCAAGATTTTTGTAGTTTGCATGATCATGTATCTAGGCCTAACCACTCCAGAATATTTTTTATAAGGATTTTGAAAGCAAGAAGAAAATGAAACTCTATGTTTTTTTTCTTTATGATAGCTGTGGTATTTTATTAAATAGATGAGTGACACCCTTCGGTTCTGTCTGAAGTTCAAATTGGAAATGTTCCTAAGAAACGGCTTAAGCATAAAATTGTTGATGACGCTATAAACACCAAAATTATATTTAATGAGGTCTTGAGGCTGTAAAATACAACTGAATAGATATTGAGAATTCTATGACATTTTTGTTAAGTGTGAGAAATCGAGTAGCTAGTGTCATTATTATTATCCCCTTGAAAATAAACAGTAAATTTTTATTATTATACTATTAATTTAAACCCTTTAGGCATATAGATACTATAAGACTCACATTCCTATTTAGTAGTATCATTGCAGAGCTTTTCACCTCGATAACGCTTAATAATAAGAATTAGTCTATACAGCGACAATTTAAACAAAATAGTAATGTAATACGAAATAATAAATTTGTTTTTATATTTGCCTCATGTTGAGCAAGCAAATTTTAATCGGATTGGAAGTAATTCACTAGCAACTGTACCCGAAATCGTCATTATTTTGATGAGTCCCCAAACTATACTAAGTGAATGCATATTTTAGGGACAGTCCCCAAATTATCATTTCGTCTACTGCCAGTTTGCAAAATGCATGTTTTGGGGACTGTCCTCAAACTCTAGGTTAGTTCAATGAGGGCTCAAACAATGCCTTCGTTAACAGAAAGTTACTTTTTAATAGAAAAAATTGTTTATATAACAATTGAACTATATCGGTATAAATAAAATGTGAGTTAGAAGCTTTTCCTGTAATAAAATTTTGGTGTCCCAAACCATGCGTTTTACACACACACACACACACACACACACACACACACACACACACACATATATATATATATATATATATATATATATATATATATATATAAACTGTAATTTAGGTTTAGAATATAGTGATTTTTTAAAACTACATACATGTAACAATTTCTAAATAAGTATTTGGTATTTTTAATAGTAGCAAAATATCGAGCATTATTCAACTACTGCATTATTGTTATAGAAAGTTGACGCTGAAAAAATTTATTAAGATTGCAATTAAGTATAAAAAATTAAACAAGAAACCCCGGACCGTTCATACACTGCGAATTGTCTATTAGTAAGGTAGTACTTTAGTTCAATTAACGAAGGCCAAAAATGGGGTTGAAAAACAAAGAAACCGTTCAATTACCAAACAGATAGAGTAAGTGGGGGAGGGGAAATTAAAAAAAACGTTTGTTATATATATATATATATATATATATATATATATATATATATATACCCCCGGTAGCGCAGAGGGAATGAGCTCGAACCTCCAAAATTTCACTAATTCGGAGGCTGAACCGAGTCTCGTACCCGGGTTCGAATCCCAGCCATGCCACGGCTTTTAATTAATAAAAAGTCGTGACGTCATCTCGGGGGTAGGGTCGTCTCTGGTAACTGGCAAAATCCATGAGAAAGAGAATCATTGCTCCTTACCAACCCGCATTGAGGCAGCGTAGTAAGGTATGCCTCAGAACCTCAAACATGTCGAATTACAAAACTCACGGAATTGTACCCCAGGTGGGTAAGCAATCCCACACCGGGAAACCGGTCTGCATCAAGGATTCTGGGGGAGGCAAACATTCGACTACACTACATCTAGAAACATATAACTGCCGAACACTCTCGAACCAAGCTAGAATTGTAGAATTAGAACAAGAGGCATTAAAAAGTGAAGTTGGGAGGAAAAACGAAGAGCTAATAATACTTGAATCAGGCAACCTCCTATACCACCGAGGAACACCAACTGGAAGAACTAGTGGTGTTGGATTCCTCATCCATAAGAGATGGACCGATAAAATTATAGGCGTGTCCGGAACATCAGACAGAGTCGCAAGTCTAACATTGTCGAGAAGATACTCCATTCAAATAATACAACTTTACGCCCCAACAATTAGCCATTCTGACGAAGAAGTCGAACAACTATACAGCGAAATCAAAGAGGCCTTAGATACCAACAACAGCCATTTCAAATGCATTATCGGCGGCTTCAACGCGAAAATAGGAAAAAACAAGACCGAGAAGGATCAGTAGGGAACTTCGGGTTCGGTGAACGAAACGAAAGAGGTGAGAGATTAGTACAGTTCGCACAATATCAGAACATGTACATATCAAACTCCTTCTTCAATAAAAATTCTAATAGGAAATGGACTTGGGAAGCTCCAAATGCGTCAGTTAAAAATGAAATTGACTTTGTCCTGACAAACAAGATTAATACCATCAAAGATGTAAGCACGCTAAATAAATTCAGGGCAGGAAGCGATCACAGACTTGTCAGAGCAAGAATTGTCCTTAATACGAAACTGGAGAGATTTAAACATACTAGGAAGACGCCCGCTACTAGCATAGACATTAACAACCTGAAAGAAAATTCTGAAAAATATCAGACGTTGATAGAAGAGAAGCTGCGGGAACAACAAGACAACACACAACTAATGAATACAATACTGACCTGTGCTAAAGAAATAGGCGGAACCCAACAACGAAACGAACACAAGAAGCTTAGTTCGGAAACAAAGGCGTTGTTTCAGAAAAGAAGAGAACTGAAAAGGACAACAGACATCCAACGCATAGAATACAGTGAACTATGCAAGACAATAAGAAAGAAAATTGCAGAGGACATCAAAAAATACAACGAAAAATTGGTAGAAACTGCAACTGAAAATCAGAAAAGTTATAAAAACGCTAAGAAAGGCTTGATAATTGGGAAAAGACAAGTAATCGCATTGACAGAAGAAAATAACAGAATAACGGATAGACACAAAATAATGGAGCATGTCACGAAATTCTACAAGGATCTATAGAATCTCTGGAAATACAGCTGACGAAAGAAGAAATATGTGAAATACCCGTGGAGGAAGTGGAATCAGCGGTCAACAAAATGAAAAATAGCAAGACAGCAGGTAACGACGCAGTAACGGCTGAACTACTAAAATACGCTGGTAGAGAAGCATGGAACCGCCTAGCCAAAATATATACGAATTGCTTAAGAACCAGACACATCCCAGAAAAATGGAATAGCGCCCTCATAGTATTAATCCATAAGAAAGGCAATAAAGAAGACATTCGGAACTACAGACCGATAAGTCTCCTGCCGGTAGTGTACAAAATATTCACTAAAATCATACAAAACAATATAGAGTACACTAGATTCCACTCAACCCCGAGAGCAAGCCGGATTTCGTAGTGGCTTCAGCACAATCGATCACATACACACTATAAGGGAAGTTATCAGTCGAACTAGAGAATATCAAATACCACTTGCCTTGGCCTTCATTGACTTCGAAAAAGCCAAAGCTAAAATTAGAATATACGAAGGCAGCCCTGAATTTCCTACTAACAGAGGAGTCAGAAAATGTGACTCAATATCACCGAAGCTATTCACAGCGGCATTAAAGAGTATCTTTCGACTATTAAACTGGGACCACAAAGGACTGAACCTAGATGGAGAATATCTAAACCATCTGAGATTCGCCGATTACATTGTCCTAATTGCCAATAACACAGTAGAACTAAAAAATCAAATCAATGAACTTAGCAGAGTAAACAAGGAAATAGGCCTAAAAATAAATATCGGAAAAACAAAGATAATGTACAACGAAGTAGTAGACACACAAGACATCACAATAGATAACACAGTTCTGGAAATAGTAGAACAATATATATATATACCTTGGTCAAATAATACACATATCAGGTTCGCTACTACCAGAAATAAACAGAAGGATCAAACTTGCATGGATGACGTTTGGAAGAAACTCCATAATCTTCAAGTCACGAATGGCATTCCGCCTTAAGAAGAAAGTCTTTGATCAGTGTATTCTACCAGTACTGACATACGGTTGTGAAACCTGGATTCTGAAAACCGAACTTACAAGAAAACTTCAAGTAGCACAAAGGTATATGGAAAGATGCATGATCGGAATAACGAGAAGAGATCGGAAGAGAATAGAGTGGATAAGGAACAAAACCCAGGTAATAGATGTTATCCACGGAGTGAAATCTCTGAAGTGGCAATGGGCAGGATATTTGGCAAGAAGACAAGATAATAGGTGGTCAACAAAAATCACACAATGGTATCCTAGGGGTGTTAAAAGACCAAGGAAACGCCCCAATGTAAGATGGGACTATGACATCAAGAAAATAGCAGGCATAACCTGGTCCCAAAAAGCGTACAACAGAACAACATGGAGAGATTTGCGAAACGAATATGTAAGAGAGGCTACACCATAAAATAATGGTCGAAATAAGCTGCATATGATGATGATGATGATGATATATATATATATATATATATATATATATATATATATATATATATATATATATATATATATATATAGGCGCGTTAACCATCGAGTATATGAACACTCTCTGTCAGTTCGTAAAAAAGATCCGACTTCAGCTCTCGCGCATCACCATATCCAAACAGGGCACTCTATCAACTTCGAGGACAGTAGGACTATCATATCTCTCAATTCTCTTAGGGCATCCACTATTCGCGAAGCTATCGAAATAGAAAAAAGACCTCTCTGTCTAAATAGACGCGATGACAGTACTCGCCTTCCCACAGCTTGGACCTCCGTAATTGCCAGATTAAACAAAGCTGACACGCCCACCAATACCCAACCAATCACAACACAGCCTCATCACGTGACATCTTCTTCTAACCCAGCGCTACCTATAAATAAAAGAAGCAGAGCAGACTCAAATTCAGTTCAGTTACCTAGTGACTCTTGGGGAGTAGGCAGATTGAGGCCCCGAGTTCGATCTAGACTCTGAAACTGTTTTTCACTTTTGTCTCTTGATAATGGCTCCGAAGCAGGAGTCGAAACGACGAGTATTCAATAAATTCAGACGCGGTTCTCACCCGGAACCTAGCTTAGTTCATATATATATATATATATATATATATATATATATATATGTTTAAGGTGGTTTCCGGGAATTCATCCGCGTAGTTGATAACTGATCCCTGCCGGGATCGATGGTAAAATGACGACGTTTCGGCAGAGTCACATCTGCTCTCTTCAGGTCGGTTCGCATAATTCTCGTAGCCTTCTGTTTCGCTTCTAGTATTCGAGTAACTTGAATAAGTTTTGTATAAACTTTTTTATACCATGCTTGAGGAGAACACTTTATTTATATACAGTGATGGGCAAAGGTGTGGAACCAAGTAAATATCTCTGAAATTATTAGAGATATCAAGATGAAATTTGGAAGGTGGATACTGCAGTAGATTGCCTATTTGTTTCCATTTTTTTTACAAATTTGAACTTCCTTTTTTACAGGAAGTAATGTCGATTTTAAAATTTGCAATGAAACACCCTGTATAGTATTTTAGTTTGTGATGAAACATTTTATTGCGAATACAAAAATATGGGGTTTAAATCTAATATCCATTAAAGAAATACATAATCATAATTATTAACTAAATCTAAGTGATTTTCAAAACATTGAAACTTAAGTTAACTAACCTTAATGTAATGTTTCTGATGAAACATTTTATTGCGAATACAAAAATATCGGGTTTGATATTGTTTACTTCAATACCTACCGAGATATTAACAGAAAAGTAATTAAGGAAAGGAAAAATCTAATATCCATTAAAGAAATACATAATCATAATTATTAAGTAAATCAAAGTGATTTTCAAAACATTTAAACTTAACTTAACTAAACTTAATGTATTAGATGTTCAAACTGAACACCGTTTACTTTTTGACAATAAGCAAGTCGGTTTTTAAATTCTCTAGTAAAATTAGCTATTACTTCTGGTGTAATTCTCTGGATGTCTTGAGTTATTCTTGCAGCTAATTCTTGCAAAATATTTGGTCTATCAACATAAACCTTAGACTTTAAGTAACCCCACAGAAAATAGTCTAGTGGATTAAGGTCGGGACTTCGTGCAGGCCATTCATAAATACCCCTTCTTCCAATCCATCTGTGATGAAATGTCCTATCTAAATGATCTCTAACAATACGAGCGTAATGGGGTGGTGCTCCACCCTGCTGAAACCAGATATTATTTGGTAATTGTCCATTTACCTTCAATGCCGGAATAACTTGTGTCTCCAAGAGCTGTAAATACCTATTTCCGTTTAAAGTTTCTTGTAGGAAAAAGGGTCCCACGATTCTGTTGTTATAAATGCCGGCCCAAACGTTCAATATTTGGGGATGTTGTGTATGAGCCTCTTGTACCCAATTAGGATTACTTTGCGATCAGTAGCGGCAGTTATGTCGATTAACCGTACCATTTAAACAAAATGTAGCCTCGTCTGAAAACACCAAATTATCACGGTTACAAATATCCATCATAGTTTCACAAACTTGCAAACGTCTGTCGAAATCGTCTTCGGAGAGTTCTTGAACGAGGCGAATTTTGTATGGATGATATTTTTCTCGCCTTAATATCCTTCCTACTGAATGACGGCTAATTCCATGCATATTGGCGAGGTCGGCAGTGGATAAGTGAGGATTTTCTTCCAAAGATATAGCAACATTTTGAGCTACACCTTCATTACTTGCACTTTTTAACCGTCCACTTTTTGGTAAATTGCTAACTGTTCCACTTGTATCGTACCTTCGCAAAGTTTTCGTCACTACTGAACGGGATATTTGAGTATTCGGATGAACCATGTTATAAAGGTCACAAACTTCTTAATGCGTCCTTTTTCTCTCCCCATACCCAATCATCATTAATATTTCTATTCTTTCTCTTTCACTTATTTCGGCCATTTTACGATCAAATTAAAACAATACAATTTTTTACGTTCAAATAAAAAAAAACTAATAACTTATTTTGACAAATACTGTCACTTCTGCAATCAATTTCATGGACTACTAAACTTGATTCAGATTTAATTTGCGCCTGATTTAAACAAACGCACGTGTATTCGACTATGGAACAAGTAGTGTTGGCTGTGACGGTATAATGCCACCGATTGGCCAATAGAAATACAAATCCTTACCGAGCGGTTTGTTTATATCGGGCGTAAATGAAATCTGAACCGAATTTAGCTACTATCGAATTTTTCCTTTCCTTAGTTACTTTTCTGTTAATATCTCGGTAGGTAATGTAGTAAACAATATCAAACCCGATATTTTTGTATTCGCAATAAAATGTTTCATCAGAAACTAAAATACTATACAGGATGTTTCAATGCAAATTTTAAAATCGACATTACTTCCGGTAAAACAGGAAGTTCAAAATTATAAAAAAAATTGTAAACAAATAGGCAATCTACTGCAGTATCCACCTTCCAAATTTCATTTTCATATCTCTAATAATATATATATATATATATATATACATATATATATATATATATATATATATATATATATATATATTATAATTGTATAATTTTTAATTGAGGTTCTGTTTGCACTAGTGTCACGTAGGCCTACGTTGGGCCCCAATTTATAATGGTTTAATTTTTTTTAAGTGTGTTTGTTCTTGTGACATGTTGGTTAGCCAAATTATTATAAATTTTAATTTGAATTAATTTTTTATTTAAATGCCATTATTTTGTTTTCACTCCTTTATATATATCATTTTTAAACAGTAAATTGTTTTTAATAAAACTATTGAATTGTCTTATTTATTTTACTTGTAAATTGTTAACTTGAAATGAAACTTTTATTATCATACTATTTTTGATGAATTAACTTTATCAGTATTTAATCTATAAATATTATTGCTATTATTTTAGAAATGTGGAGTCAAAAAATTACCCAAATATTTTTGTTACTATATACAAACCAAATATGAAAAGTGAAAAATTGCAAATCAAATAATACATAAATCATAAGATTAACCACAGAACTCATAAGTTTTTATTTAAAATCGTTTTTTGTAAATACCTTGTTTTCACTATTATAGTCCTGCTTCGCTGCTATTCTCTAGGACGTGTTCATCCACTTGCGTTATTTACTCTGCTTATCGCCTTTTAATATCATAGATGTGATATTATTTATATCTTATTCCATTTGTTATTTTCCATTAACTCCTGCATTCATCATTTATTTGATGATTTTTTTCATTGTAATTTTTAATTTACTCCGTTTACTGTTGTGATAGCTTTTTATACGCCTCGAATCATAATTATTTTGGTTACTTGATATTTCTCTCACCAGAGTTCGCCACTTTCACATTTATTTAGTTCACACTTCCTTTCGTAGCCACAGATGAGTGTTTAATCACTATTCATCTTTTTTTGTTATTTTGTCTTTCCGAAACCTTTCTATTTTATAAGTAAGTCATAAACAAATTTTGACTTGTGAAATATTTTTTTCTTTTATGCAAAATTAAAATTACTGAATTTCTCATGAACTTTTTTAGATTAATTTCAACTTCGTATTCCCATTTAATCACTCTCCTAAGTACTCCATATCCTGTTAGTTTTACATTAATACCTTTTTTGAGGTTCGATATAGTTTTAAACTTTGAATCAGTCATTATGAGGTTCTACCCCTTTATCTTTTATCAATCTTAATAAAACTTTATTTCATTTACTCTCTTATTTTTATATATTTTATATTGTAAATGTTGTTTGCTTTCTTTTGTTTAGATAGATTTCTTGACATGATATGTTTTTCCAAAATTTAGATATATTTACACTATTTCACAATTATAGCTTTTATTTACTACTATTTTATATTGTAGATAATATTGATTTTCTGTTCTTAGGCACTGTTAATTGTGATCTGAAGAAGTGTTTTATTTACCAATATCAAAAGAAATGCTTGAAGCTCTTTATTATTGAAAAAAACTATTTGTTGGAATTTGGCAATCAATTGTACGTATTCTACTCAAGTTTTTCACTAGGTCTATGATTTTTAGGGTTTTCATTAGATTTTTTATATAATCCTTATCACAATTTACATGTTCTTCCTTGTGAACAAACATGTTCGTCTCTGATATAATGAATTCCCTGAAACTCATACTTTTGAAGTCACTCTGTGTAGTAAAATTTATATATATATATATATATATATATATATTTCATATATATATATATATTTATATATATATATATATATATATATATATATTTTCTGTGGATGAACAAGGTAACGTTGACAAGATCAATGAACTTCAAGGTCAAAGATACAACAACCAGTAATTGAGTCAAGAATACCAGCTTCAACTGAGTGGAAAGGCACAAGAATCTGGAGAAAGGCTAGAAGAATTCGAAATTGACATTAGGCGTTTGGTACACCTGTGCTACCCAGCTTTGCTAGAGAAAACTAAAGACCAATTGCCACACAGAGTGTTATAAATGGTGTCAGAGCTGCTAAAGTTAAAATAATCTAAGCCTTAGATGGATCAAGAAGAACAAGGGAGCTTTGATCCTAGTCTTAGAAGTAGAGGCCGTCATAAACCTGTCCAAGCTGAAGGTACGAACAGTTTCTCTCAACCACGACAAACCAGAATCCTCTCTTAGGGCAGTTTTGAACCGAATACACAAATTACTGTAACGGTCACAAAGAACTGACACCAGATGATCATGTAACCGTTGTAGGCGAACAGTACATTTTCAACATGACTGCAAAATGAGCAAACCTAAATAATCACCAACCAGGGGTAGCCAACACAACAACCTCACCATCCAGAGAAACTCCAATCAGTCAGAATCAGGGGGCGATTGCTGACCAATCCTCCACCAGCCCCCAGGACGATACTAATCCGGGAATTTTGCCGAGATAGCAGCAGCCTAGTCTTCAAGGGCACCAATCCGATCACGGTTGCAACATATTCCGAAAGTCGGTACAATGTTGGGCATTATATAAACGAGAACCACACCCTTGTATCAACAATAATTCAACGGAATGGTGGAAAGTTTCAACATGACCTTGATATAGCTATATCCAAGGTCGTTAGCGATCATCAGCGTTATAAGGATGAGTTTATGTCCCTATTTATGTTGGCCTATCCCTCAGCCATTCACAACAGCATGACAGTGACTCCAGAGAGCGTACTATCCGAAAAGGAGCAGAGTCTAGGTGTAATTTTGCTTTTGACTCACAAGAAGAACTGCCCTATGAAGTTAATGATTATGCCTACCAACTCAGACAAATTATGTTGGCCACACACGAACTAGCCCTGATGCAGATGTTGGTAACTAAAGATAGGATATAAACACGCTGCTATCTAAAAGCAAATTCAGTCGAGTTCCAAGATAGAGGTGAGGTCTGGATACAAAACTCCCAGAGGAGTAGAATCAAATCTAAAAAACTAACACCAGCTTGGGATATGCTATATGAAATAGTTGATCAACGTCGTGGTCTATCGCATTCGTCGGAATCCGACGACCAAAATGAAGGTGCTTCATTTGGAAGGATTGACTCCTTATCATGGGGAAGACTATTGTGATCAAGTAATATTACATCGTTCAAATTGACTAATAGAGGACTTCGCTCGAAATTAATAGCAAAAAACAATTTCTCCTCAATGGACGTTTGCAGATCAAAATTTACACTATTTGTGGGAGTCGTCGAGAGCCTCTAAGATGGATTATAAATGTTACGAAATACCAGCAACAGGGAGTAGTGGATCAACTGGTGTGCGTTTGATGAGTTTTAGTCGAAGAAAAATAGTCTGTTATCGACTGTGATATTCTTTGTGGAAATAAAAAAAATATTTTCACTGTAAAGATTGTTTTGAACCCACAGACAATTTGTAACATTTATTAATGGGTATTGAACTGTGAACCACCTGTTACGAAAAACTGATTATCTATAATATGTGCGCAAAGCAGATTCTCGTACTCACGTAAACACAACATTTACGAAAGACATATAATAAAAAAACTTCTTGGGTAATGTACAGTGCATCCCATTTTGGTTGAGATTGCCAGGTTACTCGGTTGTTATTGAAGATAGAGTCTTGCGGTTTTCACATACCTGTTCTACTTTTTTGTGAAACTCTGGATGGCCATATCAGATTTTGCATAAGTGTTTCCATTTATAAGATACAGGGCGATTTTGATAATTTTTACTTTTTGGACCCCTTCTATATCTACGAAGTTATTAGAAATACTCTTGCGCTAAGAACTACGTCTAATAGAAAATTTTGCATAAAATCCAGTGGAGTACTCAATTTTTTTTCCGAGTATGGTTTTGAAGATACTACACAGCATTATATATTTTTAAATGGAACACCCTGTATTTTATTATTTCATTGAATTCGTTATTTTTTCCCCTTTAAAATAATGTATAACACAATGCACATGGTATTATTAGAAATGCTAAAAAACACTAAATAGCTGAGTTTTTTGCTAGTAGGCCATGTGTTTTCCATTTAAAAGGTGAATCAAACAAATAATTCCATTTGAGATTTTTTATAGGAGTTTATCAGCAAAGAAAAATAATGTTAACAATAATTCAATAACATGAAACACGAAATTTAGGTACCTAAAAGCAACTAATAAATAGTTATACATCGTTCATTATGTATAACAAACAGAACAAGTATTACAAATCAAATATCTATCTTAAAATTAATTTTGGACATTATTTATTACCTTATTGATTTAACTGTTCAAATTGTTGTCCATTTTCCCTAACACATAATTGGGAAACCTTTTCAATACGCCTGAGTGCATTTAAAATTATAACAGGTCGCCTTTGTAAATCCCGAAAAGCTGCCTCCGTTGCGGCACGAAGTTCTTAGCGACTGTTGTGTCTGTTGGTATATATTTTATTTTTCAAATAACCCCACAAAAAAGTCCAATATAGATAAATCGGGTGATCTTGGAGGCCACATAATTGGTCCATGTGTTCCTATCCAACATCCTTGAAAATTATTTTCTAAAAAGCGCCCAATTAATCTAGAATTGTGGGCAGGGGCGCCATCTTGTTGAAAGTGTATAGAATTCTGAAAGGCGAGGGGAACATCTTCCAATATTTCGGGTAATAAGTCTTCTAGGATTGTCAAGTACCTATTGGCGGTAAGGATTCCTTCAAAATAGCGGTACTTTATTTTTGCCCCCAGTATGAAACAGGCTACATTAAAAACAAATCGACCCTGCTGTTGTCGCTCAAAAATTAAGTGCGGGTTCTCATCATACCAGTATCTTGTATTCTGCCTGTTAGATATACCGGCACTGCGTATATGAGATTCGTCTGACCAAATAACTTTCCTTACAAAATCATTGTCCCTTCGGGTTTGGTATAAAAACCAATTGCAAAAATTTAACCGTCTTGCTGCATCACCAGGATATAAGTGCTGGGCAATATTGACTTTGTAAGGTTTACATTTATATATTTTTTAAATTCTTTGGACCCGTGATTGAGAAACTCCAGTGTAATTTTCTAATTTCGCACAAGAAGTCTGGGGATAGGCATGAACGCTAGCTAACACATTTATTTCATTCATTTCTTGATTTTCTTTGTTATACACCTTTGATCGAGTTTAGAATATGCACCAAAACTTAGTAAATTATTCTTTAGTCTAAATATAGTTGCTCGACTAGGTTGATGCCTCTCTGGATATCTGAAAGTTTTAAAAACGCGATTTCATGAAATATCTTATGGTAAAATACTCGTACTTTATACCTGTGGAAATATAGTTCTAAAGCTTCTTCAACATTCTCATAACATTGATTTAAACATTGTATCATATCGTATTTTTCGTTATTTTGAAAAACGAATTCTCATCCAGCCATTATCAATTATCAACCAGCAAACTCACGAATAATTATTTATATAATGATCTTGTAAACTTAAACACGATAAAACACAATAGTTACTAAAAATGACAGCTTGATAGATCTGCGTTTTTCTCTCTAGAGCTCACTAGATAAAATATTGTTCCGAAAGGCGGAATTCTATAATAATTTTAAATGGATTCATGCGAGATGGAAAGGTTTGCCAATTATGTGTTAGGGAAAATGGACAACAATTTGAACAGTTAAATCAATAAGGTAATAAATAATGTCCAAAATTAATTTTAAGATAGATATTTGATTTGTAATACTTGTTCTGTTTGTTATACAGAATGAACGATGTATAACTATTTATTAGTTGCTTTTAGGTTCCTAAATTTCGTGTTTCATGTTATTGAATTATTGTTAACATTATTTTTCTTTGCTGATAAACTCCTATAAAAAATCTCAAATGGAATTATTTGTTTGATTCTCCTTTTAAGTGGAAAATACATGGCCTACTAGCAAAAAACTCAGCTTTTTAGTGTTTTTAGCATTTCAAATAATACCATGTGTATTGTATTATACATTATTTTAAAGGGAAAAAAATAACGAATTCAATGAAATAATAAAATACAGGGTGTTCCATTTAAAAATATATAATGTTGTGTAGTATCTTCAAAACCTTACTCGGAAAAAAAAATTGAGTACTCCTCTGGATTCAATGCACAATTTTCTATTAGACGTAGTTCTTAGCGCAAGAGTATTTCTAATAACTTCGTAGATATAGAAGGGGTCCAAAAAGTATAAATTATCAAAATCGCCCTATATCTTATAAATGGAAACACTTATGCAAAATCTGATATGGCCATCCTGAGTTTCACAAAAAAGTAGAACAGGTATGTGAAAACCGCAAGACTCTATCTTCAATAACAACCGAGTAACCTGGCAATCTCAACCAAAATGGGATGCACAGTACTGTACTTTTAATGAAAATTTCACAAATTTTCATCTTGACAGGCCCAAGATGTGTAATTTTGGTAATAAGAAGTATCAAATAAACATTTAGTTCTAACCCAAACTGGAATGGAATGAATTGTCATAACGCACTTAATGAAACTTAATGTAAAGTACGTGGTTTGCTTTTGACACTATGTACAATGTCTAATACTTTACCCATTGTTGGATGTAGGAAAAGGTCATACTTATGTGCCATACTGTATGCTGACCTGTAACAAAATAAACCGTATAAAATTACAGTGTACATACAGTAAATATAATTTTCTGTAAAAATATTTTACAAGCTTTATAAGTTCATATTTTGTTGTTTCGCGCTATAACCTAACAAATCTCTAACGTTTTAGTTTTCTTCCATTGATCACACTCAATCTACCCGTAAAATTGGTCACCACAAACCATTTTGGTCTCATCTGAAAGACCTTGGCGTTACTATTACAAAAATAAGAGAGATTCAATTTTAAGTTTGGAAATGCATCACGTTTCTGCAAAATGGTTGGTCCGGTACTAGATATATAATGTATTCTAAATATGTGCGTCAAAACCAATACTTACTTTAAATTGTATAATGTATAAAAACAGATTGCTTCTATTCAATAAGTTGTTTATTTAGACTACTAAAAAACAAATTTCTCCCACCATAAATAAAAATTTACATATTGTTGGTAATTTTGTGTGAGGGTCAGCTACTCCTCAGTGTTCTACTCGGTATTCGCTATCTGCGCGACTGTAACGCCCGAACGTATGTAAAATTAAATGAGGCACTGAGCAGTTGTGAATAGGTGAACCGACTTGTTCATTAGTTGGTTTTGTAGTAGCCAGACCTAATGTTTGTAATGTCATTTAAAATATATTATTTTCAATTCACCGCTTATTATCACGTTGTAATTATCTTATTATTAATGCAAAATTAGTATTGTAATGTTTTTATTTTCACACTCGGGTTCAATGCAGTTCTTGGATTTATTTAAAAACACAGTCTAACTCACTCTAATTTATTTCCACTACTTTTACACAAATTTATATTCACAGAAACTACTATTTACATTTTATCTTAACTGTTCAAAAGGCAGTCGAAAACTGAATTCTCCTATCGCCAGCTGCTTTATATTTATACATTTGTCTTGGAATTATCTGGTACGTTCACGAACCATCGGGAAATTCCATCATGTTCGGGAAGCTTTAAAGGAATTCCCAGTAACGGCAGCGGTCCGCCGGTTGAGAGACAAGCATTTCGGGTTCCACGAATTTATCGGAATAATGTCCCTTCCATGAATTGGTTGAGGGCCGATTGCACCAGCTGTCTGATGAATTCTCGTAACATTGCCCCCTCCTTAAGGCCATTTCGTCCCGGAATGTCCCAGAATCGTTCCTGGTATGACGATATTTGCAGGACTCTCCATTTCGACAACGAGAAGTTTGATGGAAATAACAGTCAACGGTCTTCGAATCTGGGACTGCGAGTACTGAGACAGCATACCAGGATGTCGACGCCACTGAATCGAAAGATTGTTTCCATCATACTTCTCACCACCCTCCAATTCAGTCCATCCAACCCGCAGGCTATCTTTGGGACCGCCAATTTCATCAAATTTTTCTCCATCATCACATTCCTCAATTCTACCAGAGTCTTCCAAAGATCGCTGTATGTTGGCTTGTCCAGCGAGAATGTTTTCGTTACCAAATAAAAGATGTCTCTGGTACCGACTGGTTGTTTATCTTCGAGATGAAGGACCTTCCCTACCACTGGATCTTGTTCCCGTAGCTTCTGGAACTGTCCGTACTTCTTGGCAAACACCTTGGCTATTCCTCTGGACATCCGGAGATCTCGAGCCACACAATGAGCCAGGGCATATTCTATGGGCACCTCAAACAGGTCTCGGGGTTCCTCTGTGGTCACGTCGTGCTGCACCTTCTGCCCATTAGAGTACAGTGCCATAAACTGTTCGAAGGTCATCTCGTCATCGGGTGGTTGGATGCTGCGGACTTGGGCTTGGTCATCTTCGCTGTCATGACTTCCGGCATAAGGGGCTAACCTGTTGAAATGTACGACCTTCGGTTTTCCCGAGGCAGCTTCTTTACTCTGTAGACAACATCGTTGATTTTCTTCACAATTTGGTACGGCCCCTCCCAAGATCTCTGTAGCTTGGGCGAATATCCACGACGACGTTGCGGGTTATACAACCAAACAAGATCATCAACTTGGAATCCTCCGCCCTCGGCTTTGATGTCGTAGGCTTCCTTCATTCGGGCACTGGCATTCTCGATGTTTAACCGGACTCGTTCATGGATGTCGTTCATCTTTTGACGTAGCTGGCTGACATAGTCTTCATCGGCGGTCTCTTCTCCTGGGGGACATCCAAACTTCAAATCGCATGGTAGTCTTAATTCTCGTCCCATGATAATACTGGCCGGGGTCTGACCCGTGGACTCGTGCACAGACGAACGATATGCCATTAGAAACAAGTGCAGATACTGGTCCCAGTCTCTTTGGTGGTCAGAGACTACCTTTGACAAATGGCGGTTAATGGTTCTATTCATCCGCTCTACCATTCCATCGGATTGCGGGTGTAATGCTGTCGTCCGTGTTTTATTGATCTTCAAGAGCTTGCAGACGTCTTGGAAAAGAGTAGACTCGAAGTTTCTACCTTGGTCTGAGTGCAACTCCAAGGGAACACCAAAACGACTGATCCATTCCTTGACAAGGACATCAGCAACGGTCAAGGCTTCTTGATTCGGCAAGGCATACGCTTCGGCCCATTTACTAAAATAGTCCATAACCACCACAATGTATTTATTTCCACAGTCGGATTCAGGAAATGGACCGGCAACATCAATGGCTACTCTTTCGAATGGACTGCCCACGTTATATTTGCCTCATGGGGGCTTTTGCTCGCTTCTGAGGCCCATTACTGGATGCACAAACCGTACATTTCCGGCACCACTCCTTAACATCTACTTGGCAGTTTACCCAATAGAAGCGTTCTCTCAACTTCCCCAGGGTTTTCGTTACTCCCAGATGTCCTCCAGTTGTACCATCATGTAGTTCTCGTAAAACCTCTGGTCTCCTATTTCTGGGAACTACAATCTGTTTTCTGTCGTTTCCCTCTTCTGGAGTTTCCAGGACGCGCTTGAGAAGTCCATTTTCCAGGATGAGGGAGTTCCACTGAGCCCAGTACGACTTTATGGTTGGTGAATATCGGGAAATCTCCTGCCACGTAGGCTTGCGATCTGCTTCCTTCCACCGGATAACTTCTTTCAAATCTGGATCTAATTTCTGGTCTTTTCGGATCTCCGCAGATTGCCAATGGTCATCGATGGCCGTAGTTCTACAGAGGACAGCCTCTTTTTCTTCTGCTCGCTGACAATGTTTGCAATCATCAGGGCATGGTCTCCTCGATAGGGCATCAGCATTCTTATGGCTTGGTCCAGCTCGATGTTCAGTCTGGAAGTCGAATTCTTGCAACCGCTCAATCCACCTGGCCACTTGTCCTTCGGGGTTTTTAAACTGCAGGAGCCACTTCAGTGCTGCATGATCAGTCCTCAGGAGGAATCTTTTACCATAGAGGTACTTGTAGAAATGTTCTACCCCCTTTACCACAGCCAGGAGTTCCCTACGAGTAACGCAGTAATTCCGTTCAGGCTTGCTCAAGGTCTTGCTGAAATATCCGATCACTCTCTCCTGGCCCTCCTGGATCTGCGAAAGCACAGCACCAATTCCGACATTGCTTGCGTCGGTATCCAATACGAAGTTTCCATCTGGCAAAGGATAACTTAATATGGGAGCACTCGTCAAAGCTCTTTTTAATGTATCGAATGATCGTTGACATTCCTCATCCCATTGGTACTGCACCTTCCCTTCTGTCAGTCTAGTAAGTGGCTTGGCGATGTTGGCAAATCCGGCTACGTACCGACGATAGTACGTGCATAACCCCAGGAAACTTCTTAACTGGTGGATATCTTTAGGTATCGGCCATTCCTGGACAGCTTTGATTTTCTGTTTGTCAACAGCTACTCCTTGTGCGGAAACTACATGTCCAAGATATTGTACCTCTTCTTGGAACAGCTGACACTTCTTCGGGCTTAACTTTAGTCCGGAACTTCGAAGTCGCCGAAATACCTCCTCCAGGTTCCTCACGTGGTCTTCAAAAGATTTTCCAACCACGATAATGTCGTCAAGATACACCAGACACGTTTTCCATGAAAGCCCTTTTAAACACTGTTTCCATCAATCTTTCAAACGTTGCTGGAGCATTACACAGTCCAAACGGCATCACCGTGAATTGATAAAGTCCTGAGCCGATGGTAAAAGCAGTCTTTTCTCGGTCTTCTTTAGCAAGTTCCACCTGCCAATAACCGCTCTTCAAGTCCAGGGTGGAAAACATCTTCGATCCAGCCAACGTGTCTAGGGTATCGTCTATTCTTGGAAGGGGATAGCTGTCTTTCTTTGTAGCGTGGTTTAATTGCCGATAGTCCACGCAAAATCGGGTCGAACCATCTTTCTTTTTAATCAACACAACTGGAGAAGCCCAAGGGCTATTGGATGGTTCAATAACACCTTCTTCCTCCATCTCGCGGACTATCCTGTCGGCTTCTTCTCTTTTAGCTAGAGGTAGTCTTCTCGCCGACTGTCGAATAGGTTGAGCTTCCCCAGTATTAATTTTGTGTTTCACCAGATCAGTTCGTCCTCTTTTGCCATTCCCTACATCGAAGATATCCTGGTAGTTTCTAACGATGTCCCTCAATTTTGCTCTCTGGTTTGGTTTCAAATTCTTAGATGAATCGGTGATAAGTCTTTCCAGTTCCTCAGACAGTTTACCTGGTGGTATTTCTGCATGCTGTGTGCTTCTGACTACAGAGGACACTGTTGAACAAAGGCCCAAATTTGTTCCTTTCTTTAGCACAACCGAGTAATGATTCAGGTTCATTACTCTTAGTGGAACAATCTCCCTGGCACGAAACAGAGTCTTCCCAGTGCGACTCCTCTGCCTACATTTCCGTCGTTAAGTTCGGGATCAAACATCATCACTGTTCCAGCTTTAGCTTTCCCATCCAGGCAAGCATCTACAATGATTTCAGTTCTTTCCGGAACATTGACATCCTCTGCTAAGATGGCTCGAAGCATTATGTCATCTTTCCCATGAAGCACCACTTCTTCGTCATTCACTCGCAGAATTCCATCTTTGAAGTTTAACTGGAATCCCTTGGAGCTCATGACATCCATTCAATGATGACTTCGTCTTCGATGTCTGCCACTAATGCCCGATGTAGGAAGGTTGTGTTTCCCAAGGTCATTTCAACCTCTATTTCACCATGGACCTTCGCTGCTTCTCCTGTCGCTGTTCGCAGTTGCCATTTTGTTGGTTTTATCATTGTCTCTAAAACAATGTTGGGCCTTATTACTGTTTTCGTCGCACCAGTATCCAGCAGCATTGCAAATTGCCTCCTATTAATAAGGCCATCTACGAAGACACTGTTAACGTGGTTGCGTAACGAAGCGACATATGCGTTGGTAGTTGACACTTGTTGTTACAGGTCGACGATGGTCCCTTCACATAGGCCTTCTTTAGTTTTCCCGCCGAGGAAAGTCTGGACTCCGTTGCTCTCCTTGCAACGACTCTGGACATGACCTACCTTACGACACTTCCGATATCTCAGTTGTCTTTTCTCGGTAAGGACTTTCTCTATTATCTTTCTTACAGAGGCTTCATCGTTTCCGCCATCTTCGGATTCTCCATCAACGATTCGGACTCTGGCTTGACCTCTGCAGGTATTTTTCGCAGCCTCGAATTCTAAAGCTCGAGCCAGTGCATCTACTAATTGAGTGGGTCGAGCTAGCGTCAATGCTTGTCTGGCTTCGTTGTCCCGAAGTCCATCCAAAAACGCCTGGACTGCTAACCTTTCTATAACATTTTCCGGTGTGGCTGGATAGGCAAGGCGAACCAGACGGGCAATATCAGCTTCAAACTCTTGGAGGGATTCATTTGATTTCTTGGTGGCGATTTTTCAATTGGGAGTGGTGAAACGTGCTCCAAATGGGTTTGCCCATACCTCAGTTCTAAATGTTTGACCAGTTGTTCGTAGTCTTCTTGCTCCGAGGTATTCAACGTTTGTAAGATATCTATAGCATCCCCTCTTAAGGCTAGGGTTAATGCTATGCCTTCTCCTCTGCCGACCATCCGTTTAACTTTGCTGCAGCCTCGAATTGGCGCCTATAATTAGTCCATGACGATTTACCATCAAATTGTGGAGGTTTCATTTTGTGTCTCGCTCCTTCGAGGCCAATTTTTGAATCCACTACTTCTGGACTATTTCTGCTTACGGTTTTTGATTGAGTTTCTCCCCTTTGTATTGTGACAACCTGTTCTTTTATTTTGCCGATCTCACTCTCCATTATCTGTCTCAGATCTTCTATCCGCGTTTCATTTTCTAATATTTTCTCTTCCAGCATTTCTGAGTTTTTCTGTACCATGCTTTTCAAATTTTCTTCTAGGGATTTAGAATTTTCTGCTAATTTGTCTTCTAACGCCTCTTTTAAGTTTTTAGAATTTTCTAGAAATTTGTCCTCTAAAGACTTAGAATTGTCTTGTAAGGTGTCTTTTAAATTTCCCATTTGTTTTAATAGCATACTCATGTCTCCATTACCAGAAACTTCAAACAAATAAGTATCGGGATCGTTACCTTCATTTATTAGGGCATCTCGCAGCCGTTGTATTAATTCACTTTTCTTCCCCCACTAATTTCTAAATCCCTTTCTTCAAGTTCTTTTTTTAAGTCAGTCACTTTCAATTGGTCCAAATTCACTGTTTTAAACATTGTCCGTCTATTTATTTTTCACTTCTAAAGTTCCACAAATACACCGCACACCTGACACCACTGTAATGTTTTTATTTTCACACTCGGGTTCAATGCAGTTCTTGGATTTATTTAAAAACACAGTCTAACTCACTCTAATTTATTTCCACTACTTTTACACAAATTTATATTCACAGAAACTACTATTTACATTTTATCTTAACTGTTCAAAAGGCAGTCGAAAACTGAACTCTCCTATCGCCAGCTGCTTTATATTTATACATTTGTCTTGGAATTATCTGGTACGTTCACGAACCATCGGGAAATTCCATCATGTTCGGGAAGCTTTAAAGGAATTCCCAGTAACGGCAGCGGTCCGCCGGTTGAGAGACAAGCATTTCGGGTTCCACGAATTTATCGGAATAATGTCCCTTCCATGAATTGGTTGAGGGCCGATTGCACCAGCTGTCTGATGAATTCTCGTAACAGTATAGTTATAAGGAAATAATAGTTTAGAAGGAAGTTTATTATAAAACAGTGCCTGTAAAATAAAAATGTAATAACAGTTATTCTAAAAAGTGCAAAGAATTATTTTCAGCATTATTAACCTACCTGCTTTATATACGGTATTGAGTACTGATAGTATTAATAGGTCGATTAAAACAAAAGATATTATGATACATGGTTCTGTAAGTTTTAATAATAAACTCTTCGAGGTGTCATTCTTTTGTACGTAAGGCAATATATATGATATATATATTATTTCTGGTCGGGAACCTTCCACACTTGTGCTTCCCACAATAGAATGTCCTCTCGAACACTTATGTATGTATTTGATACATAACAGTAAATTTGTAGACGCGAGATGTTTAATAATGTCTAAAAATTTGTAACATAAATCTTATGAACTTAATCCTTTCCCATTCTCAAAAAAAATCAAAAATATTACAATTAGGTTAAGTATATATACAATTTACTATAATAATGAATCATGTCGTAATTATCGATTTCTGTACATTTCATATTTGAAATTATTGGAGGCTTTACGGAAAACACAACAAACAGATGTGCGCAATGAAATAAATTTTCTAGGATTTTGTTTAATATTTGATGAGTTCTCAATATCTGCATGCAGGATCATGATGTTTATAATACAATATTAGAGTTTTTATTATCATATATATTTTTTTAATATTTTCTTTGATATTAAAATTTGTGAAATTTGAATTATCGCTTTCACAATTTATTTAAACTGCCAAACATTTATTCAATAGGGATCTGTATGTTGGAGAGTATTTTCCTCCAATAAAACGATCAATATTTAAAAACAAAATACACAACCACTAAGAAATTGGTTTTATAATAATTTTCATTTACTAAATCTAAATACTAAATGTAACAAACAGAATTTTCTTATATTTTTTATTTGAAATAATTTTTTTTTTTGTTTTCGGAAAATTTATTATTACACTGCTATTGTTATCTTGAAATAAAATGCTATTTACGTTTGACTGATTACAGACCTATTCAATTAACTTTAATACTTATGGATTCACTGGCCTGAGGACCAACTCTGAAATTACCCTGGAGTTTACAATATATATTACAAAAAATTGTAGAAATAGATAACATTTAGCCTTACGGTTCTCTATTACGTTAGAGTGTCACCTATCTCTCAAAAGGCCAAAGGCGCTGAATTGCTCTTGTCACCTATACTTATTTTCGAGACAAGGACTTTTCATCTGAACTCCAAAATTACCAAAATACTTTTTAATCGACTACAAAAAACTAGTTTGTATATTCGTTTGAATAATCAACGTGTTTGTTTAAGTTTGAATCTTATGAGGAACTGTTATTGGTTGCGGTCAGATGACGCTGCAAGCTTGGAACGGTGTCGATTGGATTGACACAACCAACGTACTTCATGTTCCAGAGTTAAAAATAAATTTGTTCTCTGTAAAATGTGCAACAAGCAGAGGTTATGTTATTGTCACCGATGAAAATAATTGCAAGTTTTATAAACAAAATAAGGTAATGGATGTGGCTGAGCGACACGGAAGCATGTATTACTTGAATTTGCGTTATTTAAATACATATTCAGCGAACGTTGCTGATGTGCATTCAGATTTACGTGAATGGCATGAAAAGTTGGCACATCAAAACATGGTTTATGTAAATGACATTCTTAAGAAGAATATAAGTGAAGTTAAAATTGCCGAAACACAAACATGTGAAAGCTGTCTCAAAGGGAAAATTCACCGCATGCCTTATAGTTTAAGCCAAAATAAGACTTCGAAATTGTACCAAAGGAATTGTACATCAAACCTCAGTGATTTTCACTCCTGAACAATATGGAACAGCAGAGACACAAAATAGAACTTTGGTGAAAGATGCTAGAGCAATGTTATATGCTAAAGACTTACCTATTAGTTTGTGGGCTGAAGCCATAAATACTGCTGCTTATGTTATTAATAGAACTGGTAAAAGCTCAGTTGAAGTAAAATCTCCATATGAACTGTGGTCAAATAAGAGCTACAATATAAATAACCTTCAAACTTTTGGAAGTGATATTTATGTACACATACCCAAAGAAAAAAGACATAAGTGGGATCCAAAGTTTAAAAAGGTGGGGTATGGAGAAACAACAAAAGGTTACAGAGTATATTTTCCACAAGAAAATAGAGTTGAGGTCAAAGGAGATATTGTTTTTGTGAAAAACAATACAGTGAAACCAATAATGTCATTTGAGACAAGTAAACAAAATGAAGAAATTTTTGAAGTTCCAACTACAGCTGAAGTCAATGTTCAAGTACAAGATCCAAGTGCTACAGGTATGTTAAGTCCCCAATCACAAATCAACAATCAACAAACTAATTCTGATTATGACCTTAAGTCTACACATAGCGAGTCTGAGGACAGTTTTTATGAACCCAGTGATGGTGATGATTGTAGTGAAGTTGAAAAACGTGTAGTGGACCCTGAAAACAAACACATTAGGAAGCAAACTCAGCCAAAAACATATAATCAAGCTATGAAAAGCCCTGATTCATGTAAATGGCAAAAAGCTATACAAAGGGAACTGAAAACTCTTAAGATAATAACACATGGAGTATTTGTGATTCACCAGGTAACAGTAAAATAATTAGTAGTAAATGGGTATTTAAAATCAAACAAAACAATGATAATATTCAATATAAGGCTAGATTGGTAGCTAGAGGGTTTGAACAAAATGATGTACTAAATTTTAATGATATTTATGCACCTGTTGCCAAATTAACTACTTTTAGATTATTTTTTGCTATAACAACTAAATTAAATTTACTGGTATGGGGGGATATTGAGGAAAATGTAATGTAAGTTTGCCAGATGATGCTTATGATAATGATAAACATGTTGTAAAGCTGAATAAATCATTGTATGGCCTAAAGAAATCTCCAAAATATTGGAATGATAAGTTTAACTCAATTATGATCAGGGAGGGTTTTAAAAGATCTAAATGTGACTCATGTCTTTATTCAAAATGTGATCTTACAGAACAAATGTATGTTCTCATATATGTTGATGATTTGTTGATTTTTGGTAATAATGAACATCAAATATTAACCTTAAAAATCAATGCTAAACAAGGAATTTGAAATGAAAGATTTAGGTCTAATTTCAGATTTTTTGGGAATAAATGTGAAGCAAAATTTAAAGACAAATGTGACAGAATTGTGTCAAAAGAATTATCTTGAAAATGTGCTAAAAAGATTTAATATTTATGACTGTAAACCTGTGTGTACTCCCATGGACCAGAATTTTAATAGTAAAGAACTTGAGAGTGACAAGTGTAGAGACAATACTAAAAATGTCTGTAAACAGATTATTGGGTGTTTGATGTATGCAGCATCCGGTACAAGACCAGACATAAGTGTTGCTGTGTCAATATTAAGTAGATATCAAGAATGTGCTAGTAAAATATTACTAATGTATTTAAAAAGAGTCCTGCGATACATCAAACACGCATTGGATTACAAATTAATTTATAAATGTGATGATAGTAAGTTAGTGGGATTTTGTGATGCTGACTGGGGAGGTGATCTCCTGGATAGGAAATCTACCACTGGATATTGCTTTATGTATTCAAATAGTCTAATATCTTGGTGTACTAAAAACAAAGTATTGTTATTATTTCGTTAGCAGAATCTGAATATGTAGCAATGAGTATGGCAGGCAGTGAAGCATGTTGACTAATAAATTTACTATGTGACTTTAATATGAATAATGTATCTCCAGCTATCATGCATTGTGATAATCAGGCTGCTATAATTATTGCTAACACTAATAGTGTTAAAAGATTGAAACATATAGGTATTAAATACCATTATAAAAGGGATGTTTTAATGATATATTTGTGTTAGAGTAAGACTATGTGATAAGTTGAGAGATGGAAGGTATCTTGTTGATTGCTGTCTTCCACTATTGACAATGAAATATGACATTGAAGTAAAGAAGTAAAATTGTACCTGTGTGTATCAAGAAGAATAAAGTTTCTTTTCCATAATTAAGCATATATTTTATTAATAATTTCTTCATATTTCAACTGACAAATATATTAATAATGACAAAAATATTTGAAATGTCAAAAATAAATCTTTTCAAGTCATATAAATTTCATTCATGGATGAAGATGTTCAAATGGCTTTCAGAAAAAAATCTAAAAATGTTCAAAAACGTGGATTTGTCTAGTGCGTGCGACGCCGGGGCGAGTCAGCTAGTCTAATATATAAAAATCTCGTGTCACGAGGTGTATTTTTGTGTGGTCGACCTTCCCTGAAACGGATGACCAATATTTATGTAATTTTGTATGTATATTTTATGGGGATGAGAATAAGTCTTAAAATATATTTCATTTGAGTGTCCGTATTCAGAAATAATTTGGTCAAGTGCGAGTTGGACTCGCATTGTAAGGGTTCCGTACCACCCTCAAGATTCGCTGTATTTAGTTTTCTAATTTGGCCCCCAAAAATTAACATTAGAGTTTTATTTTACTAATAAATTTCCAGGGAAACCTTTTATAACCTATTGTCTGAATTTTGAGGCTCTATAGATTGGAAGATAAAGGGCACAATAGGTCAAGTTTTAAATTATAAATTATTAAATCTGTTATTCAAATTATTTAAAAATACAAATAAAATATATTTTTTAAAATTTAAATAGTATAGTTTCTAAAATGGGAATTAAGTCGATGTTTAATATCTTTGCTAAACAAATGATTTAAAAATATGATATATTTGTAATTCACATAATGAGTCTTTTATTTGATATATTAAATGATTCGCTTGAAAATTGAATTTTTATTTTCCATTTAATTGTATACTTTGTCCCTAAAATTACCATGGAGGTTTTCTAATAATTTTTCTTATAAATTTCAAGTGGGCCCAGTACCCCTAATTATTTTCAAAATTTTAGGTAGTATGGTTTCGGAAATAAAGCGAGAAATGAGAATTTTTATATCTTTATGTTAATATCTTGTAAACAATTAATTTTAAAAATATATATTTGTATTTCTCATAACGAGCCCCTTCATTTGATATATTGCATGACACGTTAAAAAAATATTTTTTATTTTCCGTGTATTTCTATAAATTGCCCCCCATTATTATATTAAAGATTTCTTCGTATTTTTCCTGCAAATAAAAAAAAATAGGTCTTATAGTTTGGGGAATAAAGGGGGAATGGGTATTTTTTTTAACATTTTTTTTTAATATATTTTAAAATATTTATTTAAAAAAAATAAAAAAAATATATTTATATTAGTCATAATGAGCCCTGTGATTTGATATATTACAAGATACGTTAGAAACAAGTTTAATTTTTTATTTTCCATTTAATTCTATAATTTGCCCCCCAAAATGAATATTAGGGGTTTCTCCTAATTGTTCCAGTAAAGTTCAGGTGAGGCGCTATACCTATTTTTTTTTCAAAATTTTACAGCTTATGGTTTCGGAGATAAGGGGGGGGCAATGGGTGAAATTTTTTATATTTTCGTTAATATCTTTTAATTTATTTATTTTAAAAATATGAAAAAAATATGTTTATTTTCGTCGTAATGAGCCCTTTCATCTGATATATAACATGATGGGTCAGAAACAATTTTAATTTTATATTTTCCATTTAATTCTGTAATTTGCCCCCAAAATGAAAACTAGATGTTTCTCCTTATTTTTCCAGTAAACTTCAGGTCAGAACCTATGAAAGTATTTTTTTTTCAAAACTTTACGTTTTATAGTTTCGGAGATAAGGGGGGGGGAAATGGGTAAATTTTGGTATATTTTCTTTAATATCTTTTAATTAATTTTTTTTAAATATGAAAAAAATATATTTGTGTTCCTCAGAATGAGACCTTTCATTTGATATATTACATGATGGGTTAGAAAATTTTAATTTTATATTTTCCATTTAATTCTGTAATTTGCCCCCCAAATGAAAAGCAGATGTTTCTCTTTATTTTTCCAGTAAACTTCAGGTCAGAACCTATAAAAGTATTTTTTTCAAAACTTTACGTTTTATAGTTTCGGAGATAAGGTGGGGGAATGGGTAAATTTTGGTATATTTTCTTTAATATCTTTTTAATTAATTTTATTTAAATATGAAAAAAATATATTTGTGTTCCTCAGAATGAGACCTTTCATTTGATATATTATATGATGAGTTTGATTTTTTTTTATTTTTATTTTTATTTAATTCTATAATTTGCCCCACAAAATTAATATTAATGGTTTCTCCTTATTTTTCCTGTAAAGTTCGGGTAACGTTCTATATTTTCTATTTTTTTTAAATTTTAGATTCAGTAGTTTCGGAGATCAGGGGGGGAACGGTCGATTTTTTTAGTTTTTCCACCCAGAAGTACCCCTTAAATCAAAATTTCTTCTTTTGCGATATGTGCTCCTGATCAAGTCACCAAACTATACCTTCGTACCAAATTTCAACCTCTTCCGTCCAGTAGTTTAGGAGAAAATTGCTGTGATGTGACAGAGGCAGAAAACCTGAGTGATATTATAAGGGTATCCGTATACTGTATATACGGAACCTTAAAAATATTATATATTTTTTGAAAAATTTCATAAATGTCAAAAGATTTCAAGGAGGTCAAAATAGACAGAAATGTCAAAGATGGCGAAAATTTAAAAAAAATCAAAAAATTAGGGGATGTGGAAATTACCAAATGAAAAATGTTCAAAAATGCCGATTTGTCTAGCCCAGGCGAAGCCGGGGCGAGTCAGCTAGTATATATATTTTATATTACGATTTTCAAAATTCACTTTTTAAAAACAATTTATTTAATTAAATACAAAAATAATAATAACAACTTTCAACTATAAGAATATAAGTCAACTAATTATCTAACGACTGAAGGTCCTACACTAGTATTTATAACATTACAAAATGGTGAGTCGACACGCATCTTAAACAAAGACAATTTAAGCGTGTCGTCTCAAAATGGATGGTCATCAGTTTTTATGTGAACTGAAAAATAAGACGTGTACAGATTTGGTTACTAAGTATAAATGTAAAAAGTCGAACGTGATAAAAATGACTAACAAGTATCATATTACAATGTGGGAATAATGACAGTATTTGACCTTACAATTAGAAGTAAATTTAATATAAAGTCTGTTTAAATACTTATATAACAACTCCATTTATCCTGAAAAAGTTGATGCTGTGCTTCAACTTTTCAAACCATTTTTGTGAGTTCTGTATCTTCGATGGGTTCTTGGAGTCGAATACTTGGACGTCGTCTGGGAAGGAATCTGAAGTTTCTGACTTGACTACATGGCATTGGTGAAGGTGACGGTGGATCGTCGCCGTTTGTTGTTATGGCCAACAATCTGGATTGTCTTCTTGGTTTGCATTTATAGAAAATGTAGATAAGGATTAGTAAAACGATTAATGTATTGATAAAATTGTGAACCACCATGGCATGTGTTTTTTAATAAACGGTTGGTTTATTAATTTGTCTAGCTCTTCTGAATATTGGTTCAACTTATGTTGAGCTATGTTGAGGTCGTCTGCATCGATCTTGTTTAGTCTGAGTGGCTTTAGATCTGGGACATAGTTTTTCGGTGGTATAGATTTGCAGCAGTTGTACGGTATTTGAATTGGATGACTCTTGTAGGTAATGTTTTGGAAATTGTCGATCAGTTTGCTTGAATGAATTCGAGTGTTGCCAATGAATGCGTTACAATCGGCCTGCAAATTTAGGACTGAGTTTGTTGTAATTGTTAGTGTTACAACGCTGTTTCCACTGCACTTTATGGTGATAGGTAAAAGGTCAGAAAACAGTAATTAGCCAAAAGTTTGAGCTAATCTTATATACATTGTAGTCCTTGGCGTAGAATATGGAAGTCTGACAAACCTTTGGAAGGAAGGTGGACTGCTTCAACAGCTGGGCCTCACAAGTTGAATCGCTATCTATAGGATATGGGAGAACGTCTGAACATATCCATTGAACTTGGCTTAAGGACTTGCAGTTGTCCAAGTTCCGAAATGTAGTATACAATAGTGAATCATCATTTTTCGCAATATATTTGGTTGTGGTTGGTAAAATGTGATGAAACCCTGTTCGGTCGTCAAGTATCGGAATTGGATATAAACGGAAAAGGGTAAAAGTTTCAGGGTTTACTAATGGGGATTCTTAATACAAAAATTATTTTCGTGTCTAATTGAAATGCTTCCAATTCGATGATGTCGATATATTGTGCAATATTATGGGCATTAATAGATAGGGGCAAATTGTTTTTGTGCAAAGAGTGAGAGATAATTTGAAGTGAGTCGACCAAATCTGCCGGTGTAATTATTGAATTATGTAACATTTTAATGCGAGCGAAAGATATTGCCGATAATACATCATTAAGGGCATCTTGAATAAAGACATAGCTTTCCATTAATGATTCACATAAATCTAGGGTTTTGACAAGTGTCTCAAAGAACTGAAGGTCGTCTGAAATAAAAGCAATGGCTTGCCTGATTTCATTAATATTCTTATTAAAGGTTTCTTCGTCTATTTGTAGTTTACGGACCGTTGAATTAAATTTTGATTACGGAAGTCGTAACAGAGATTTGGTTCTTCAGTAGGTTTTCGATTTGTTTGTTCGTCATGAGTAATCTTGTTGATACAATCATTAAAATATTGACCATCGTTTGCATCCAGAGTGCCAGTTATTGATTTCCAAATTGTTCCTAATCCATTAATAAGTCCGCGTTTCTGTCTGTTTAAGTGAATTTGGTGTCCGCGAATATTTCTTGATATTTCAAGTTTACTGTGTCTGATATTTGTTTTGAGAAGGCTGACGTGTGTTTGTACTTGTGGTTTGAATGAACTAAGTAGAGTAGTTAAGTTTGAATGGATAGTGTCAACTAAAGTATTTAGTATTTTGTCATTATTGGAAATTGCGTCACCGAATGGGTGGAGATCTTTGTAGACAAGCAATGTCCACTTGTCATTCGAAATTTTGATGCTTCCTTCTTCATGAAAGAAGAGTCCTACGGTGTTGTTTATAGGTGTTTCGTATATTGAGATGTTGCGATTGCGAAGAGTCCGAGGAGTCTGAAAGAAGTAATTTTCACTCAAAATACGGTTTCAATCTGTCAAAATTTGCTTTTGTAGATTCATTTTGTCTCGGGATTTAGTAAAGATTGCAGAATTTTGAAAGAGTTCAGTTATTTGGAAAGGACCATTAATTTATTTTGTGATTTTACTAGAAATTTGCGATTCTTTCAAATATACTTTATCGCCTATGTTATAATTTGTCGGTTTTCAGGTACGTGTTGGTCGAATCGAGTTT
>CM067216.1:128684791-129016147 GCA_034190945.1 Octodonta nipae
AAATGTAATAATTTAATTAGTACAGTAATAAGATTTTTAATTTAAAGTTAAAATGTAACCAGGGGCCTGTTTCATAATCAACTTGTAACTTGTAGTTTTGTAACTTGTTGTTCGTCATTACATACTTTCAATCCTCATCCAATTCTGTGGTACAATTTTGATCGCATTTCGAGCGATAAAGCCGAACACCTGTCCCAAAAGATAACAGTCACTCAAAAACTTAGGCTAACACGACTTATTACAAAAAAACAACCCGCTGTCACCTCACCGTCCATAACTTCTCTGACTTCCCCTTAGCCTCTACCAGTTTACATGTCCTATCCAAAGGTTTCAATTTCGCAGTGACGCCGAAAACTATCCCAACTGAAAGAATCATTTCTCAAGTTGAGGTAGCTTTGGTTGAACTAACAGATATTGAGGCTGAAGATACTCGTCAAGACATTGCTAGAGTACCCCGCACATCAAAGCCACCAAAATCAAACCTAACTTCTAACGAAAGACATGCACTAAAACAACTACGTAACAAGGATGACATTACTATTCTTCCTGCCGACAAAGGTAACGCGACTGTTATTCTCAATACTAAGGACTATGTTCACAAGATGAATTCCCTACTCCACACTGCAGACTACGAAATAATGAACAATAAACCTACTACTTACTTAGAGAAAAAGAATAAGGAAATCATCAACAGGACACAACTTCCGCTTGACGTCAAAAAGATCATCATTACTCGTGAAAAGTCTTCTAAAATTCCGAAAATTTACGGACTACCCAAAATTCATAAGCCGGACATTCCTCTTAGGCCCATTGTAAGTTCGGTACAATCCCCGACCCAAGAATTAGCCCGGTACTTGGCCAAAACACTTCAACCTCTAGCCGAGCAAGCATCCTCGTACGTAAAGAACTCTTCTTCCTTCCTAGATATGCTAAGTGTCTATACAATGTCAGAAAATGATATCCTAGTTAGCTTCGATGTTGTATCTCTTTTCACCAATGTCCCCATTTCAGAAACGTTAGATATTCTAAAAACAAAACACAATATCTCTTCTGACATCATCAAACTTGTACAACACTGTTCTTCTAACACTTATTTTTCATTTCAAGACACTATCCAAACAAGTCCGTGGGGGCCCTCATGGGTTCACGTCTTTCTCCAGTGCTTGCCAACATTTTCATGGAACAAATCGAAACCCAGGCTCTAAACTCGTCTAATTTAAAACCTTCCTGTTGGCTTAGATATGTAGATGATACCTTTGTCATTTGGCCTCATGGCAGAGATTCGTTAGACTTCTTTCTACAACACCTCAATGGTATACATTCTAATATACAATTTACAATGGAAATCGAGTCCGATTCTTCTCTCCCGTTTCTTGATGTCCTCATAACAAAAACCAACAATGACAGATTCTCACATACCGTCTATAGGAAACCAACCCATACCAATCGATACTTAAATGCCCAATCACACCACCACCCTGCCCAATTGAGTTCTGTAATGAAATCTTTGACTCTTAGATCTATTCGTTTAACAGATATTGACAATAGACAAAACGAACTTAACTGGCAAAATAGCACGGGTTGTACAACGACATCATTTAAGACTGTCTTCAACACCACTCAAACTATAGGCAACTTAACCGGTAACCCCAAAGACAAAGTACCTAACGAGGATCGAGGAGTTTACGAAATTTCATGTCGCGATTGCCTACAAAGCTACATCGGTCGTACCAACAAGCGCGTTAACCATCGATTATATGAACACTCTCTGTCAGTTCGTAAAAAAGATCCGACTTCAGCTCTCGCGCATCACCATATCCAAACAGGGCACTCTATCAACTTCGAGGACAGTAGGACTATCATATCTCTCAATTCTCTTAGGGCATCCACTATTCGCGAAGCCATCGAAATAGAGAAAAGACCTCTCTGTCTAAATAGACGCGATGACAGCACTCGCCTTCCCACAGCTTGGACCTCCGTAATTTCCAGATTAAACAAACCAGACACGCCCACTAACACCCAACCAATCACCGCACAGCCCCTTCATCACGCGACATCCTCTCCTAATCGACCGATAACTATAAATAAAAAAAGTAGCGCAGATTCACCTTCAGTTCAGTTACCTAGTGACTCTTGGGGAGTAGGCAGGTTGAGGCCCCGAGTTCGATCTAGACTCTGAAACTGTATTTTATTTTATGTCTCTTGATAATGGCTCCAAAGCAGAAGTCGAAACGTCGAGTATTTAATAAATTCAGACGCGGTTCTCACCCGGAACCTAGCTTAGTTCATAATAATGACCGCGGAAGCCTCTCAGAACATATATATATATATATATATATATATTTTTATCTCGGCGGGAACGCATTTTAGAGAAAAATGTTTCAAACAAAACTTATAGGATTCGTCCCTGGCTATCGAATTGTGACCTTGAATTTGACCTTGACCTTCAAGGTAATTTCAAGGTCAAGTCGATTTTTTCAAATGGGACAACATATTTCTGACCTCGGAAATGGAAGAAAGGTCGGAAAATTTTACGTTCAAATATGTCCTTGACCATTTTTAAAACTTGACCTCTGGTGGTCAGTAAAGGTCAAGTCAAGGTCAAGAGCAACTTCGTTGCGTAGCCATACTAAGCATCGCATTGCCGTGGAAAAATCCTAAACCTTAGTTCTTGAAAAAAATTTTTTAAACCCATATTTGACGAGCTACGCAACGAAGTTGTTCTTGACCTTGACTTGACCTTTACTGACAACTAGAGGTCATGTTTTAAAAATGGTCAAGGACATATTTGAACGTAAAATTTTCCGATCTTTCCATTTCAGAGGTCAGAAATATGTTGTCCCATTTGAAAAAATCGACTTGACCTTGAAATGACCTTGAAGGTCAAGGTCAAATTCAAGGTCACAGTTCGATAGCCAGGGACGAATCCTATAAGTTTTGTTTGAAACATTTTTCTGTAAATTGCGTTCCCGCCGAGATAAAATGCCGTTCCGGGACTTTTGGGACACCCTGTATATATATATATATATATATATATATATATATATATATATATATATATATATATATTTCTAGAATGCTATCGGGAAGCAGCCAATATATAAAAGTATACTCTTTTAACTATATTTTGAGAGCTTTCGAAATTGTTTATTTCTTCATCAGTCAAAAACTACAATTAACACAAAAGTTGAATTATAATATTAACACCCTCAAGTTGGACTGGTACAGAAAACCAAAAAGCTCGGGAAGGTATGAATTTCTACTCTAACCATCCGTTCAAAATGAAGATTAACTTTGTTAATGAGATGAAAAGTAGAATTTTAAAAATTTGTTATCCAACTTTTATTGATAAAAACTTTGTTTCAGTTATTTTTAGATGATTCTTGTCCTCCCAAATTGTTAAATAAATTATTATTCAATAATCCACAAATTCTAGCCATCGAAAGATTTACACATAGAAATCAGATACAATTCTAATGTAAGCAATGATACAAATTTTCAGAATTCCAATTACGTATATGTGTCCCTTCCTTACCTTAAAAATATTATTATTAAGTAATCTTAAAACTGTTAATGATTTGTTCAGTAAAGTTAAAAATGACATCCCAAAAATTCTCCAATCGAATGTAATATATAAAATTGATTGTAACAATTGTACAGCCACTTATATTTGACAAACTTCAAGAAGACTTAAAGATCGAATAACTTCTCATGAAAGCGATATAAGATTGAACAAAGATTCTTCGGCTTTAACTAGACATTGTATTGATAATTGCCATACAGCAAACTTTGACAACGCCAGCATCCTTGCAATCGAGCGAAATTCATTTAAAAGAAATTTTTTGGAGATGGTATATATTAATAGCTTTGATGATAATATAAATAAAAAAACTAATCTGTTAAACCTTAACGTTATATATCGCAATTTGCTTGAAATCGAGAACAAAATTTCAAAATCTTATCACTCTAATTCTAATCTTGGTTAATTCATTTTCACTAACTTGATATTAAACATTTTTTTGTCCAACATTTTCTACCTTTCTTTTTCAATAATTTCTATAGTAATCAACTTCTCTGTAAATTTCAATTTGACATTGTCATTTTCCTATACATTTTAAATATAAAAATATTATCTTTTACTTGATAATCTTTCCGATGTTCAATTTGAGCAGTACAGTTAATTCTAAATTCAATCTCAACTAACGTAAGTTTTTATTACATACTAGCCGTTACTCGCGGTTTCACCCGCGTATGGAAAGTAGAATTCTTTGCAAAAAGAAATAGCTTATGAAACATATGGGCTATCTAATATAACAATTTCTTCTAACTTTGTTGAACCACTTAACATAACTATAAATCTACCAATCCCAAATACATTTCACCCAAACTGCAAGTGCTTATGGGCCACATTATATAAAAATTTTATTCAACATTTTTTTGGAACCACCATGTATAGTTGTAACTCTGCTTCACCCTATAGTGCAACCATCCTGTATATGCTATTGTTTATTTCTCACCCAATATAACATTTTTTAATTCCCTAATTATTGTTCTACTCCACCCTATACGCTATATTACAATTATTTCTGATAATTTTTGAGACACTTCGTAAATTACAATTTTAACCGGCCTTTATATGCAACTTTTTTTAAAATTGTGTTAAACACAATATATAAATAAAATTTTGCTTCGCTCCATATTTCAGGTATTTAATATAGCAGAATGCAACTGTTCCTGGTCTACCTTATACAACTTTTTTTTTAATATTTTTTATTCCACCCTGTAAATCTATAATTCTACTAAGCCCCGATCTTAACCACCATATATTTATAATTACTTATGGGCCACTCAATATAACATTTTTTGTACCACTCTGTATAACTAAATTCACCAATCTCAACCCATTTCAATCAAACCGCAACTATTTCTGGCCACCCTATATAATAATTTTATTCAATATTTTTAAGAACGGCCTTCTGTAGCTATAACTGCCATCTACAGGGTGTAAATAGTTTGAGTACATATATTTTAGGTGGAGGTAGTATACACCAAATTAAACAAAAAACTCTTATACCGCTATGGTCAGTAGGCCTTAATAACCAAGAAAATCCCTAAAACATATTAAGTAAATTATTGTCAATCCGTCAACGTCGCTCGCGTTCGAAGCAGATTCACTCTTAGCGCGAATAATAAAGGAATGACTACGCCGACAAAAAAATAAACACCTGTGTTTTTGTATTGACCTGAGAATTAAATAAAAATGTATGAAATATTTTGTTGAAAATATTTACGTTTTTAATACAAGGTATTGCTATTAGAATTTGTATTTGGCGGTTTCTTTTATGCAATTATACAAAGTTGGGTAAATATGATATTCAACTCAAGAGATCTGTATATGTAGTTTTTTACCAGTTAAATTATTCGAAGAGTCATTATTACTGATTTAATTAATATTATTTATATTAGACAAGTAAACATGTAATCCTACTTACCGAATTTATTATAATGATAGAACTGAGTTGAAACAACGGATTATTCATAGCAAATGTTCCAAATGCCCACCATTACTATCGACACAAGCACGACACCGTTTAATCCAATTTTCACGTATGCGAGAAAAATTCATGGAATATTTCGGATTTCGTCAGCAGCGTCAAAAATGCGTTGTCTACGGTCATTCTCGTCAATAATTGGAGTCGTGTAAACCTTACTTTTCATGTGTCCCCATAAGTAGAAATCTAAAGGATTGAGATCAGGAGATCTTGCTGGCCAACGTATATGTCCGTTTCGACCAATCCAACGACGGGGAAATGTTCTATTTAAGAAGTCGACAACTAGATGACTTGCGTGGGCAGGTGCTCCGTCATGTAAGTACCACATATTGGAACGTGTTTGTAGGTTCACTTCATCTAACAAATCTGGTAGCGTGTTGTTCAAAAAATAAAGGTAATTCTCACCTGTCAAACGTGCAGGCAGTATAAATGGCCCAACCAAGTATTCACCAACTATTCCAGCCCACACGTTAACTGAGAATTGGTGTTGAAATACTGACTGGCGTATTTCGTGCGGATTTACCTCAGACCACGAATGCGTATTATGAAAATTTATTATACCATTCCTATTAAATCTTGCTTCATCTGTTGTTAAAATATTGTTCACAAAATTAGGAAATTGTCGATGTTTTCTGAGGAACCAACGACAGAAATTGAGTCTTGGTTGAAAATCATCAATTGAAAGCCCTTGAACCCGCTGCATGTGATATGGATAGAGCAATTGTTCCCATAATGTTCTATGAACAACAGTGTGAGAAATTTGCAGCTCACTTCCAATACTCCGTGTGCTACGGTATCGGTTGATGTCGATAAGGTCTAGTATTTGATCCTCAGCAGCTAAGATACGATTATGTCGCTGTGATCCGCGATTGTTTATTTGTTGTATTACACTACCTGTTTCCAGAAGCCTCTGCGAAACAGCTACGAATGTCCTAGCATTGGGCAGGCGTCTGTTTGGAAACCTTTCCCTGTATAACATTCTTGCTATTCTGCAATTACATCTGCTTTCCCCATAAATTAAGAGCATGTCATGTCTTTCCCTAATTGTATAATCGCCAATTATTTATCACAAATAAATACTGTCGCACTATTCTTAATTTTCAAACTTATACACTAATCACAACCGATTTTATTTATTTAAAATATATATTAAATGGAAAGCAAACCACGAAGTCTACATCAAATAGATATCATTCAAATCACTTTACCGTTTATCTATTCTTATTTACAAGAATCGAAATCGCAAAAAAAAATCGTAACTCTCAGTCGTCGTTAAAGTCGTTAAAGTAAAAAATGTAGTAAATAAGTTGGCCTGTATGCCACGTTGCCATATCTATTCGGAGAAACTTACACTAAATTATAAAAGCATATTTCGAGTTTAAATAATCAATTTTCATTTTTAATGTGGCTATTAAAGATGTATAAGCTATTGAGTATTAACATATTTAGATTTACCGACATTTTGAAATCGAAATTATTGTATTATTCACTGTAGCAAGGGCTACATAAAATCTAACTTTATGTGTTTTTTTGGCAAAACTATAGTTTATTTTAGAAAATGTTATAAAGCTTTTTGATTTGTTTTTGCCTGAAGTATTGTTCTTCAAAATCTTTGCACTCAAACCGTTTACACCCTGTATATTTAAAATATCTTGTATATACTACTGCCAATTAGTCACCGATTATAACTTACTGGTCTATCGGTTTTTGAACCATCCTGTATATCTACGTTAAATAACCATTTTTGAGATATTTTTTATCAATCCTGGAAAATATAATTTGTCTCCACCTTATATGTCAACAACCCCGTATATGCAACTTTTTCTAACATGTTTTAATCACACTGTATAACTATAATTTTACTTCACCCCATGTTTCAGATATTGCATATATGCAACAGCTCATGTTCTATCTTAAAAAAATAGCACAATTTTTTATCCGCACTATTTAACTATAATTCAACTCCACCCTCTATTTCAACCACCTTGTATGCGCAACTAGTTATCGGCCACCCAGTGTGACATCTTTTGTACCATCATGTGTAAATATAAATCCATCAATTATTAATTTATTTCACCAAAACCAACTGCTTATGGAGCACCCTATGTAACATCTTTAGAGATTAAACTACTTAACTCTACTCCTCCCTATATTTCAAATATCATACCTGTGCAACTGATTATGAGCTAGGCTATTTCAAATTTTTTCTTCATATTTTTTTAAGCACAGGATGAAATATAATTTCTCTTCATTTAATCCATCCTTCATTTGCAACTGTTTCTAACCTTGTTTGAATCACACTGGGTAACAATAGCTTGACTTCGCCCTATATTTCAGGTACTCCATATATACATCAGCTCATGCTCTACCCTATATCACAAATTTCTTTCAACTTTTTTACCCACACTGTATAATAATTATTATAGTCCATGCTATATTTCAACAACCTTGTATATGCAACTACTTATGGACAACCAATATAACATTTTTTCACCACTCTGTATACTTAAAATTCTAGTCCACCCTATATTTCATCTATCCGGTATATGAAACAGCTTGTGGATCATAACATTCCTTTATAATATTTTTTTAAACCTTCCTGTATAGCTGTAATCATACTTTGCCACATATTTCAACCATCCTATAATATGCTACTTGAAAACTTGTTGTGCAGATAAAACTATTTTTTACCACCCTATAAACTATAGTTCAACTCCATCTTATATTTCAACCAACCAGAATAAACTACTGCTTCTTACATTTTTTCCAACTCATTTCATCATTTTTATAATAGCTCAAGGAAATTCAAATATCCTACCTGCTTACATAACATATTTTTTTATCCACTCTGTATAAATATAATTCTATTTTATCCTTATTTCACCCACATTGTATATGCAACTACTTATGACCCTAATAATATAACATTTTGTTATCCAACCTGCATAATATATTTTGTCTGTTCATTGGGTTTTCTCTCCTCCAAATTTTTTCCTGCAATAGATAAGTATTTAAAAATTGTATATGTAGAACAAAGTGTAGTAAGGCAATTTCGTAAAATTGCCCGGATTACTGACTGTCTGTACAGAGATTCTTCCTCACAGTTATTCTGAGAGAAAGAGATGTCTACAAAATGATCAACCAGTATATAAGTAATGTATTGTATATTGTGTAATACTTATCTGTGTATGGAGACGTTTCAACCCGAGTCTGGAGTCGTTGTCAATAGTTTAGTGTTGTTTTCGAGGTTTTTTTCTAAAAAATTTTCGCTTTGATCTTGAATTTGTTGTTTGCCATAAATTTGACACTTACAATTTGTCGTTTGGCGATCACTTGACGCTGAGGTTACCGTTTTTTTGTTCTGTTAGCAATAAATTCCTCCAGTCCAAATGAAGGTCGGCTGAAGGTGCTCCGATTTCAGTGTTCTTTATCATCATACAGCTGGCTTCTTTAAGTTTCCTCTTTTTTAAATTTTCTTCTTTCAACAAAATCTTTGTTTTAACCCAGTTTATCCTATGGCTGCCGGTGCTCGTTAATACATTGGCCAAATTTGATTTGTCCACATGTCTTCTGGAAATGTTATATTGATGTTCTTTTTTCCTTACTTCTAAAGGTCTTGAAGTTTCACCGGTATAAGAATGGCCCAGTCACACAAAACACTGTACACACAATTTTTAGAACTCTGGGTTGCGTTAAAAGGTTTGGTATGTGTGAGGATAGAGCGCAAGGTATTATTTGTTTTAAAAACAGTTTTAACGCTGTATTTATTTCCTAACCGCTTAATTTTTTCCGATACACCTGGGATATATGGAATTATGTTCATAATTTGGTTGTCTGTTTGTGTTTGGTTGGTATTAGTGTGATGGTCATTTGTGCTGGTTTGTTGTTGCGATTTTCTTTCTAGCTGATTTATAGTTTTATTTATAAAGTCTTGGGGATATTCATTTTGAAGTAGATGTTCTTTGATAATATTGACTTCTTTGTTAAAGATTTGGTTGGATGAAGATATGTTTTTTGCTCTATCATATAAGCACTTTACAACACCTTTCTTTACATTTAAGGAATGGTTGGAGTGAAAATTCAAATATCTATTAGTATTTGTAGGTTTTCGATAAGTACTTGTACTTCTGTGTTGTTTGTTCTATCTATAAGTACATCAAGATAAGCAAGTTTATGCAAATTTTCCATCTCCATTGTAAATTTTATTGTGGGTTCTTGACTATTGATGTAATCTAGGAATGAGTGCAGTTCTTCAGCACCATACTCCCAAACCACAAAAATGTCATCAACGTATCTCCACCACACTTTTGGTTTGTTTTTATATTTGCCTATGAATCTTTCTTCAAAATATGTCATGAATATATTACTGATTATAGGAGATAAAGAAGAACCCATGGCCATACCAAATTCTATAGAAATCTCCTTCAAAAGTATGTAGTGTTTAAGCAAAGTTCGGTTAGTTCCATAATTGTGTCAATGTTTAGTTTTGTTTTGTTGTGTAAGGTAATATCTTGTTGTAATTTATTTTTTATAATTAATATAACTGAACTCCACCCGTTTTTTTACTACCTGGTATATACACCTTTTTAGGTCCACTCAATATATCTTTTTCGAACCACCCCGTATAACTTCACCCTTATTTCAACCACATTGTATATATGCAGTTACTTACAGGCCACCTAATATACCTTTTTTTTCAAGAATTCTTAAATACGTAATTCTACTCCGCTGGAAGTTTTACCTATCTTTTATATGGAACACCCTGTAAAATTACATTTGATATATCAGTTGAATTTTTTTTAAAGCCAAACATGTCTCATTGGCATATTCCAAATTATGAATAAAAGCTAAGTTGATTCAAGTATCTAATATTTGGTGCATGCGCTAGAATCAATTGACTAATTGTGTATTACCGAACATGGTATTAGTTTTTTGGCTATATCTACCGTTTCTGTCAATGTAGGGAGATAAAATGTATACCAGATTTTAAGTTAAACTATCAATTTTGCAACAAAAAAATATTCAGCAAAAACAGTTCAGTAGTTATTACGTGATGAAGTAACAAACAAACAAACAAACAACTACAATTTTATAATAGTATAGATCAACTAAATATTATATTTCAACTTTTGTGTTAATTGTAGTTTTTGACTGATGAAGAAATAAACGATTTCGAAAGCTCTCAAAATATAGTTAAAAGAGTATACTTTTATATATTGACTGCTTCCCGATAGCATTCTAGAATTTTGTACTTCTATACAGCCGTGACTTCCTTTCTGGTTTTTTCTTTTTGGAACATGGAACACTTCTTCGGGTTGAGCGCAGCGGTTGGCGTTCTTAACTCTGGAGAATACTTCGCCCAGGTTCTTCTTCATCGAGGTATACTAAACACGTTCTCCATGTCAACCCGCTCAATACATACTTCATTAGCCTCTCAAATGTAGCGGGAGCATTACATAACGCAAAGGGCATGACCGTGAACTGAAACAGCCCTTTGCTGATCGAGAACTCTGTTTTCTCTCTGTCGTGTTCTTGTAGACGAACTTGCCAATATCCACTCTTTAGGTCTAGTGTGGAGAACCAACTGGAGCCTGCTAG
Source organism: Octodonta nipae (assembly GCA_034190945.1). Classification (NCBI taxonomy): domain Eukaryota; kingdom Metazoa; phylum Arthropoda; class Insecta; order Coleoptera; family Chrysomelidae; genus Octodonta; species Octodonta nipae. Next base: position 128,695,942 of record CM067216.1, read on the forward strand.
TGTGGTCAGAGTGTCATTGATTCGAGGAGAGCATAGCTGTATTTCTTCATAACATCGTTTAATTTCCTGTAATCCATATCATGTGGATCCATCCTTTTTTAACTATAACACAGGGAGCAGACCATGGGCTGATGGATGGCTTAATAACTCCATTTTGTAACATGAGCTCGATGTTTTCTTCCACTGCCAGCTGTTGCCCCAATGGTAGTCGACTAGGTGGTATTCTGATGGGTTGAGCCTTTCCAATATCTATTCGATGCTGGATGATGTTGGTGCGACCGGTGGTTCCATCTTGACTGTTAAAAATTTGCCAGTGCTTTGTGATAAATTGCTTGGCTTTCTTCTGGTTCTTTGGTGTCAGGTGTGTCAAATGGTCACCAAACTGTTTTAGAAACTCTTTACTGGGCTATGTCTCTTTCACCGATGTCTGGTACACTTCTTCGCAACTGATGATGGTCTCTACTGGCTCGAAACAAACTATCTCTTGACCATTGGCAATCTGATGTCGTTGTTGGACAAATTCAGGACTCTAATTGGTATATCTCGTCCAGTTTTAACTATAGCCCATCCAACTAAGTAGTCATGAGCTGAAGGTTCGGGCTCCACCATTCTAACGCAGCTCCCAGGATTTCTTTCTAGCTCCCCATGAACAATCTGTTCCGTTCGACCATGAATTCTGGCTGAGGATTTTGTTACAATTTTTATGGCTGAACTGTTAACGGGTCGTGTCAATACAAATTCCTCATTTAGGAACCGAAGAACATCATATCTAGGGTCGAACATAAATCCATGCTGGTTGATTAGGTCCATACTCAGTATGAAATGGTCCTCAATCTCCACTACTAGGACCTTATGCCGGATTATGTTGTCCCCTATCTGTAGCACGACATCTACCTCACCCTGTATTGACATGGACTCACCGGTGACTGTTCTGAGCTGAATGTTATCGTTAACTGACCGGATTTCCGATGACCTCAAAACCCTGGACTTAGCAATGGACACAGCGGCGCTGATATGAAAGGTAATGGTGATTGCGCGGCCATTAATGGCACCTCTGATGACTAGGCTGCTACTATCTGGTCAAAATCCCCGGATGGATAATGTTTTGGGGGCTGGTGGAGGGTTGGTCAGCATTCGTCCCCTTATGCTGACTGGCTGACAGTCTCTGGACCTGTTGTTTGTTGGTTACCCCTGGTTGGTGATCGTTCAGATAGCCTCACTCTGCAATCGCGTTGTAAGTGTCTTGTCCGTTCACAACGATAACATGCTCTCCTGGTGTCGGTTCTCGAGTAGTTTGCTTTTACCGGTCAACACCGACTGAAGGGATGGTTCTGGTTCTTTCTGGCTGAAGGAAACTGCTCGCACTCTCGGTTTGGACATGTTCATGACTGCCTCTACTTCCAAAGCCCGAAGTAAAGCTTCATTACTTTTCTTGGCCCCACTAAGTCTTAGATTTCTTTGTACTTTTACATATGTATCATATGTGAAAGTTTATGAAACTCTGTGTGGCCATTGATCTTTAGTTTCGTCTGGCAGGTCTGGGTAGGATAAGTGTACTTAACGTCTAATCTCTGCTTCGAATTCTTGGAGGCTCTCTCTGGATTATTGCGTTTTTCCACTTAGTTGCACCTGATATACTTGGCTCAAGGAGTGATTGTCGTATCTTTTGTCTAGGAAGGCGATGATCTTGTCGAAATTACCTTGTTCATCCACTGGAATGCCTTGGAGGAGCTCTAATGCCGGACCTTTTAAAGAAATTACAAGAGCGGTAGATTTTTCTTGGTTGTCCCACCGGTTCCTTGCAGCCACGGCTTCAAATTTCCGTTTGTACATAAGCCAACATGAACTACCATCAAATGTGCGTGATTTACTAAAGGAACATGTGGTACTCGCGGTTTGCTGGTATTTTCCTCTCTACAATTCTCGTTGCAATTGTTCAATTTCGGTTTCCACTTTGTTTTGGATAGCACTCACAATAACAGGAATAACTAAGCTGTACTAACTTTGAAATGTCCAGCCGTCCTTTTTAAAATCCACATCGAACTCTCTAGCAAATTTCGAGGATCATCTCCCAGTTCATGTAGCGTCTGCCGGAGTGTTGGCCGAGGCCGGCGGCTAGCTCTAACAGACTCCTAGAGAAATATATAAATACGGACAGCTGGCGATAGGATTCATTCAGTATTCGACTGCCGTACAGTTACGTAGAGAAAAATTGTAAATAGTTTTGTGAATATAAATTGTGTTAAAGTAGTGGAAATAAATTAGAGTGAGTTGGACTGTTTTTAAATAAATCCAAGAACTGAACTGAACCCGAGTGTGAAAATAAAAACATTACAGTGCTGACAGGTGTAGGTGGAACTTTAGAAGTGGAAAATAAATAGACTGACAATGTTTAGAGCGGTGAGTTCAGACCAGTTGAAAGTGACCGATTTAAAAAAAGAACGTGAGGAAAGGGATTTAGAAATTAGTGGGAAGAAAATTGAATTAATACAACGACTACGAGATGGCCTAATAAATGAAGATAACGATCCCGATACCTATTTGTTTGAAGTTTCGGGTAATGGAGACATTAGTGTGCTATTAAAAAATAGAAGATAATTTAAAAGTAAATTTAAAAGAAACATAAATTACTAGAAATTTTAAAACCCTACAAGGCAAATTGCTAGAAAATAGAAGTCTTTAGAAGATAAGCTATAGAAATTACATGAAAATTCGCAAACCCTAGAAGATAAATTAGTAGAAAAATTACAAGAAAATTCTAAAGCCCTAGAAGACAAGCTGTTAGAAAATTCTAAAACCCTAGAAGACAAATAACTAGAAAATTCGCAGTCTTTGGAAGATAAGCTACAGAAATTACACAAAAATTCTAAATCCTTAGAAGAAAGTTTGAAAAGCATGTTTCAGAAAAATTCAGAAATGCTGGAAGAGAAGATAGTCTCAAAATAAAACAACAATACAAAGGGGAGAAACACATACAAAAACCGAAAGCAGAAACAGTCTAGAAATAGTGGATTCGAAGATTGGCATCGAGGGGACAAGACACAAAATGAAACCTCCCCAATTTTTTGGAAAATCGTCCTGAACTAATTACTGGCGCCAATTCGAGGCTGCAGCAAAGTTAAACAGATCGGCAGAGGTGAAGGCAATAGCACTAACCCTCGCCTTAAGAGGGAATGCTACAGATATTTTGCAAACCTTGAACGCCTCTGAGCAAGAAGACTATGAACAACTGGTCAAACATTTAGAACTGAGATATGGACAAATCCATTTGGAGCACGTGTATCACTATCAATTGAAAAATCGCCACCAGAAAACGAATGAATCCCTACAAGAGTTTGAAGCTGATATTGCTCGTCTGGTTCGCCTTGCCAGCCACACCGAAAAATTTAATAGAAAGGTTAACAGTGCAAGCGTTTTTGAATGGACCTCGGGACCATGAAGCCAGACAAGCATTGACCCTACTCGACCGACTGAATTAGTGGATACATTGGCTCGAGCTCTGGAATTCGAGGCTGCGAAAAATACCTGCAGAGGTCAAGCCAGAGTCCGAATCGTTGACGAAGAATCAGAAGATGGCGGAAACGATGAAGCCTCTGTAAGGAAGAGCATTAATCCCGAAGTTTCTTGGGTCACAGTTCATACTACACGCTATTTGTGGAGTGATTTGTCACCATTGCCACACTTCTACATCGGCAGACCACTGAAAAAGAGACCATTGGAATCAGGACTGTGAAACATCGTTCCGACGATTGAAGGCAGCACTCTGTTCCAGCCCAATCCTAGCGTTTCCTACAAAGTCCGGCAAGTTCATCTTAGACACAGACGCCAGCAACACAGATTTGGGGGCCGTCCTATCCCAGGTGCAAGATGGGAAGAGAGGGTGATCGAGTACTACAGCCATAGATTCTCGAAACCGGAAAGGAATTATTGTGTCACCAAAAAAGAACTTCTTGCAATAATCAGTGCTGTAGGCCATTTCCACAAATATCTCTATGGTCGTTATTTCTTAATCAGAACAGATCAAATGGATGCTGCACATCAAGACAACGAAAGGACAACTAGCCAGGTGGATGGAGAAATTACAGCAATAAGATTTAAAGGTTGAACATTAATTATCGATTAATTGTATGATAGTGATTTGACTGATGTGTGTTCGTGCATAGTTTAAAAGGTTAAGAAAATTTAGGAAAATCCCTTTTAACGAAAATCTCAAAGTGGTCGCAGATTAGAAAGTTATTATAATTTACTTATATTTTACATAACGGAAGGAAAAAATTAATAGATTAAAATGCCAAATTTTTTTGTACCATTCTGATTCCAGTCTCTTATTCTGTTTACAATTATATGTAAATTCGTGTATTTAACTTTGGTAAACTAAGTGCTCTTGATGAAGCCCTAAGAAGGTTAATCATATATCGAGTTATCGATAAACTGATGAAACTTTAAAAAGCTATACATTCCTCATTTTCATTTTAATTTTTACATTTCACTCAATGACAATTATACGAGACAACTATTAAGTTATGTATATCATATTAATGATACAGTTTAAACTATCCAAATCCTTAAAACCTGTTTCAAAAATTACATTTCTGATTTATTCGTGAATTTGATTTTAAAGAAGCTAAATAGTTTGATTCCGACAGCCTTGCTTGAACTATGATTCTATAGACCCTGTTTCGAATTAGTGAATTCGCGTAGAGGCCTAATAACTTTTTATACACACTTTTGGGGGTGCCGTATTCGGGAAGACCAAATGAGAATGAATTGCAAATTTTAGATAAGCCTCTGGTGGCAGCCCGAATTTCATTTCGTTATCACTTTGAGGCCAAGGTGTCCAGGAAATGGACTCTGGACATCCGGTTTTTCGAAATTTTCATTGGAAGAAAACTTTATCTATATTTTGTTGAAATATCTTCTCAAAATACTGATAGATTACATTCATCGTGGAAACTAACTATCGAATTCCTATAAAATTGCAATAAATCAGTTAACGGTTGTCTATTATTGTGCCATTCCGCATTTCCATTAGCAACAGATATAGCTGTAAAGTAAGTTAATAGCTCGTTTACATTATGCCCCAACCCCTGCTGCTCGAGCTGCCGGTAGGCTACCGGAATTATTGCCGAAATAGGGTCGAAATCTCGTCTACATTATACCGAAGTGGACCCGGAAGTAGGCAGGTAAGTATGAAGAGCAGTATGTAAACACCATACTTCTCCTAATGTTGGGACTGCTACTTGCACTGCTTTATGCTCCGCAAAAGAGCGGTTTTTGAGCGGCAGTCAAAGGACTGACCCATTCATCGATCGTTTATAGTCCAGGTAATTTGAATAACTGCTGAAGAAAATTGTTTTCTGGTCTGGCCCGGCCCGTTCATCGACGATTTATAGTCCAGGTGATTTAAATATGTGCTGAACAAAATGGATATCTGCAAAGGAACAATTGTAGGCATTTGCCACAAAATTCAACTTTTTTTATTAATGGATATTTTTTTATTAAACAATAAAAACCTTCAAATAAGGATAAACAGTTAGTTTATATTTTTTTTGGTGCAAAATCTAATCGTAAAATCGGCTTTGGTATAATGGACATTGTTGAAGAGAATTAGAAATCCACAAAATGAACTACACTAAGTTTAATTTCCTCAATTTTTAAATAAAATACTTTAAATACAAGGCAAACAATTCAATTTTTATACTTCTAAGTTGTTTAATTTTACTTTTAAACATTTTTAATATTAATAATGTAGATTTTAGCACACCCAATCTACGCTGGGAGTTGTAGGTTAACTAGTTGGATTAAAAATATTAAGTTAATTTTAATTTTATTTCAATGTTCTAAGAAAATCCCACGATTAAAGCTATAATTAGGTAATATCGGTTATATAATATAAAATTAACATATATTTACTTATTTTCTAAATAAACTCCAAAGATAGCATAATTAAAATATGAAATTATTTTTGGAGTTTTAATTCTTGCGTGGTAAGGCCATGTAATTGGTAAATTATAAAATATTAACAAATTTTCAGCTTTTGTTTTTTTTTCAAAATCAAGTGAAAAATCTTGAAATCAGGAAAATCGAAGTGTTTCTCGTTAATCACTTCTAAAATGTATGTTAGAGTAAAAACATGCTTATGAAAGTTGAAGGTAGGTAAAAGTAAGGTCTATCGAATGACAGCATCAAAGTTGTAAAATATTATTTTGTTGCTGTGCAGATTGCAAAAAATCCTTGACTACTGAAACCGGGTGACTGCTTTTGTGTTGCGAAATTATGCAACTCCCTAAGAATTTTTTAATTTTAAAAATTATTTTTTTCGATGCCATTTTCTAGCTGTAAACTTAATTATGCTTATATTTGTTAGGTCATAGCCGAACATTAAAACTTTTTAAAAAACTTTATTTAACTGAAACTTTAAACATTTGAAAATAATTGAAGATTAAAAATACCTGGTGACTACTGTTCTAGAACAAGAGTGACCAAGCTTACATGTTGGAAGTATTTGTAACATCTGAAAAAATTACAGGTGGCTGCTGAAAAGTTATTTTAATGAATAAGTCTTTGTTTTCTGTTTCCTGTTGCTCACGAGGTTACCTTGGAAATCATATCAATTTTCATGTAAGCTTTGACATTGTTTACTATGAACTTGACTTTAAATACAAAACAATGAAGCCTCTATTCTAATGAATCGAAACACGTCCCTTTCATATAAAAAAGTTGACGCTTATACGTCAAGTTTTAAAAATGGTGCGTAAACTGCTGATTAATTGAATTTGTAATTATGATAGGGAAATGTTAGCTTACAATTGAGAAATTATAATATGGAATAAAATAAAAAATTAAAATTATGATGACAAATAAATTGAAAATATAAAATTCAAAATTATATATATGTTTAACAAAGATAATTTTTTACATACATGTTTCTTTCACGAAATGTCTTTTAATTGGACGTCTTCTTCGATTGGTTCTGCCAGGTGGATGCTTTCGCGTCGTCTTGGAACGAGACGTCTGAGGCGTCTTTGAAATAGGCCTGGTGAAAAGGTTGGTGGAATCGGAGGGTCATCACTGGAACTTTGGATGGCTACAAGGGCTCGTCTTCTTCGTCTTCGGCATTTGCAGTAGACATATAAAATTATTAGACAAATTATTAGTAATATTGTCAAAATTGTGAACCAGGATAGACTTTTGGTTACGTATGGTTGATTTATCAAATCATCTAGTTGGTCAGAATATTGCGATAATTTGTGTTCTGCTATACTGAAGGCTTCGGTATTTAATTTGTTCAATTTTAAGTGCTTCAAATTTGGGAAATGAATATTTGAAGGCATGTTCTCAAAGCAACTTTATGGTACGTTTACTGGATGAATTTTATATGAAATATTTTGATAAATATCATTTATCGTTTTTGCGAGGACTCGGGTTGGGCCTATGAAAGCACTGCATTGAAGTTGGAGTTTTAGTATGAAGTTTGTCGGCATTATTTTCGTAACGATGTTTCGACTTTCGCATGTAAAAGTCACAGGTAATGGGTCTGATATTGAAACTAACCAGTAGTTTGTGGAAAGGTCTTGAATGTTATATTCTTTTGCGTAGATTACGACTCTTTGACATGTTGTTGGAAGGCTGCTGATTGGTTTGAAAAATTGAGCTTCACATAAAGCTTCACTATAAATAGGATAGGGTAAAATTCTTCTATCAATGTCTTTACAATTTTGTAATGAATCCATAGTTACGTAAAGCAGAGACTCATCATTTCTAGCGATGAATTTATGATTTATTGGAATTAAATGATGAAATCCAGTATGATTGTCTAATATCGGTAAAGGGTATAAACGATAATTTTCTGGGTCTACTAAAGGAATTTTTAGGACAAATATTGTTTTTGAATCTATTTGGAATGCTTGTAATTCAATGATACCAACATATTGTGCAACAGTAGAGGTATATATATATATATATAGGAATTGGAAGTTCGTTCTTTTGCAAAGATTCTGAGATTGTCTGAATCGATTTCATCAAATCGTTCGGGGTAATTATAGAACTGTGTAATACTTCTAGTTTAGCAAAGGAAATTGAATTTAAGACATCGTCTAGAGTTTCCTCTATAAAAACATAGCTTGCCATAACAGATTCGCATATTTCTAAGGGTCTAATTTGAGCCTGATAAAATGCGAGATCAGCAGTGAGATCTGAAATTGATTTTTGAATTTCAACAATGTCATTATTAAATGTTTCTTCATCTATCTGCAATTTTTGAATAGTTGAATTAAAATTCTTAATTACTGAAGTTATTACGGAGATCTGATTTATTAATAGATTTTCAATCTGATGTTCATCCTGAGTAATTTTGTTTATACAATTATTAAAATATTTTCCATCAGAAGCGTCAAGGTTGCCTGAGATGGTTTTCCATATAGCTCCTAAGCCGTTTAATATACTGCATTTGCGTCTATTTGAAATATAGCTTCTAGTGTCTGCGAAAATATCTCTATATTTTTCATTAACATTTTTCGAAATTTGCCTAAGAAGACTTACGTGTGTCACAATTTCTGTTTTAAAAGCCATCATACGGTGTCTTCACTAAGAACATCTAACATATGATCTAAAATGTTATCATTATTGTCTATAGCAGATTTGATTGAACTGATGAGTTCTTTATAAACAAGGAGAGTCCACTTAGAGTTGGAAATTTTCCTATTACCTTCCTCTTGAAAATAAATCCCTATTATGTTGTTCACAGGATTTAAGCAATATTGGGAGTTTGCAATTTCTCATAATCCGAGAAATGCGAGGATTCTGTAAAGACAGAAAGCTCTAATCAGAATAAAGCCTATCAAAATTTACTTTAGTAATTTGATTTGTTGTAAGATTTATTAATTTAGCTGAATTTTGGAAAAAAAAATTATTTCAAATGGACCGTTACATTTATTTTCTGCTTTACTTTTTATTTGGCTTTCCTTTACATAGACTTTATCTCCTATTTTATATTCTGGTTGATTTTGATTAATATTTTTATCAAATTTCGTTTTTGATTTTTGTTTGTGAAGATCTGTTTTTGCCCTTGCAATTTTATAAAAATGTTCCATTTTATTATTTAGGTCACGTATATATTTTGAAATCAGTTCCTTTTGATTGTAGAGTGTTTCAGGTGGTCTACATGCTGTATGGCCAAATATTAACTCATACGGGGTGAAACCGTGAGTTTGATTTCTTGTGTTATTATAACAAATAACCGCATATGGAAGTACATTGAAAGGATGCTCATTGGGGTTTTCTGCGGTGTTTGCTCTTATCATATCTGATAAAGTAGCGTGGAAACGTTCTATCTATCCGTTCGATTCAGGATGGTTTACACTGGAGAAGTTTAATTTGATATTATAAAGTTCGCATAAGTCTTTCATGAGTGTGTTATCAAATTGTTTTTCATAATCAGAGTGTATGCGTAGGGGAGTGCCATAATGTTGGAAAAAGACTAAAAGAGAATTTATAACTGATGAAGCCTTTTTGTCTGAAAGGGGGTAAGCTTGGGTGAATTTTGTTAACTCATCTCTGATGGTTAAGGCATAGTTATTTTCAGGGTATTCGAAAATATCTATATTGAGTCTTTCAAATGGGGTTTTCAGTAACAATGAAAGGAGCACTTAAATTTTAGCGACAAAATTTAACTTTTTGACATATTTCACAAGCGGTAATGTATTTTGATGCTGTTCTAAGATGATTGGAATTTGGTTTTCATTTGGGGTAGTAATAAGATTTTGACAGATTTTAAATTTTATGTCTTTGTCAGCAAAGATATATGAAAGTATTTCTAGGGTTGGAAGTTCAACATTATTTTCAACATAATAAGTTTGTGAAGGTTCAAAATAATTTTGACATCTATACAATATATAAAATAAGTGAAGACAACCTTTTCTGGGTCGAAGGGATTATGAAGTATTTTCTTTCAAAGATTTACTTGAAAGTATATTAATTCTGTCTGTATTGAAGTCAGGGTTTATTTCAAAAAAGTCATCGACTATTTTATTAAGTAGTTCGGTTAGCTTATTTTGCCAGAAGAAAGTTATGATGGGTTTATGGGTTTTGTCTAGGAGTTGTGAATTTGAGGTTTCAATTTTGGAATAGTCTATCAGAGATTTTGTTTTATATAGTTCTGTGAATCTATTAAATTCAGAAATCATTTTTTCTTCCTCGTCAAAATTTTGAATATCAGGATTTTCAGGAATTGAGTCATCATCTTCATTTGAAGCATGAATTTTGGAATGTAGGTTTATACAATCTTGCAAGTGATTTATTCTGATGCGAGATAATGTATCTGCGTTCTTATTTTGCTTTCCGGGTTTGTATACTATTCTGTAATTATATTCCTCTAATTTTAAACGCCATCTGGCAAGTCTGCTGCCAGGGTCTTTTATTGAAAATAACCAGGTTAACGGGCGGTGATCGGTCCAAATTACGAAACGTCGGCCAAAAATTTGCCCTCGAAATGTCTTGACCGCCCATACAATGGCAAGGAGTTCTCTCTCAATTGTGGAATATTTGGTTTCTGCTGAACATAGGGTCCGAGAAGCATACGCGATAGGAAGATCCTTTCCTATGGGTCCTTGTGAGAGTACTGCACCAATAGCGAATGAACTAGCATCAGTGATTAGAATAAACTCTTCATCATAATTTGGGTATCTTAGAATGGGTTCAGTGGTTAGAATTTCTTTAAGTTGTTTAAAGGAATTTTTACAATCATTATCGAATAGAAAGTTGATATTCTTTTGCAGAAGTCTAGTAAGAGGTTTAGCAATTTTTGCGAAATTTGGGATGAAGCGGCGATAATATCCTGTTAAGCCAAGAAAAGATTATACTTCTTTAGGATTTTTGGGTTCTGGAAATTTAACAATGCATTCGACTTTTTTAGGATTAGGTTTAACACCTTCGGGAGTAACTATGTGTCCCAGATATGCTACTTCCTGTCTTAGAAATTCACACTTGTCAGGTTGTATTTTAAAATACATCGTCCATATAAACAAGAGCTCGTTCATTTTGGGATACCTAAATACTCTTTGAAATGTAGATGGGGCATTTTGTAGTCCGAATGGCATACTGATGAACTCGTAATGGCCATTTTCTACCGAAAAAGCAGTTTTTTGAATGTCCTTTTTATCAATCTCAATTTGGTGAAAGCCTGACGCGAGGTCTAATGTTGAAAAATATTGGCATTTGCCTAATTGTTCTAAGAGGTCAGAAATATTTGGAAGTGGGTATTTAACATCAACGGTTAATTCATTAAGTTTTCTTTAATCTACAACGATGCGCCATTTTTGTTTACCGGAAGCTCAAATTTCTTTGGTACAACCCAAACTGGAGATGACCATGGAGAGGTTGAATGTTGAATTATACCTTGATTTAACATTTTGGATATTTGAGTTTTAACTTCTTGACGATGAATTTGGGGATCTTTATATGATTTGGTATAAACTGGTTTAGCATTATTTTTTTGAATGGAATGTTTTATTTCATTGGTAAAAGTTAGTTTATCACCTTCTAAATAAAATATATCAGCAAATTCTAAACATAGTTCAGTTATTAATTCTCGTTCTTCTTCATTAAGGTGGCCTAAACGGAGTTGTTGTTGAATGATATAATTTCTGTCTATTTGTGAGGGTTCATATAAATCAGAATTTAAATTTAAAATTTGAAAATCAGTTGAATTACCTACAGGTTCAATTGAAAGATCAGAAAAATCGATAATTTTGGCAATTGCGTTGGGATTAATAATAGTGGTTAGAAATTCACCATTTTGATTTACTTTTACTAATGCATTTGGAAGTCTAACTTTTTCTTTTTCTTGCGCGTGAAGTATCGCTTCAGTATTTGAAAGGTTACATTTTAATTTGAATATTTTTTCAGTTCTACCTTCAATAGATACTTTATTTGAAATAGGTTTCTTAAAATTTGTTGAATTTTGAATGGGCATTTGAATTTGATTTTCTTTTTGAACAGGGGTTTGAATTGAATTGAAATTTTCAGTGGAATGTTCTTCGAAATTAAGGGCTTTGAATAAGGATACTGTTTTAAAATTTGTTATTAATTTTCCTGATTTTAAGTCGACAACACATTAGTAGTGTTCTAAAAAGTCGGTACCTGAATTCCGTCAAATTCTATGTCTAAATCATGAATGTACACTTTGTAAGGATCTTTTGGAGCGAAAGGGACAAGGGTTGACTCTGTAATTAAAACTTTTTCTTTCGTTATACCTTGAACTGATTTATTTTTTGGGAATCTGGGGTAATTTTGGACAGTTTTTCTGTTAAAAATTGAGATACCTGCACCAGTATCGATTAAAATTTTGAAAGTTTTAGTAATGTCGTAAATGTAATATAAATTTTTATAGCTTACAGTCAAAAGTGGGTTTACATAAAAGTCTGTTCTGGGAACTGGTTTTGATTTACATTGTCGGTTAGAGACAAATGTTCCGTGTCTGGGGGATGGTCTTGGAAAGGAGTTTCTTGAAAATTTTCAGAATAATTTTCGGTTTGGACATTTTCATTTGGGTAATTTTCATTTAAGAAATTTTCATTTTGGAAATTTTCGTTTCCGAAATTTTCATTGGGGTATTCATCTGGGCTTGAATAGAAAGTTGAAAATTGGTTGTCATCCGGATAGTAATTATTATCATCATTAAATTCATTAAATGTTTCATAACTATATGAATCGGAATATTCAAATTTTTCTGATTGGTTGTGGATTGATTGGTACTGCAAAATGTGTATTTGTATTCATATATATCCAGGATATATAAAAATGTATAAATATAAAATTTATTCTCATGAAAAAGATGATTATTTGGTAAAAATTGAATCTTGAAACCCAATATTCCAAATTTTCGGGGGGGGGGGGGTTGAACCCCCAGACCCCTGGCTACGGCCTTTAATGCGGTAATAAAGCTGGAACAAAGCAACCATGGGCGTCTCCGTCCAGGGCAGGGGGAAGGCAATTGCAAATTTGTTTACATCATTTGCTATAATGCAGTTCCTCTAGTATGGTAAAAATTCATAATATTAATACTGAAATATGCACTGTATTTTATTTTAGGTTCACTAATAACGAAAGCAACCAATTCCGTCGTAAATACAACCAAATACTTGAGTGATCCTGAACAACGGGCTAAAAGAATTGTTAATATATCACAAAATGCAGAAGTGGACTTCTGTAAAGCCTTTTGGTTTCTCGCAGAATCAGACTTTATGAATCAACTGCCGTCAATTGCTTCACCAAGTGTTGCCATCTCGAGAGTAATTCATATTCCGCCGGAGCCTTTAGTGTATACTAAAGAAGATGGAACAGAAATTGATATACCTGTGCCTTCATCACATATTGGTAACAATTTATTATTTTATATTTGTAGAAAGAAAAATTTAAATATATAAATATACAGTGATGGGCAAATGTGTGGAACCAAGTAAATATCTCTGGAATTATTAGAGATATCAAAATGAAATTTCGAAGGTGGATACAGCAGTAGATTGCCTATTTGTTTCCAAATTAATGTCGATTTTAAAATTTGCAATCAAACGACCTGTTTAGTATTTTAGTTTCTGATGAAACATTTTATTGCAAATACAAAAATATCGGGTTTGATATTGTTTACTTCAATACCTACCCAGATATTAACAGAAAAGTAACTAAGGAAATGAAAAATTCGATGGTAGCTAAACTCGGTTCAGATTTTATTTACGCCCGATATAAACAAACCGCTCGGTAAGAATTTGTATTTCTATTGACCAATCGGTGGCATTATACCGTCACAGCCAACAGCACTGCTTGTTCCATAGTCGAATACACGTGCGTTTGTTTAAATCAGGTGCAAATTAAATCTGAATCGAGTTTAGTAGTCCATGAAATTCATTGCAGAAGTGACAGTAGTTGCCAAATTAAGTTATTAGTTTTTTTTTATTTGAACATAAAAAGGTTGTATTGTTTTAATTTGATCGTAAAATGGCCGAATTAAGTGAAAGAGAAAGAATAGGAATATTAATGATGATTGGGTATGTGGAGAGGAAAAGGACGCATCAAGAACTTTGTGCCCTTTTTAACATTGTTCATCCGAATACACAAATATCCCGTTCCGTAGTGACGAAAACTTTGCGAAGGTACGACACAAGTGGAACAGTTAGCAATTTACCAAAAAGTGGACGGTTAAAAAGTGCAAGTAATGAAGGTGTAGCTCAAAATGTTGCTATATCTTTGGAAGAAAATCCTTACTTATCCACTACCGACCTCGCCAATATGCATGGAATTAGCCGTGGTTCAGTGGGAAGGATATTAAAGCGAGAAAAATATCATCCATACGCCTCGTTCAAGAACTCTCCGAAAACGGTTTCGACAGACGTTTGCAATTTTGTGAAACGATGATAGACATTTGTAACCGTAATTGAAGTAAACAATATCAAACCCGATATTTTTGTATTCGCAATAAAATGTGTCATCAGAAACTAAAATACTATACAGGGTGTTTCATTGCAAATTTTAAAATCGACATTACTTCCGGGAATTTCAAAATTGTAAAAAAATTTGGAAAAAATAGGCAATCTACTGCAGTATCCACCTTCCAAATTTCATTTTGATATCTCTAATAATTTATTTTTATATTTGCTTGGTTCCACACATTTGCCCATCACTGTATATTTTTTCATATGTGCATATAGATAATTACATAATGCTACAAAAAATATTTTGATATATTTAATAGTTTAAATAATAATTTTAAGAAGTTGATTTTGATCATTTCAAGGATTTGTGGTTACCAATTTTTATAGTATAATTTACTTTATTTTTAACAGTATATTATTTTTTGAAGCATTCACTCTTCTGATCTATTTTGGTGCGCGTTTTATATACAGTACTTCAGTGACCAAGCTTCAGAAAGTACATTTTTTATAAACGTTTTTTCTTCATTGAAGTTATTGATCTTAGAACAGTTGGTTTTTGCTCTGTCATATAGAGATTTAATGATACCTCTTTTTACTGAATTTGGATGATTAGAGTTTAAGTTGAGATATCTGTTAGTATGAGTCGGTTTTCTGTAACCCTTCTGTTTCAAATGTCGATTGTGTTTTGGTTATTAAAATGTCTAAGAATGGTAATTTGTTATTCTGTTCAAGCTCTAGCGTAAACTGAATAGTTTGTTCTGGGTTGTTTATGTCGTTAAGTAATGCATGTAAATCCCCAAGATTATGTTCCCAAATAACGAATATGTCATCAACATAACGCCACCAAACCAAAGGTTTAATCGGTTTTGAGAAAATTGTTTGTTCTTCAAATTTTTCCATAAAAATGTTGCTTAAAGCGGGAGACAGACAGGAACCCATTGCCATGCCAAAATCTTGTTGGTTAAGTTGAAAATATGTTGTCTTTGTACAAAATGTTGGTAGTTCCATTATTGTATTAATGGACAATTGAGTATGTTGATTTAGTAAAGAATCTTGTTCTAATCGTTCTTTTACTATGGGAAATGTTTTGTTGACATGAACATTATTGTATAGATTCACAATGTCAAAACTTGCTAGTGTGAAAGTATTTTTGTATTGTATATGTGATAATTTTTCTATGAAATGTGCGCTGTTTTTAAGATGAGAATTAGACTTACCAGTAAATGGTGAAATAATTTTTAAAAGGAATTTTGAGAGCTCACTGCATGGAGAATTTATAGAGCTGACAATTGGTCTGAATGGAATGTTGGGTTTATAAATTTTAGGTAACCCGTATAAATGGGGCGGTTTAGAATAGTGTGGAATAAGATGTTTACGTTCTTGCTCTGTAAATTCATGTTTGTGATTGTAAAGTAAGCCGTATATTTTGTTTTCTATAGAAGTTGTTGGATCTTTGTTTAATTTTGAATATTGTCCTTGGTTTATTATGTTTTGAATTTTGGAATCGTAGTCAATTTTATTTAAAATAGCTGTAGCATTGGCTTTATCTGCAGGTAAAATCTTAATAGTGCTGTCATTTTTTAAAACTTTAATTGAATGAAATTCATTTTTTGAAAGGTTATTTTTTATATGCATAGGTTTTTCTAGTTCAATTTTTGCTCTTATTCGATACTCGTGAGCTTCACTATTGTTTAATTTGTTTGCAGTTTGTTCTATAGCACTGATGATATCAAATGTTGGAATAGTTTTTGGGGAAATTGCAAAATTAAGGCCATTTTTTAGAATTGAGGTTTCAGAAGCGTTTAACTGTTTGTCTGAAATATTAATGACAGTTTTTGACAGACCAAAATGTTGGTTTTTCACATAATATTTCGGCATATTTTTATCTGAAAGAAGTTGATTAAATTTACGTAAATGTATTTGTTTTTGAGACTTGAATTCACTGTTGTAACTTATAAGAGTACTATTTTTAATTCTGTTAAACTCATTCTCTGGTATTCGATAAGCAAGAAAGTTCTGCACATACCCAATATCTTTTTCTAATTTAAATTTATTATAATGATGAAATTGTATGCGGTCTCTAATAGCAGCAAAGCTTGCTCGTTCCAATATGCTATGAATCCTTCTGCCTACGTACGATTGACGAAATCTTAATCCTTTGGGAATAATCCTCATCTCCCGACATCTGCACAAGAATGTCAAACTGATGGCTGATTTCTAGAAATCAGCCATGGGACTGCAGTAACCAAAGCGTTTAGGGACTTAGAGGACTTGTATAAGAAGCACGAACTAAGAATAGCTTGACATTCTTGTGCAGATGTCGGGAGATGAGGATTATTCCCAAAGGATTAAGATTTCGTCAACCGTACGTAGGCAGAAGGATTCATAGCATATTGGAACGAGCAAGCTTCGCTGCTATTAGAGACCGCTTACAATTTCATCGTTATAATAAATTTAAATTAGAAAAAGATATTGGGTATGCGCAGAACTTTCTTGCATATCGAATACCAAAGAATTAGTTTAATAGAATTAAAAATAGTACTCTTATAAGTTACAACAATGAATTCAAGTCTCAAAAGCAAACACATTTACGTAAATTTAATCAACTTCTTTCAAATAAAAATATGCCGAAATATTATGTGAAAAACCAACATTTTGATCTGTCAACAACTGTCATTAATTTTTCAGATAAACAGTTAAACGCTTCTGAAACCTGAATTCTACAAAAAGGCCTTAATTTTGCAATTTTCCCAAAAACTATTCCAACATTTGATATCATCAGTGCTATAGAACAAACTGCAAACAAATTAAACAATAGTGAAGCTCACGAGTATCGAATAAGAGCAAAAATTGAACTAGAAAAACCTATGCATATAAAAAATAACCTTTCGAAAAAGGAATTACATTCAATTAAAGTTTTAAAAAATGACAGCACTATTAAGATTTTACCTGCAGATAAAGGCAATGCTACGGTTATTTTAAATAAAATTGACTACGATTCCAATAATGCAAAATATAATAAACCAAGGACAATATTCAAAATTAAACAAAGATCCAACAACTTCTATAGAAAACAAAATATACCGCTTACTTTACAATCACAAACATGAATTTACAGAACAAGAACGTAAACATCTTACTCCACACTATTCTAAACCGCCCCATTTATACGGGTTACCTAAAATTCATAAACACAACATTCCATTAAGACCAATTGTCAGCTCCATAAATTCTCCATGCAGTGAGCTCTCAAAATTCATTTTAAAAATTATTTCACCACTTACTGGTAAGTCTAATTCTCATCTTAAAAACAGCGCACATTTCTTAGAAAAATTATCACATATACAATATAAAAATAGTTTCACACTAGCAAGTTTTGACATTGTGAATCTATACAATAATGTTCCTGTCACCAAAACACTTCCCATAGTAAAAGAACGATTAGAACAAGATTCTTTACTAAATCAACGTACTCAATTGTCCATTAATACAATAATAGAACTACCAACATTTTGTACAAAGACAACATATTTTCAACTTAATGATGTCTTCTACCAACAAGATTTTGGCATGGCAATGGGTTTGGTGGCGTTATGTTGATGACATATTCGTTATTTGGGAACATAATCTTGGGATTTACATGCATTACTTAACGACATAAACAACACAGAACAAACTATTCAGTTTACATTAGAGCTTGAACAGAATAACCATTCTTAGACATTTTAATAACCAAAACACAATCGACATTTGAAACAGAAGTTTACAGAAAACCGACTCATACTAACAGATATCTCAATTGTAACTTTAATCATCCAAATTCAGTAAAAAGAGGTATCATTAAATATATGACAGAGAAAAAACCAACTGTTCTAACATCAATAACTTCAATGAAGAAAAAACGTTTATAAAAAATGTACTTTCTGCCAATCATTACCCAAATAAATTTATTAATAACGAGTTAAACAAATTCGAATACCAAACAATCCCTCACAACTAACATCAAACTTCACCAAGCAACACTGACTCCCAAGATAATCACATTAATACAATAACTATACCATACATACAGGGTCTATCAGAAAGACTAAAAAGAGTGGGAAACAGATATAATATTAAAACATCATTTAAAACAAGAAATACACTAAAATCAATTGTATCGAAAACCAAACCAAATAACACAACTCAAAATACAAAAAATTGCATTGTGAATGTAATAAATTCCATATTGGAGAAACCTCTAGACCTCCGAATGTTCGAATAAACGAACACAAAAATTACATAAAAAAACGACAATTTGAAAAATCCAAAATTTGCGAACATGCTTGGGACCTTGGTCATAAAATACAGTTTCGAAATTCAGTTATATTACACAAAGAAGAACACAAAAGAAAACTAAAGAGTCTGCTTTAATTTTGTTAAATGAAAACGATTGTATCGCTACTACCTCCGTAGAATTCAGTCGTTCCTGGTTGTCGATGATTAAGGAAGAAATTGCTAATGGTCATGTCCTTGTGAACAACCCAATATCGGGATAGTTCATAAGGTTTTTCCTAGGTTTTCCCTTATGATTTTAATGGGATCACTGAATCAACAAAGCTCTTTGGTCGCATTTTTGGCGAATGCACATCTTATAACAAAGTCGCATCTAGGAGCGCCACATAAAATTCTGAAGATCTCACTTTCAAATTCTTCCAATTTTAAAGGAACTTTATGATTATATGATTTTTAGAAATTTTCTGTGCTACCCTGTATATTACAAATAAAATTCTCTTAGTTACGTCAGAAATCAAATAATACACATTGTCTGTGTGCCGTTTTTATCCATAGTTTCTTAACCATTGACAACGGGGTCTGACCTAGACCCCGAAACGTTTGGAATATACAGCAATTTTTCTTTAATGTGGTGTTATTTCCCAAGAAGTACTTAGACATTAAATGTTATTATTACAAAAGGAAAAATATTAATTTTTAACTGCATCAGAAAATAATTTTTTCTGAGAAGAAAGGTTTTTAAGTTGTAATTTCTATTTCGTAATACCAAAAAGTTCCTGTGATTTTAATTTCTTAAAACATTTATGACAACAAAGATTGTTTAACTGTATGTTATTTTAAATAACTGTTTCAGAGAAGAAAGTTTGTCATTTTAGTTTATTTTAGTTTGAAAGTTTATGTCAGTTATTTTTGTTCATTCATATTTTTGTATTCTACAACAGAATTTATTACTTTTAGGTTTTTTTAGGCAGTAACACCACAATTAAAATAAAACGACGTATATTGAACGAAAATCAAAGGTTTCAAAGTCTATTCTGACTTCGTTGTCAATGGCTTTATATTTATAAATATAAACCGAATATATTTATATATATAAAGCCATTGACAACGAAGTCAGAATAGACTTTGAAACGTTTGGTTTTCGTTCAATATACGTCGTTTTATTTTAATTGTGGTGTTACTGCCCAAAAAAACCTAAAAGTAATCAAGAATATGCCACATACAACGTTTAGAAGACAAACAGAATTTATTATAGTAATAAGTCATTTTTGTTCCTAATTGTTCAACTAGAACAAGACTAGTTAACTGAGACTTTTGATAATGTACTTCACTCATTAACATAATTACTCTTTAGCATAATTAAATAAAACATGATTATAAAATTTTGTCTTTTTCTGCTAAAATCGGAAATACCACGATACCCGGGTATTAAAAAAATACCCGACGGCGGGTACGCGAAAACCGAGCAAAGGAAATGTAATTTTCAATTTCTGAAAGAAAGTAAAGCAAAGTATCTAAATTGATTTTAATTTGATCAAGAACATCTCTAATTTCCATGCAATTATTAAATAGTTTTGTTAAGTTCTGTCTTTATTATTTTTATTTTTTCTTCGATAATTTCTTGGTTAAGAGAAAATTGATTAATCGTTTTATTTATATTCTTGATAAGATTATTTGTAAGTGATAAATGTTTATTTTGAATGTTCATCTGGGATTTTCTCTCCTCGCAATGGTTTCTGAAAAATACAAAATCAATTAATCAGTCAATGGACATTACCGAAAAAAGTCAAGCGAATATAGTGCAAAACATTCAAACAAACATTGTTCGACAACGATTCCTGATAAGGAATCGAAACGTCACAAAAAAACAGATAAGTACAACAAAAAATACACAACATATTATACTGGAATACTAGACAAATCTGTAGACCTACTTTCTCACAGTTAATCCTGCGGGAGAGTTTTTTTCTATAAGAGGGCAACTAGTGTTCCGGGAAGTTTCCACAAACTGCCCTTAGATACTACACCTTGATATTCAAGTACTTAACTTATCTGTATTTTTCAGAAACCATTGCGAGGAGAGAAAATCCCAGATGAACATTCAAAATAATCATTTACTTCCTCAATCATTTAGAAACTACTTGATAAATGTTTATTAGGTTGCTTGATCAAATTATTTTGACTTAACTTTAACTCTGAAATTGCTTTTTTAAGTCTTTCTGTATCCTCGTCCATTAAACCTGTATGTCCTTTTATAACCGAACCTAAACCATCAGTTAGGCCTCTTTTGAAACGATTTGATCTTGGATGCATACTTAAATTTCGATTGGACAGTTTTTAATTCAAAATCTAGGTGAAAGTGAACATTTTGAAGAACATAATTATAGGTTTCACTAAGGTCATTTTGGATAGTGTTTTTTTATTATTTTATATTGATTAGAAACGCTACTGATTTGCCTATTGGGGTAAGTTAAATGAAATGAATATATATATATATATATATATATATATATATATATATATATATATATATATATATGTTTTTAAGTTTTCGCGAGCACTAAATGTTTTAGATGGTTTCCGGGAATTCATCCGCGTAGTTGATAACTGATCCCTGCCTGGATCGATGGTAAAATGACGAAGTTTCGGCAGAGTCACATCTGCCCTCTTCAGGTCGGTTCGCATAATTCTCGTAGCCTTCTGCTTTCGCTTCTAGTTACTCGAATACTAGAAGCGTAAGCAGAAGGCTACGAGAATTATGCGAACCGACCTGAAGAGGGCAGATGTGACTCTGCCGAAACTTCGTCATTTTACCATCAGTTATCAACTACACGGATGAATTCCCGGAAACCATCTAATATATATATATATATATATATATATATATATATATATATAAACCTGCAGTTATTTTGGCTGATCCTAGCTTGAAAAGGAGAATGCCTGGATTTTTATTGGGATTCTGTACTGTTGCCTCTTGGCAGTGGTGTAGTCCTACCAGGAGACTCAGGGGTATCCTATAACAAGGGAGTGTCTGATATTACTCGAGGATTTTTGAAACTTTGTTTTGTTCCGCTTGTTGTTGTTACAGTTTTATCATTATTTCGCAATATTTGTTCAGAGGTGAAATGGGGTTTTAGTTTATCTCTAGGGTTTTCGTTTTGTATGTAAGCGGTTTGATTTTCCCGGCATTTTACGGGGTCCGTTCGAGTCTCGTTGGCTTTACCAATAACTTTTTCTTTGATTTTGTATAATTTGTCAGCAATTACCTTATAGAGTTCTTTCATTTTTGTTCTGTGTATTGGTCGAATTTAGTGACTGAATGAATGTAGTAGTTATACCCTATGATTGCTCAATTCATGTTATCTACAGGGGATAAGTCATTTTCGAGCAAATGGCTCTAAGATGTTCCAGAAGGGTAGAATGAAATCTTTCTACAGGGCCATTTCCATTATGATGATGAGCAGTTGTATAGTTCCAATTGATTTTATGAACTTTTGCAAAATCTTTAAATAATTTACCAGCAAATTCTAAACCATTATCTGAAGCAATGTGTTTTGGGACTCCATGATGTGAAATGAACTTTAAGAGTGGAGTAATTATTGATGGGTTATTATTAGTTGAAATTGGAAAAGCTTGTCCATACTTTGAAAAAGCGTCTAAGTGTAATTTTTTTCTTGACTAACGTCTATATGGACAATTTCAAAAGGTTTTGTGGGTGCAGGAGTTATCTAAAGTGTTGTGAGTGTCTTTCGTATTTACTTTGTTGACAAGTATCGCAGTTGTTAACCTAGTTTAATATGTCATTGTCAAGTTCAAGCCAGTAATAGTTGTTGGATTTTATTTGAGCGTTAGTTTCAAGAATGCCACGGTGATTATTTTTCATTTCGTGGTTATATTGAATAATTTCACGTTGTCAACGTTTGTTATGTCTCTAAGTTTAGTGTATTACATTTTAGAGAAGTAAATGTTCCATTTTTGAACAGTTGTGGGAAAATGCGGCCATTGTGTTAATAAAAGTCTTGTGGGTCTTTAGCAATATAAAAGGCATACTTAAGTATTTTTTTGGAATTAGTTATTTGGTCTATGAAAATAACTGTTGTTGTATACATTAAGTTTCGAATGTATACAACATGTTTATTGGGTTCTCTACAAATCATGTTCGCTCTAAATTTTGGTTGCGGGTTTTTTTCTATATAAATTTGATTTCTAAAGTTATTAAAGGGTTTTTCAGTTATATGTGTAGTTTGAATGTGCTTTTCTAAATTCGAATGTACAGTTTCATTTGAATTACTTTCTGCTCCGGCTTCTTCACCAGTTTCAGTTTCTTTACTATATCTCTCTTGATTTGCGTTATGGTTGTTTCTTTCTAATATTTCATCTGCTTGCTCCTGTATGTCATCGCCATCATTGAAACGTTGTCTGCAGGTTGTTCTGTTTGTGGTTGTAGCAGTTCTCTGTTGAATTATCCAATGAACCCTAAAAATGGTATATCTGAGTCATATTCTGCTTGTTCAGTTTCTGTTAGGTGGATTTCAATACGAGTGGGTGCATCTGCATTTAAATTGTTCTTTTTTTTATTGGCCGCATTCGTCAGATATAACAATATGAAAAATTTCAAAGTCGGTTTTGTTCACGTTTTCAGTTCGGATAAAATGATCTAAGGAAATGCTTTTTAGCGAATATGAATTTCTATGGTTTCGGTTGGAACCTCTTGAAAACATAAGTATACATAATTTTGGTAGGGGTGATATACTCGTCATAAAAATTTGATTGTTCCGAAGAATCTAGACCGTGACTCTGGTGTCGGTCAATTTTCTGAAGATATTGAGTTTTCTCCAATATTCTTCCATAACGAGATGAGGGTGAAAATACTGTATAGGTCGGAAGTGAGATTTGTGCCAGTGAAATACTGCTCATTGGTGTTGAACGATGTTGGAGGTGGAAGATTTTGGGGTTGTTTTTGGGGTTTCCAAACATTTTTTGATGGTCCAAGAACATGTCTACCGGTAGGTAAACGTCGAGGAGGTGTGTTTATAGGCTGAATATTGACTACACCTTTGGGGAATTGATTTTGTTGGGTAGCAAATTGATTAGGTTGAATAAATCAAGGTTGCATTTGAAAAGGAGATTGAAATTTGATTAAAATCTAGTGAATGTTTCATGCAAAATGGTTTTGGTTGAAATTTTGTTGTTTAAACTGCTTATTTGATTCATTACTGTAAGTAGGTTTTGAAAAGGGAGACTGAGATTTTTGGAAACATCTAATGATTATCAGAAATCATGAATTGCTGTGAATCACTAAGTGAAGTTCGTTTCATAGAACTTATAACTGGTCCTTGCGGTTCACGGAGGCTAATAAAATCGTCAAAGCATACTCATTCAAAAATATTTTCTTAATATTTTTTATATTTTTATCTATAATATAGTGCAGCTTTATTTCTACGATCACCAAAATTACTCTTAAGCAACTCTTTTATAGATCCCCAGTCTTTTGACACACTAGAATTAAAAACATTACGTGCTTGTCCGGATAATTTTGAACCTTCAAGTAGTCTTAGAAATGCCATTTAAATCAATTGGATTCCAAAATATATTAATTAACCTATCAGCAATATCTATATATCTAGCTAAATCACGTGTATTTTCATCAAATACAACTAATGGAAATATTTTCTCTTAACTCTAAATTACTTTCACTTATATCTAACTCGATTTCACACTTTTCCGGGATCGGAGACAACGAAGAATTCGAGGAGTCGGACATAAAAATGGAAATGTAACGGAGAGCGACTTACCTATACAATTTCAGGCTCTGCTTGTACAGTTGTGGAGGTAATCCTTAGGGAACGTACCCATACTACGTGACCTATTTTTTAAGATTTTTCGGCCCCTCCCTCCCCTCGGTGCCAAGACTCCCCCCCCTTTAATTTTCACGTAGTAATTAAAAAATATGATTTCTAATCATTTTGCAGGCGAAAAGTGAAAAAAAATAATAATTTGGGTCATATACGTCTTTATGGGATATAATTACTAATGAATAGAATTAAATATTTTGAAGAAGAACCACATGTGTAAAAACATATCCCTATACACTAGTATGTAACTTAATTTGCGAACACGACAATTATTTTCTGGTTAATCACATTAATATTCATCTCACACTTCTTCAACAAATACATTTACAGCATTAATCCACTCAGGTATATTGTTAATTACGGAAGCAGTAGTATCAGAATTTTTTTCAGACTTGGTTATCTCTTTTTCATCGATTGCATCGACGTTTAACCACTCCACGCTTTCTTTCAAACACATAAAACATATGAGAAATCCTGCCGTAATGTTATAGATTAACGTACAAACAATGATGAAAAAAATTCTGACACAACTTCATCTGGACTTGATATACAAAAGGGTTTTGTGACATTGGAAAAGGTGCTGGTAATGTCTTGGATCAGTAGAATTTTGACTGCACTACGACGAGGAGCACAGCAGGAGTCATCGGAACACTTGATGATTTGAAGGAAGATTGACTTTCACGAACGCGATTTCTATACCAAATATCAGAACCTTGTGCACCTTCCGGAATAACTTCACCAGGAGGCACATATTCCGCTCTCACGTTATGACCGTCAATAACCATCTGAGACCAAATCTCAGCTAAAGTTTCGCCTGAAAATAATATACAAAAAAATTGTAGATAAATTGGAATTTATATTTCAAATATATTAAGAGCAGAGAAGACATATATCACTAAATAAAACGTACCTGCATGTTTCTTAACTCTAACTCACTATCGATGGTTTTTCCTTGAGAATCAAGGTGTGACCCATAGTGTTCATAAGGGAGTACGACAGTAGCTAATTCACGGCTCAAAGGTGCCATCCTTCGCTCAAATCGGTTGTAAGCTGATCGACCTGGTGCATTTGTAAACACGAACAGCCCATCCAAATCGTACTCTTGAAGTGCGATATACAGTTCGATATCACTTTATTGTAACGTGGGTTTTTATCTGGTCCTCCATCCACCGGTAAAATCATCACATGCTTCTCCATCCTTTCCTAAATTCTTAAAATCATTTAACGTTAGAAGTTTATTGAGATCTTTGGCGTGAGTTGCTGTTGTCGAACTGCTATGTTTTCCACTGCGGATTACGATAAACAGCTTCTTTCCTACCCATGCAGTTTTCTTTTATTGTAATTCCAGCATATACCGAAGCAGTAAGTTGATGACGTTCTCCAACAGGAAAATCGTGGTCATCGAGGCGCACTTTATAATTCAAATGCATTAAAACAGGAGTCTGTACTTTTGCAGCTGCTTTGCCAATCGATATTTTTGCCTTATCATCTTGAGCGATAAAAACTGCCTGTTTGTCGATCGACGTGGTCTCGATGGCTGACTGTTTGGGCTCGACACAATCTCACAGGCACAGTTCTGACGTTTACCCTCTAAGGATCCAGAATATTGTAATAAACTCCGTGGGTTCAAAGTTAATTAATTAAAAAAAAACTGATATTGACTTCACTTTCTAGTTCTTTTTTTTTACTATAATGTTTTACGTTGCTTTAGTCAGGGACGTCGTAGATAAATTTTATAACAGTGCTGATTCGTCCCGAACAGAAACATCCTCTCCATGTTAGGGGGCGAGTTGATCTAAATGAACCACCTTCAACTTAGCCCAGGGCTTTCCGACTTTCGATACGGTAGATAACGTCATTAATTCTCTTGACCAACTCGTACGGACCATCCCAGGCGGGTGTAAGCTTTAGGGATTTATCATTGCTCCTCTGGGGTTTGTACAGCTAGACCTTGTGCCTCTCTAGGAACCCGACTGAATTGGCCTTGAGGTCATATAGTGTCTTCATCCGGTCACTGCTGGTCAACATCTGCGTTCGGTCTAATTCGTCTGTTGTTTGTTCTTCGGGGGAGCCAAAGGCCAGATCGCAGGGTAATCTCAGCTCTTTTCCCAAGAGTACCCTGGCGGGAGTCAGGTCTATACTGTTATGCGCATCTGAGCGATACGTCAACAGGAATAGGGGAATAGACTCATCCCAATCACGCTGATTATTGCTGACGACATTGGATAGGTGTTGTTCCAAGGTCCTGAATCTTCCCACCATTCCGTTCGGACTGAGGATGCAATGGTGTTGTTCTCGTTTTCCTAATCCCCAACATCGTACAGACCTTTTGGAATACATTCGATTCGAAATTACGTTTCTGGTTTGAATGTAGTTCCAACGGGACGCCAAACCTGCTGAATAGCTGTTCTACCAGCACCGTGGCTGCCTCTTGATTGCGACCAGAATGTATTTGTTCCCCCTCTCAGACTCGGGAAACGGACCGGCGACATCGATGGCAATTTTCTCAAAGGGGACGCCGACATTGTACTGTTGCATTCTGCCCTTAGTCGCTTCGGGCATTTACTGGCTGCACAGGTGTCACATTTCCGGAACCAAGCTCTGACGTCTTCGAAGTAATTTAACCAGTAGTACCGCTCGCGAACTTTATCTAAGGTTTTATTCATGCCCAAATGGCCCCAGGTAATCCCATCATTTACTTCGGTAAGGGTGGTTGGTTCCTTCTTCTTTGGGACTACCAGTTGGGACACGGCCATCAGTGCTTTCCCAAACTCGCTTGAGCATTCCATTCTCTACTCTTAGAGAGTCCCATTGTGCCCATAACGATTTCAGGAAGCCCGACTATCTAGTTACCTCGTCCCATCGTGGCCTGGGTGCCTCTCTCTTTTTAAGTGACAGGATTGGTTCGATGTCCGGATCAGACATTTGGTCCTGGATGCACTGTTCCGTTGTCCAGTCTTCATTGGCCTGCAGTCGGACCTGTCTAATGGAGATACCCTCTCGCTGTTCCGTCTTCAGACAATGTCCTCATTCTACTCAACAGGGTCTTCTTGAAAAGGCACGATGTTCAACTTTGAAATCGTTTTGCTGTAATTTCTCCATCCACCTAGCCTGTTGTCCTTCCGGTGTCTTCAAGTCCAGCAGCCATTTGAAGGCGGCATGATCTGTTCGGATTAGGAAATCACGACCATAGGGGTATTTGTAAAAATGGTCTACAACCCTTATTATTGCCAGAAGTTTTTTCCTGATGACGCAATAATTTCTTTCCGGCTTCTAGAATCCACGGTTATAGTACTCGATCACCCTCTCTTCACAATTTTGTACCTGGGATAGGACGGCCCCCAAACCTGTTGCTGGCCTCGGTGCTAGGATTGGGCTGGAACATAGTGCCGCCTTCAGTCGTCTGAATCATGTTCGCAAAACTGATACCAACGGCAGGTCTCTTTCTCAGTGGTCTGCCGATGGTGGCAAAGCTACGTAGTTTATGCCTGTCTGTCGGGACCGGCCAATCACGGCTGGCTGCTATCTTGTGTTCGTTGGTGCGGATTCCTGAGTCGGAAACGGCGTAGTCCAAAAACTCTACTTACTTCTTTTTGAAACATGGAACACTTCTTGGTGTTGAGTCTCAGGTTGGCTTTCTCAATTCTGGTAAATACTTCGCCCAAGTTTTTCAGGTGGTCGACGAATGTATGACCCATGACCAGAATGTTGTCGAGGTAAACTAAACACGAACTCCATTTCTACCCGCTCAATACATAATCCATTAGCCTCCCAAATGTAGCGGGAGCATTATATTATCCAAAGGGCATTACCGTGAATTGAAACAGCCCTTTACTGGTGGAGAACGCTGTCTTCTCTCTGTCGTTTTCGTGTAGACCAACCTGTCAATATCCACTCTTTAGCTAGTGTGGAGAACCAACGGGAACCTGCTCGTGTGGTCAGAGTGTAATCAATTCGGGGTAGTGGATAGCTGTCTTTCTTCGTGTCGTCATTCAGCTTTCTGTAATCCACGCAAAATCGGGTGGTTCCATCCTTTTTTTTAATTAGCACGACGGGAGCCGACCATGGGCTGATGGATGGCTCAATAACTCCATTTTGCAACATGGACTCGATGTTTTCCTCGACTGCCTATTGTTGTCTCGAGGGTAGTCGCCTAGGTGGTATACTGATGGGTTGAGCCTTTCCGATATCTATCAGTGCTGGATGATTTTGGTGCGACCGGTGGTTCTATCTTGGCTCTTAAAAATTTGCCTATGATTTGCAATAAATTGCTTGCCTTTCTTCTGTTCCTCAGGTGTAAGGTGTTTCAAATTGTCGGCAAACTGTTGTAGAAACTCTTTACTGGGCCCTGTCTCCTTCACTGATGTCTGGTACTCTTGTTCGCAATTGATGATGGTCCCTACTGGCTCAAAACAAGCTATTTCTTGACCATTGGCAATTCTGATGTCGTTGTTAGACAAATTAAGGGCTCTAATTGGTATTTCTCGTCCGGTTTTAACTATAGTCCGTCCAACTAAGTAGTCATGAACTGAATGTACGGGCTTCACCATTCCAACGCAGCTCCCAGGAGTGCTTTCAAGCTGCCCATGAATAATCTGTTCCCTTCGACCGGAAATTCTGGCTGGGGATTTTGCTACAAATTTTATGGAGGTCGATGAGCTGTTAACGGGCCGTATCAATACAAATTCCTCATTTAGGAACCGAAGAACATCATATCTCGGGTCGAACATAAATCCATGCTGGCAAATTAGGTCCGTACCCGGTTTAAAATCGTCCTCAATATTCGCTACCAGGGCCCTATGCCGGATTATGTTGTCCCCTATATGTAGCACGACATCTGGCTTACCCTGTATAGACATGGACTCGCCGGTGACTGTTCGGAGCTGGATGTTATTGTTAACTGGCTGGATTTCTGATGACCTCAAAACCCTGGACTTGGCAATGGACACAGCGGCGCCGGTGTCGATGGTGATGGTAATTGGTCGGTCATTGATGGTGCCCCTGATGACTAGGCTGTTGCTATCTCTGTAAAATCCCCGGATAGTTAATGTTTTGGGGGCCTGGTGTAAAGTTAGTCAGCATTCGCCCCCTTATGCTGACTGGTTGACAGTCCCTGGACATGTGGCTGTTTTGTTGGTTACCCTGGTCGGTGATCGTTCAGGTAGCCTGACTCTGCAGTGGCGTTACCCACAGCGGTAACATGCCCCGCTGGTGTCAGTTCTTTGTGACCGTTCAGACCAGCCAGCAGCGCTTGAAATGGTGACTCTGACTCTTCCTGGTTGAAGGAAACCGCTCGCACCCTCGGCTAGGACATGTTCATGACGGCCTCAACTTCCAACGCCCGAAGTAAAGCTTCATTACTTTTCATGACCCCACTTAGTCTTTGATTTCTTTGCACTTCAACGTTTCTGAGACAGTTTATGAAACTCTGGGTGGGTGGCCAATTGATCTTTAGTTTCCTCTGGCAGGTCTGGGTAGGACAAGTGCACTAAACGTCTAACCTCTGCTTCGAATTCTTGAAGGCTCTCTCCAGATTTTTGCGGTTTTCCACTTAGCTGCACCTGGTATACTTGGCTCAATTAATTTGCATTAATTGTTCAAATTGCAGTTCTCTTTTTTCTTCTAATATTTTAGACTCATTTCATCTCTGTTCTTCTAATATTTTAGATTCAAATCGTCTCTGTTCTTCTAATATTTTAAATTCATTTTGTCTTGTTAATTCAAATTTCGAGAGTAATCCTCCAATTAAATGTTGTTTTTTTCCATGGCACTGATTTTGTTGTTTTTCATCTATATCAGTTACAAGGTTCCCTAGATCAATTTTACATTTTTCATTAAAAGATTCTTTGCTGAATTTGTTCTTGATGTGGTTTCTCCTTCTTGTCACGTTTTTTCAGGATCTGAGCTATTTTTTTATCTAGTCCATCCGTAACCTGTTTGATATATTTTTTGAGGTCTCCACCATTTTTTCTTTTTTCATACTACGCGTTGTGGCCATAAATCAACTAATGATTTTCCTTCACTTCTGACCACCAAATTTCAATAAACTCCGTAGGTTCAAAGTTAATTAATCGAAAAAAAAACTGATATTCACTACACTTTCAAGAACTTTTATTCACACGTAAACATAAAATATTTTCAACAGCTGATTCTAATGCAATAACATCGAAATCATAACAATAGGTAAGCTCTAGTAACTAGCCACTGATATTAATATCGCCTTATATAGCGTACGTCGCGTTTTCTGGTCGTTCTACCTTTGTTCGCACAGCGTCCAGATAAACAGTTTTTGCCCCATTCGAACCTACTAGTGCTCTTTTTTTACTATCCCAGCGATTGATGTTTAATTGGGATGAATAATGCTTTACGTTGCTTTAGTCAGGGACGGCGTAGATAAATTTTATAACACTACTTTGGAATGAGCCTACTATATGTAGAGGTCTGCGATATGGAAAATCCATTTTCAACAAGCCGTGTGTACAAGTTCTCAATACCTTTGATCGACGTTGATCAGCAGTTGAGCTTCCATGTGTTGCTATATCGCAAATTACTAGAATAAGGTCCTTATAGACGAAGATTGCATGTTGGGATGAGCAGATTTTAGGCTCAAAAGTTCAGTTTTGTTTTGCCCTAAATTTTCGCATGTCCGTTTCACGGACTATTTTGTTTTGTAACTGTTTTTTGTTTACATCGGTATCATGTCTCAATTTTTTTATTGTCATCTCAATTCCTTCGTCTCCAAATCCTGCATCTCGTTTTTTTACGACAGCATTTAATTCAGCTTCAAACACTGAAACTTCAGATTTCAAATCGTCCTCTTTTGAAGGAGACGAACCTTTTTCTTAGTTCCAAACTGACAAAGTTCTTCGATTTTTAATAAAGGAAGGCGCTCTAGCTCTATTGGATTTTTTTTGTGTTGATCTCTTAAAGGTACCCAAAATGTATTACTTTATTTTGTATTGCTTGCATTGATAAGGAATCGTTATAAAATTTAAGCCTTGTACAACGTTACTGAACCACGAACTGTCTGACCAACAGTGTCTGTTTTCAATCCGCCACACCAACTGTGAGTTTGAAAAACGCTAACACTACGCGCTACATTCAAATATAGGTCGAAAAAGCATATTTTTCTCGATAAAATCGGTCACGTGACAAAAACCTAAGTTCCCTCCCCCGCTCTTGTAACCGCCCTTAGTATTTTTAAGATTTCTCTCCCCCCATCTAAACGGTTCCCTTATTTGTAGAAAAAGTCTCAAATAAATTATTTAAAGCGACACTGTCTATTTACTATTACGATTGTTCCTTTCGAATTAATCGATTTAAAAATAGTTTTTATAAAAGATTAATTTTTATTCAAAGCGAAGTTTACAATACTAATATTAAAATCAGACTGAAGATACAAACAATACAAAATTTATTCAACTATAAAATTATGCATTTGCATGAAAGGATTATTAAATGAAATATGATATCTTGTGTCTGACTGCTTCTACTTGAAAGACGCAGAACAGGGGTTAAAGCATCACATAACTAGTGCATCTTATTGTGGTAGTTGTTCTCAATTTCACTCTTCTGCAAACGTATTTATGTTGGGACATTCTTTTGTGCAAATGTTGTTTAGTCTGTCTAACATAAGCTTAAGCTTAACGTAAAAAAAACGTGTATAGCTCTTAAAAGAGTTTTTGTATCACATTGCCTTTACTACTCATGTTTTTGACAATTTGTATTTGATACTTGATAGTTTAATAAAAAACTATATATTAATTTTTAATGGCAAACTGTAGTACTGTAGTATTTGCACTTGAAGAAAATGTTAAACAACGAAACGTTTGTACGTTTTGTCAACTGTTTGAAAGTGCTCCTTTATAAGATTTGCCAAAGGAAGTCTAGTGATTTTGACTTTGTTCCATATAAAAATCAGGTTAATTAAGGATAAATATACAATGTAGATCACTTATTGTAGAAAACTGCCTACCTGAGCATGAATATTATATGCTAACAGTAAATTGGTCAGACTGATGTTGCAGCTGAGGGATTAAGCCTGGCCTTTCCTCCTATTCCTATATTTCCTTTATCCTAACCTCCATGTAACTCTCTCTTTTGTATTGACAAGTTTTGCTAAAAAATACATCATTCTATATAGTATAAATTTTTGCTGACTTTGTGTAACAGCAAATTTCATTACGATTAAAAAAAATGAGCCACTTACTCTCTTCGTTTAATAGTTACCGTTTTATTAATTAGTGTACCTAATATACGTATTAATATAAAAACTTTAAGTTTATATATTGACAAATCTTGCTAAAAAATACCTGATTCTAAATATATAAAATATCAATTAAAAACAGCTGCATTATTAATTCCAATAACAAGGTCAGGAATGCTTGACAATTTGAGTCATTAATTCATTATCTTGAAAGAAGACCAAACATGTGAAATTTTATTTACAAACATCTAATTATTTTAGTTTACAAGTGTGTATCGCTATATTGATAACATTTTGCAAATTTTAATCATCAATTCCTTATCGTGAAAGAAGACCAAACATGTCAAATTTTATTACAAACATCTGATTTTTTAGTTTGTTTGCAATGTGAAATTCCATTTCGAAATATGATTTTTTCGTTTATAATAAGTGCTTTAATAAAATTAATAAAATAAAACCTAAGATGTTGAAACAATTGAAAAAAATCTATAGGAAATGATAATTTACTGGCTATAAAAGGTACAGAACTTGCAGTGAAAAACAAGTTAGTTTCAGTCAGTGGCGGATCCAGGATTTTGCCATGGGGGAGGGTTTTTTTGGATTTTTAATTACATTCACTTTTTAATTTAAATATCATTTTCTCTTTTTTAGACATAAGTAAAATAAAAACAACGATCTCCATGGGGGGTTTGAACCCGAAACCCCCCCCCCCTCCGTAAATCCGCCACTGGTTTCAGTGTAAAAAGGTGCAAAAATAATAAAACGACATGTAAGTAAACATATACTTTTTATTATTAAAATATCTCTAATTCAAGAATAGTTTTTATTACATCTATATAATTCTTGTTTACAACTTTTATAATTCCACTGTAATAAAGCAACATAATGATCTGATATATTCTTACGAAAATCATTAGATGAGGTTGTTGTACACGGTGGAACTCTAAATGTTAGTTCCGCATACTTGGATGCCCATATGTCAGTATCTACTTTAAACCCTGCACTGAGTGAGATGCATGCTGCCAAATTTGATCGAAATTCAAGTAGATTTGTTTTTGATTCATTTAAAGAATTTTTTAGAGCAATTACTTCAACTAAAGTAGCAATATGTGTTTCTTTCATATGTTTAATGGTTGCCTGATACTCTGTTTCAGTTTTCATCACACTAAGGGTTGTGTTTTCGTTTTCAATTAATGATTCAGAGACTGCTGTTACAAAATTACTAGTTTTATTTCTTAATTCTGTTATGTTTCCTTGTCTTGTAGAATATAGCTTAAATTAAAGATACTTTGATAACAGTTTACTAAAACTGATTTGTAAAGAAGTTTGGTTTACCAATTCATGTGTTATATATAAGCTTCCATTATGTGGTGAGTATTCAGAGAAAAACACTTCATTTCTAATAACAATACATAGTAAACACAAATTAAGAATATTGTTTATAAACATTTTTGTTTATTATTTCTTCTTCGTTTAATAACCACAACGTGCACTCTAGACAAGTACTATAATATTTGTATTTTGATCTTCTGGGTTTATTTTCAGTGTAAGTTCTTCCTTCATGTAGCCCTTCCATACCGATTTGAGCATTGTGAGATGCCACCTCTAATTCCAGATTCAATGAACATATTCATATCAATGTCTGTTAGTAGCTCTAATTCAAATTCCGTTACCTTTAACATGACATCGAAAGCTAGTCCTGGAGCTGTGTAATAATGTGCCGGGTCTAATTCATAAGTTTTTAGACAAGTCTTTCTAAAATTCTCGAATATATCAGCTAACAACAATACATCCGTTTTCAGATAAAATTCAGAATATTCTTGTATGTTCCTAATATTAAACTTTTGCCAAAATTTTTCACATGATTATAATTATCTCTAGAGATACTGGTTTCTTCTAATTTGTTATCAAAACATTTTATATCTGGTAGATGAGTTTCCAGTAATTTTTCAATATAATCATGAGGAAAAACACCCTTACGTTGAAGCAAATTAAATTCATGATCAGTATTGCAGTATATTCGTCTGATCAACTTTTGACTAGGTTCTAAATATGATGCTAAGTCACTTACTGGCCATGAATCGAAATGAATCTAAAAATCTAAAGGAAATTTTGGTATTGGCAATTTGTTTGGTAAAGGAAATGTAACGTTCTTTATTAATTGGCAGTAAACTGACAGTGCCATTAATAATAGTACTTAACGCTTTTATAAAGAAATGACGGTCATATCCTGATAAATTATGAAAAAATACAGGAACGTTATAATCATCCTTATAATTAATAAGGCAGGAATTATGGACAGCCCCTCTAAATTCACCTGTAAGGTGAGAATATTCATGAACTTTAATGTCACCATCTTCAATTTTTTTCAACAAATTTGACAATGTTCTGAATTATCATAAAAGCTATGTTGTTGAGCTGATAGTGGTGTCATTGATAAGGGATTGTTAAAAATATTATCAAGTGTATATGCAACTTCTTGAAGTTTTTTAACAAACCATATATCACAATCCCTACCCGTATATTGATAAAATTCAGAAAGTGAATCATTATAGGCACATTTTACATAAGAAGCTATGCTAAATGGTATGTGTTTCTGATATTTCCGTGTAGAACTTGTTGATGTTTTATCTTCATACCTCTCTAGAATACTTTCTAAATCAGCATATATAGTAAAAGGGACAAGTTCTTTATTTTTTATGATTTTTATAAATTTGAATTTTTTATCTGACTCTGAAGGTGTGATAATTTTGGTAGTATTCATAACTGGAATGTTAACATATGATGCTTCAGTTATTGGATCAGTTACAATAAGAAGGCGAGGTTCACGGAAAGCAGCTTGGATCTGGTTGGTAAATGCACCTAGAGTAAATCGTCCTGCAATAGGTGTAGCTCCAGTGTGTGCACCAAATTTCAAGACAGCACGTTGTCCATAAGAACGAGAAGAAATAACGATCACTTCGCCTGGATGTTCTATAGCAACAATCGCTTTAGCCGCTAAAAAACTTTTCTGTTTGTTCCGGTGTGTGTTTAAACAAAAACAAAATTACGCTTAACATACTACGAGTGGCTGATAATGTGCTTGTGGATAATGCTATAACCAATTTTGAATATCATTCCTGCACACCTTATGCAAATACTACATTTTTCAATAATGATGAGATAAGAATCTCTATACAAACTCACGTGTACACTTTACCTTCTCAAAGTTTTCTGTACCTGGAGGGAAAACTTTTAAAATCAGAAAATAAGTACAATCCAACAATAAAATTTCTTAATAATGGTTTTGAATTCCTCTTTGAAGAAATTCGTTATGAACTTGGTGGAACGATTAAGACCTATCTATCATATTCCAAAAACGAAATAATTCGATGGTATAATGCAGGATTGAATCTTGAAGGCACTCCAAATATGTGTGATGCCAACGGAGATTTTGCAGTATGCATTCCTCTAAAATTACTGCTTGGCTTTTGTGAGGATTTTCGTCGTCTAGTGATTTCAGCAAGTCAAGATTTAATTCTGGTACGTGCCAATACAGACACCAACGCTGCAGTTAGTTCAGTAGCTACAGAAAAACCAAAAGTTCACCTAAATAAAGTTGTTGGGAAAGAACCTCATGTGTCATTATCTGATGCTCACAAAATCCAATTTTTTCAATATATAGAACGTGGAAAAGATTTGCCTATCGGATTTCGTAGCTGGGAATTGTTCGAGTATCCACTTTTACAACAAAATCAAAAACATACATGAGCAGTGAAAACGACAAGTCAGCTGGAAAAACCTCGTTTTGTTTACTCCTTGATGATGAAAATTTAAACTTGTTGAAACGGCGTTGAGTGTTTAAAATAAATTTTTGGTGTTAAGGTGCAAAACTGTGTTTTTACATTTGTGACACACCAAAGGTTCCACAGCATTTCCATTGTAGCATTCCATACTGATCGAAAAAACAATATTCACAAGATTATGTCAGAATTTGATCATTGTAACATCACAAATATAAAATTGTATTCAAATTCTGAAGTTTACACATATGTAAATTGTCAGAATTTGATCACTGTAACATCGCAAATATAAAATTGTATTTAAATTCTGAAGTTTACCCATATGATAATTGTCAGAATTTGATCATTGTAACATCAAAATGTATTTAAATTCTGAAGTTTACCCATATAATAATTTAAAATCTCAATTTTGATCAAAATAATTTTGCAACACTGAAATGTTTGCTAACTTCCAAGCACTAGATTATAACAGAGAGCTCATTCAAGTTTCTCTAACTTCATAAGACTTTTCTAAACAAACCACATTATTTGTAATTGACTGTAGTTGACAAATAGATACCATTAAAGGTGGAGCTCTTGTGGTCCGATTAGAATTCAAAACAAGCAAGAATATACCAGAAAACACTACTGCATATTGTTTCATTCTTCAGGATCGCGTTGTAAAATATAATCCCTTTTAATGTTGTAAGAAATAAATATTATGTAATATAAATAAAAAATATTTAGAGCAATAATTGTTTATTTAGAACCAATACAATTTTTTTGTAACAGCGCAAGTCTATTTCTTAAACTAAGAGGGGAGAATCTTAAATAAATAAATATTAAATACAGTCTATTAAATTAACAGTATGAACGTATCCATTTCTTATACGTGTACAAATTGTTTTAGAAACACTGAAAGTTTACTCTTTACTATTGTAACTTTACAGTGTGCAAGAAATACAACAAGAACTTTCACTGAAAAGAAACCAAGAAGATCAAAATACAAATATTATTGTACTTGTATACATTGCACCGTGTGGTTATTAAACGAAGAACAAATAATAAACAAAAATGTATACACATTATTCTTAATTTATGTTCACTAGGTATTGTCATTGGAAATGAAGTGTTTTTCTCTGAATACTGACCACAAAATGGAAGCTTATATATAACACATGAATTGACAAACCAAACTTCTTTACAAATCAGTTTTAGTAAACTGTTATCAAAGTATTCTGAATTTAAGCTATATTCGACAATGCAAGGAAACGTAACAGAATTAAGAAATGAAACTAGTAATTTTGTAACAGCAGTATCTGAATCATTAATTGAAAACGAAACACAACCCTTAGTATGATGAAAACTGAAACAGAGTATCAGGCAACCATTAAACAGTTGGAAGAAACACATATGGCTACTTTAAATGAATTAATTGCGATCCGATTTGGCAGCATGTTCCCTCAGTGCAGGGTTTCAAGCAGATAGTGACATATGGGCATCCAAGTATGCGGAACTAAGATTAGGGTTCCACCGTGTCAACAACCTCATCTAATTATTTTAGTAAAAATATATCACATCATTATGTTGCTTTATTACAGTGGAACTATACAAGTTGTATACAAGGATTAAATAGATGAAATATTTTTTTTTATTGAATTAGAAATATTTTAATAATAAAACGTATATATTTACTTACATATTAGGTCATAGCCGAACATTAAAACTTTTATTTTATTTAACTGAAACTTTAAAGCATGTTGGAAGTATTTATAACATCTGAAAAAATTACAAGTTAGCGGAAAGATAAGCTCGTGCAGGTGGCTGCTGAAAAGTTAATTTAATGAATAAGTCTTTGTTTCCTGTTGCTCACGAGGTTACCTTGGAAATCATATCAATTTTCATGTAAGCTTTGACATTGTTTTCTATGAACTTGACTTTGAATACAAAACAATGAAGCGTCTATTCTAATGAATCGTAACATGCATGTCGTTTTATTATTTTTGCACCTTTTTACACTGAAACTCACCTGTTTTTCACTGCAAGTTCTGTACCTTTTATAGCCAGTAAATTATCATTTCCTAGAGATTTTTTAAAAATTGTATCAACATCTTAGGTTTACAAAATTTTATCAAAGCACTTATTATACAGCTGTTTTTAATTGATGTTTTATATTATATTTAGAATCAGGTATTTTTTAGCAAGATTTGTCAATATAAAAAGATTAAGTTTTTGTATTAATACATATTGCAATATAGTTCGTGAGTTCAATTTTAAAATTATAAAACTAATATTCACTTTCACTTTTCTAGAACTTTATTTACATCAAATTATACAGAACAGCTGATTCACAATAACATTCGATATACGCTCATCGTCCTCTCTAACTCACTGCTACGACGATGGGTCCTCCTTTTAAAATCAGCGTCGAATTCTCTAATATAATTCAGTGTCAGTTTTACAGTTGTCGAGTTATGATCGAGATAAGTTTTTCTCCCGTCCGAACCTTCTAGCTTTTTTTATATCCCAGCGATCGTTGTCGTACTGAAATGAAACAGGGTCGCCTTTGGTAAATTTCGTAACACTTTCGGGCTAATTCATGTATTGACAGCATGGTAAGTCGGAGCTGGTCAGCATAATCGTCGATGTCTTGGGAAGGTTCTTCGGGGGAGCCAAATGCCAAATCGCAGGGTAATCGCAGCTCCTTTCCGAATAAGACCCTGGCTGGGGTCAGGCCTGTACTATTATGTACGGCAGAGCGATATGCCAACAGGAATAGGGGAATATGCTCATCCCAATCACGCTGGTTATTGCTGACGACCTTGGATAGGTGTTGTTCCAAGGTCCTGTTGAATCTTTCCACCATTCCGTCTGACTGTGGGTTCAATGGTGTTGTTCTCGTTTTCCTGATCCCCAACATCGTGCAAACCTTCTGAAATACATTCGATTCGAAGTTACCCCCCTGGTCTGAATGTAGTTCCATCGGGACGCCAAACCTGCTAAATAGTTGTTCTACTAGCACCGTCACTACCGTGGTTGCCTCTTGGGTATCGCATATGCCTCAGGCTATTTGCTGAAGTAATCCATTGCGACCAGAATGTATTTGTTCCCCCTCTCAGACTCAGGAAACGGACCGGCGACATCGATGGCGATTCTCTCAAATGGGACGCCCACATTGTACTGCTGCATTCTGCCCTTGGTCCGGGTCTTCGGACCCTTACTGGCCGCACAGGTGGCACATTTGCGGCACCAAGCTCTAACGTCTTCGAAGTAATTCACCCATTAGTACCGCTGGCGAACTTTGTCTAGGGTTTTATTCATGCCTGATCTGATCTGCCTGATGGAGATTACCCTCTCGCTGTTCCGTCTTCAGACAATGTCCGCATTCCGCTCTACAGGGTCTTCTGGATAGGGCATCGGCATTATTGTGCAAACGGCCGGCACGGTGTTCCACCTTGAAGTAGTAATTTCTGTAATTTCTGTAATTTCTCCATCCATCTGGCCAGTTGTCCTTCCGGTGTCTTCATGTCCAGCATCCATATGAGTGCGGCATGATCTGTTCGGATTAAGAAATGACGACCATAGAGGTATTTGTGGAAATGGTCTACAGCCTTTATTATTGCAAGAAGTTCTTTTCTGGTGACGCAATAATTTCTTTCCGGTTTCGAGAATCCACGGCTTTAATAATCGATCACCCTCTCTTCACCATCTTGCACCTGGGATAGGACGGCCCCCAAACCTGTGTTGCTGGCGTTGGTGTCTAAAATGAACTTGCCGGACTGTGTAGGAAAGGCTAGGATGGGGCTGGAACATAGTGCTGCCTTCAGTCGTCTGAATGATGTTTCGCAATCCTGGTTCCAACGGAAGGTCTCTTTCTCAGTAGTCTGCCGATGTAGAGGCGCGGCAATGGTGACAAATCCCTCAACAAATCGCCTGTAGTAGGAACAGAGGCCCAAGAAGCTTCAGAGTTCATGCTTTACTCTGGGACTGGCCAATAACGGATCGCTTCTATCTTGTCTTCGTTGGTGCGGATTCCTGACTCGGACACGACGTGACCCAAAAACTCTACTTCTTTTTGGAACAAGGAGCACTTCTTCGGGTTGAGTCTCAGGTTGACATTATTAATTCTGGAGAATACTTCGTCCAGGTTCTTCAGGTGGTCGTCGAATGTCTGACCCATGACTAGAATGTCGTCGAGGTATACTAAGCACGTCCTCCATGTTAACCCGCTCAGTACATACTCCATTAGTCTCTCAAATGTAGCGGGTGCATTATATAACCCAAAGGGCATGACCGTGAACTGAAACAGCCCTTTACTGGTGAATAACGCGGTCTTTTCTCTGTCGTTTGCGTGTAGACCAACCTGCCAATATCCACTTTTTAGGTCTAGTGTGGAGAACCAACGGGAGCCTGCTAGTGTCGTCAAAGTGTCATCGATTCGTGGTAGTGGTTAGCTGTCTTTCTTCGTGACGTCATTCAGCTTTCTCCATTTTGTAACATGGACTCGATGTTTTCCTCGACTGCCTGTTGTTGCCCCAATGGTAGTTGCCTAGGTGGTATTCTAATTGGTTGAGCCTTACCGGTATCTATTTGGTGCTGGATGATGTTGGTACGACCTGTGGTTCCATCTTGACTGTTAAAAATTAGCCAGTGCTTCGTGATAAACTGCTTGGCTTTCTTCTGTTCGTCTGATGTCAGGTGTGTCAAGTGGTCAGCGAACTGTTGGGGAATTCTTTACTGGGCCCTGTCTCCTTCACCGACGTCTGGTACTCTTCTTCGCAATTGATGATGGTCTCTACTGGCTCGAAATAAGCTATCTCTTGACCATTGGCAATTCTGATGTCCTTGTTGGACAAATTCAGGAGTCTGATTGGTATATCTCTTCCGGTTTTAACTATAGTCCGTCCAACTATGTAGTCATGAGCTGAGTGTACGGGCTCCACTATTGGAACGCAGCTCCCAGGATTGCTGTCTAGCTGCCCATGAATAATCTGTTCCGTTCGACCGGGAATTCTAGCTGAAGACTTTGTCACAATTTTTATGGGGGGTGACTGAAATGTTGACGGGTCGTGTCAATACAAATTCCTCATTTAGGAACCAAAGAACATCATATCTTGGGTCGAACATAAATCCATGCTGGCTAATTAGGTCCATTCCCAGTATAAAATCGTCCTCAATATTCGCTATCAGGACCCTATACCGGATCATGTTGTCCCCTATCTGTAGCACGACATCTGCCTCACCCTGTATTGACATGGACTCGCCGGTGACTGTTCTCAGCTGGATATTAGGTACACTAATTAATAAAACGGTAACTATTAAACAAAGAGAGTAAGTGCCTCATTTTTTTCTTTATCGTAATGAAATTTGTTATGTTATACAAAGGCAGGAAAAATTTATACTATATAGAATGATGTATTTTTTTAGCAAAATTTATCAATACAAAAGAGAGAGAGAGTTACATGGAGGTTAGGATCAAGGAAATATAGGAATAGGAGGAGAGGCCAGGCTTTTATATTTATACATACATTAGGTACATTAATTAATAAAACCTTAATTATTAAACAAAGAGAGTAAGTGGGTAAGTTTTTTTATCTTAATGAAATTTGTTGTGTCTACAAAGAAGAGATCAGAACTACTTTAACCAGCAAACCCTTCTGGTTATTGGTGATATTTTCACCATCTACTTCTAGCCAAATTGTCACTTTTTGTCAACTTTGTTACACCTAAGATGTCCTTTTGTCGCCTAATCCATTTTTTGAGCCAATTTTGTGGTGACAAAGTGACAAACTACCCTCTAGACATTGACGATTCATTCTACAAGAACTGAGGACCCCCCCTATTACGGTGGACACTTTGATGGACAGGAATATTTAAAGTCTATTCAAACCCATCGGTCACCGTCAAGTCTCATTCAAAATAGTGCAATAAAATTCTCTGGGTTCAAAAATTAAATTTAACGCAAATATTCACGTTCACTTTCAATTTTTTGCATTGGACCCTCCTTTTTTTATTACTTCAACCGGCTTAAATGTTTAAGTTGTTTTTGTCGGAAGAATAAGGTTTCTGAATTTTTCCATTGGCGGCGTACAACTGAAATAATACTGCCCCTTTAATTCCGATCGTCTCGGTCTGAAATATTCTCTCCGGCGAATACGATAGACGACGCTATTGATCCTCTTGACCACCTCGTGTGGACCATCCCAGGCGGGTGACAGCTTTGGAGATTTGCCTTTGCTCCTTTGGGGGTTGTACAGC
The DNA here is from genome assembly GCA_034190945.1 of Octodonta nipae. Classification (NCBI taxonomy): domain Eukaryota; kingdom Metazoa; phylum Arthropoda; class Insecta; order Coleoptera; family Chrysomelidae; genus Octodonta; species Octodonta nipae. The sequence goes on from CM067216.1 coordinate 128,738,726, forward strand.
CAGACCTTGCCCCTCTCTTGAAATCCGACTGAATTGGCCTTGAGGTCATATCGTGTCTTCATCCGATCGCTGGTGGCCAACATCTCTGTTCGGGCAAGTTCGTGTATTGCCAGCATGTTCTGTCGGAATTGGTGGGCATAATCGTTGACTTCCTGGGGCATTTCTTCTGGTAAGCCAAAAGCCAGATCACAAAGTAATATCAGCTCCTTTCCGAGTAGTACCCTCGCTGGAGTCAGTCCTGTGCTGTTATGGACGGCTGGGCGATAGGCCAACAGGAAAAGGGGGATTTACTCCTCGCAGTTACGCTGGTTCTTGCTGAAGACCTTGGAAAGATGTTGTTCTAAGGTCCTGTTGAATCTTTCCACCATTCCGTCTGACTGGGGATGCAAAATTGTGGTTCTCTTTTTCTTCATACCCAGCATCTTACAGACCTTCTGGGATACATTGGATTCAAAGTTACGCCCTTGGTCTGAATGTCACTCCAACGGGACACCAAACCTGTTGCATAACTGTTCTATCACCACTGTTGCTACAGAGGTTGCCTCCTTGTTGGGTATAGCATATGCCTCTGGCAATTGGCTGAAATAATCCATTGTGACCAGAATATATTTGTTCCCCTTCTCAGATTCAGGAAATGGACCGGCGACATCAATGGCAATTCTCTTAAATGGGACGCCCACATTGTATTGCTGCATTTTGCCCTTGGTCCGGGTCTTAGGGCCCTTACGGCGGCACAGGTGTCACATTTCCGACACCAAGCTATGACTTGTTCGAAGTAATTTACCCAGTAGTACCGTTGGCGGATTTTATCCAAGGTCTTATTCATGCCCAAATGGTCTCCGGTAATCCTTATGTCCTTCAGTCAGGATAGATGGTGCATTTTTCTTTGGGACTACCAGTTGGGAGTTGGTTTCTCGGCCGTCAGTGCTTTCCCAAATTCTTTTTAACATTCCATTCTATACCCTTAGAGAGTCCCATTGTGCCCATAACGATTTCAGGACACTCGAGTATCTAGCTACCTCGTCCCATCGTGGCCTGGGTGCCCATCTCTTTTTGAGTGACTGGATTTGTTCAATGTCTGGATCAGCCATTTGGCCCTGGATGTACTGTTCCGTTATCCAGTCTTCATTGGTCTGCATCTGCACTCGGATCTGTCGGATGGAGACACCCTCTCGCTGTTCCGTCTTCAGACAATGTCCATATTCTACTCTACAGGTTCTACTTGACAAAGCATCGGCATTATTATGCAAACGGCTGTACGGTGTTCGACTTTGAAATCTTCTTGCCGTAATTTCTCCATCCACCTGGCCAGTTGTCCTTCCGGTGTCTTCATATTCAACAGCCATTTGTGGAAATGGTCTACAGCCCTGATTATTGCAAGAAGTTCTTTTCTGGTGACACAATAATTCCTTTCCGTTTTCGAGAATCCATGGCTGTAGTATTCTATCACCCTCTCTACACCATCTTGCACCTGAGATAAGACGGCCCCCCAAATCTGTGTTGTTGGCCTTGGTGTCTATGATAAACTTGCCGGACTGTGTAGGAAATGCTAGGATTGGGCTGGAACATAGTGCCGCCTTCAGTCGTCTGAACGATGTTTCACAGTCCTGATTCCAATGAAAGGTCTCTTTCTCAGTGGTCTGCGGATGTAGATACGCGGCAATGGTGGCAAATCCATCAACAAATCGTGTGTAGTAGGAACAGAGCCCCAAAAAGCTATGTAGTTCATGCTTGTTAAGTGAAGTTAAAATCGCAATTTGATTTATGGAAACCCGAAGTATGGAAAAAGAAAAAATGAAAAAGAGAAAATGGAAATGAACTACCAAAAAATAGGATACGGATGGACTAGACGAAAAAAAAGCTCAGATCCTGGAAAAACGTGACAAGAAGGAGACACAACATCAAGGAGAAATTCAACAAAGGTAGTGAAATTTGTGATGAAAAATGTAAAATAGAAGTAGAAAATCTTGTTTCTACGATGAAAAGCAACCAACAAAATCTTGTCACTGCCATTGAAGAAAAACAACAAAATCTTGTTTCCACGATGAAAAGTGAACCACAAAATTTAATTGAGGGATTAGTCTCGAAGGCCCAGTAAAGAGTTTCTACAACAGTTTGCCGATCATTTGAAACACCTTACACCAGAGGAACAGAAGAAAGCCAAGCAATTTATTGCAAATCACTGGCAGATTTTCAACAGCCAAGATGGAACCACCGGTCTCACGAACATCATCCAGCACCGAATAGATACTGGAAAAGCTCAACCCACCAGAATACCACCTAGGCGACTACCCTTGGGGCAACAACAGACAGTCGAGGAAAACATCGAGTCCATGTTACAAAATGGAGTTATTGAGCCATCCATCAGCCCATGGCCCGCTCCCGTCGTGGTAGTTAAAGAAAGGATAGAACCAACCGATTTTGCGTGAATTACAGAAAGCTGAATGACGTCACGAAGAAAGACTACCACTACCCCGAATTGATGACACTCTGACCACACTAGCAGGCTCCCGTTGGTTCTCCACGTTAGACCTAAAGAGTGGATATTGGCAGGTTGGTCTACACAAAAACGACAGAGTGTGACAGCGTTCTCCACCAGTAAAGGGCTGTTTCAATTCACGGTCGTGCCCTTTGGGTTATGTAATTATCCCGCTACATTTGGGAGGTTAATCGAGTATGTATTGAGCGGGTTGACATGGAGAACGTGCTTAGTATACCTCGACGACATTCTGGTAATGGGTCAGACATTCGACGACCATCTGAAGAACCCGTGCGAAGTATTGTCCAGAATTAAGAACGCCAACCTGAGACTCATCCCGAAGAAGTGCTCCATGTTCCAAAAAGATGTAGAGTTTTTGGGCCACGTCGTTTCCGAGTCAGGAATCCGCACCAACGAGGACATGATAGAAGCCATTCGTGATTGGTCAGTCCCAAGAGACAAGCATGAACTCCGAAGCTTCTTGGGTCTCTGTTCATACTACAGGCGATTTGTTGAGGGATTTACCACCATTGCCGCGCCTCTACATCGACAGACCACTGAGACAGAGACCTTCCGTTGGAATCAGGATTGAGAAACATCATTCTCACGACTAAAGGCGACGCTATGTTCCAGCCCAATCATAGCATTTCCTACGCAGTCCGGCAAGTTCATTTTAGATACCGACGCCAGCAACACAGGTTTGGGGGCCGTCTTATCCCAGGTGCAAGATGGTGAAGAGAGGGTGATCGAGTATTACAGCCGTGGATTCTCGAAACCGGAAAGAAATTATTGCGTCACCAGAAAAGAACTTCTTGCAATAATAAGGGCTGTACACCATTTTCACAAATACCTCTATGGTCGCCATTTCCTAATCCGAACAGATCATGCCGCCCTCAAATGGCTGTTGGACATGAACACACCGGAAGGACAACTGGCTAGGTGGATGGAGAAATTACAGCAATACGATTTCAAGGTTGAACATCGTGCCGGTCATTTGCATAATAATATCGATGCCCTATCAAGAAGACCCTGTAGAGTAGAATACAGACATTGTCTGAAGGTAGATCCGAGTGCAGGCCAATGAAGATTGGACAACGGAACACTGCATCCAGGACCAAATGGCTGATCCGGACCTCGAACCAATCCTGTCAATTAAAAAGAAAGGGACACCCAGGCCACGATAGGACCAGACAGCTGGATACTCGGGCGTCCTGAAATCGTTATGGGCCCAATGGGACTCTCTATGAGTAGAAAATGGAATGCTCAAGCGAGTTTGGGAAAGCACTGATGGCCGAGGAATCAAGTCCCAACTGGTAGTCCCAAAGAAGAAGGTACCAACCATCCTGACCGAACTACATTATAATAAAACCTTAGATAAAGTTCTTCAGCGGTACTACTGGGTAAATTACTTTGAAGACGTCAGAACTTGGTGCCGAAAATTTGACACCTGTACAGCCAGTAAAAGCCCGAAGACCCGGACCAAGGGCAGAATGCAACAGTACAATGTAGGCGTCCCCTTTGAGAGAATTGCCATCGATGTCGCAGGTCCGTTTCCTGAGTCTGAAAGGGAGAACACATACATTCTCGTCGCAATGGATTACTTCAGCAAATGGCCTGAGGCATATGCGATACCTAATCAAGAGGCAACCACGGTAGCGACGGTGCTGGTAGGTCAGCTATTCAGCAGCTTTGGCGTCCCGTTGGAACTACATTCAGACCAGGGGCGTAATTTCGAATCGAATGTTTTCCAAAAGGTCTGTACAATGTTGGGGATCAGGAAAACGAGAACAACACCATTGCATCCACAGTCTGACGGATTGGTGGAAAGATTCAACAGGACCTTGGAACAACAGCTATCCAAGGTCGTCAGCAATAATCAGCGTGATTCGGATGAGCATATTCCCCTATTCCTGTAGTCCTATCGCTCAGCTGTACATAACAGTACAGTCCTGACTCTCGCCAGGGTACTATTTGGAAAAGAGCTGAGATTAACCTGTGATCTGGCCTTTGACTCCCCGAAGAACCGTCCCAAGACATCAACGATTATGCCGACCAGCTCCGACATACCATGCTGGCAATTCACGAATTAGCCCGAAGGTAGATGTTGGCCACCAGTGACCGGATGAAGACGCGATATGATCTCAAGCCCAATTCAGTCGGGTTCCAAGAGAGGTACAAAGTCTGGCTATACAACCCCAACGGAGCAAGGGTAAATCTCCAAAGCTTACACCCGTCTAGGATGGTCCATACGAGGTGGTCAAGAGGATTAGTGACGTCGTCTACCGTATCCGTCAAAACCCCAGGGCTAAGTTGAAGGTGGTCCATTTAGATCGACTCTCTCCCTACCATGGTGAGGATGTTTCTGATTGGGACGATCAGAATTAGCGGGAGGGCAGTGTTATAAAATGTATCCACTCCGTCCTGGCGAAAGCAACGTAAAACAGTATTCATTGCAAATAACATAAAAACATAAATTTCTTCAAAATGAGTAGAACCATGAATTTCGACGCTGGGCAACAATATCTAGAACGAGCAGGAAACTCATCGTATGCTATATAAGCCGATTTTTATTTGAGTATTTTTCGTCAGTTAGTTTAGTGCAATCAGCTTATTTATTGGAATTTGCAATATGAAAGGTTTTAGAGAAATTTGGACCATCTAAATTTACCATATATATTTATTTATTTGCATATTTTATGGCATATTGCATTTTTAAGAGCCATATCCATATACTTCTTAATGGATAAAAGTAAAGTACACGGTGTTTTCGAATACATACAGTTAATTTTTCATCGTTAGTCATATTTCTCGCAACAAGCAAATTCGTCTGTCAAAACACAAATATCTTGGAAACCTGTGGAAACTTTATTGTGTCACGAACCTATAAACACAAGTTTTTGTACCTTCTGCATTTTCTCGCCGTTTCAAAGACTGTCACAGCAAAGTTTTGGTTTCCTCCATGATAACTATGTTAAAAATTTTGCTTCATGTTACTTATAAAATTCACATTATTCAAGAGTTCAGATCTAATAATCCTTTTATACCTATAATTTGTTATAACTGGGGCTTTGGTTATAGAGAAGTATTATTTATCGAAGACAAAAATTTTTATTAGTTACAAACAATTCAGTTAAGTATTGACGTCTCCGCTCCATCTCACGTACGTCTACAATCCAGCATTGAAAAGCAGTCATAAGCCACAGTTCCACTTTGTCTCTGAACTCGGGTTAATTCTCAAGAGACTGACACAGCAGTATGGTGAACTCACAATTTTAAGTTTGGATTTTAACATACTAAGCAGCAGGCAATTACTATAATTCACTACGAATTGAATATGATAATATGATATGTGCGATAATATCCGTTTTAAATTCAACGGATCTGGCAACCGAAGATGCCGTTTTCAAGTAAGTCCTATCCGCCTTTGAAGTTCGCCAGTCCAAACGTTTCAAGAAACACAACTTAAATCAATCTACAATGTTTATGGCAAATAAAATAAATACAAACAAGTCCGTGAGTTTTTGTTACAAGCACAAAATGACATTAATCGAAATTGAAATGAAGAACGTGTTCTTTGAATGGGATGATACGTGGGTGTCATCTTCGAAGACGGCTAGCAGCAGGCATCTTTAAGTCCGTATGAATGTTTTGTGATAATCCCTCTTTGCGTTATAATGTAAATCATTATGTGATTTTGTTGGTAAAAACCACCTCCAATAATTCCAACGGGATCTGATTTTGGCTTTACTAACACTCGATTGGCTGGCAATTTATCAACCGTAAAAATTATTAACTACTGATCTCTACGAACAAACTTATTACGTTTCGTTTCAATTCCTAACGAGTTACAGAATACGGCTACTGGACGCCATATATCGACAAAACTATTCAAATAGTCCGAGAAAGTAAAACCATGCTGTACGTCTTTCTGTTCAAGAATTTTCAGCTCAAAATATATCCTCTTATACGACTCCACCACCTGAAATCAGTGTTATTGATATTCGATGTCCAAAACAACTCGAACTGTGGATGTCCGAAGTCAACGGCCATGGTTGTCTTCAATCTCAGATCTCACAAATTAATAAAATTAAAACGAAAGAGATTTATAACAAAATTGTTTTTATCAAAAACAAATAAATGATTTCAGAAATTGTACAAGAGCATGTGTTAGTTTTCCAGATTCATCATGCAGCCTGATTCCTTAAATTACGTCTTTATTAAGTTTTTACATGCTTAATATTGCAGTGTTGTCCCAGTGTACCTTACAGTTAAATTCTCCTTAGTATGTGCTTAATTTATATCTTTGTGCCAAATGTTCTCAATTTGTTCACACACAAATAACTTTATTATCGTATCTTTGATGAAAAAACTGTTGCTCGCAGAAAAAAAAACAATATGTGTATGCAAAATTAAGCACCCATAATAATCAACATCGTAAACCAATAAGAGTGGGGGTGGGCGTGATCCCGCCTTTCTATTAGTAAACAGATATTTCCGCCATCGTCCATTCATCCTCAGCCTCTACTACTGATAGGCGTCTCGTCAATCACTGTTCCTGCTCTATGCCGTTTGTATCCGGTATAATACGTATTTTATTTGCTACCCATCTTTTCGATGATCGCCCCGATTTCGGAAGGCTTCGTGTTTTGGTCTCCATGATAGGTAATATGTCGACGCAGTTCCATTTTATGTGGGTATCCTTCTAAAAAGTATCTAATTTCTGTCGAACCTCCTTTGTTTCAAGGCTCGTTGAATATTATTTATCGTTTTTTTAGTTACATTCAGCGTCTCCGCTCCGTACTCTGCAATTCACTGCCTCCTTTCTTTTTAAGCATGTTACTATGCGTTTTAAATTTCTGCGGAAGTCCTTCCGTTGAAGTTCTCAATCAAGAAACACAGTTTATGGCAAATATCGAAAGAAATCTGTAAATGATAAATATCTCCGTATGAACCATTGAAAACGTTATTTGACCTTGAGATTGAAATATACAGACTTTCAAGTTTATGTGGTGTTATTCAAAATGTGCCGTCACCTCGATGTACCAATACTGTGTATAGATACAAGTACAGTTTGCGAGAAGGTATGATAGGTAGTAAGAATAAAAAAGTAGTCTCCAAAAGACTAGCTGGCGGCCTTCATCCATGAGGGCTACCTCGATTGTGTAAGATTACAGTTTAGCTTCCCTTTCCATTTTGTGTATTGTTGGGCAAGGAAAAATCACCTACTTCTTGGAAGCACAGGTAACAAACAGTATTATTTTAAAAATAGATTATTGTTAAGTGATATTTTTAGCTCAACAAATAGTCGGGGCGGGTGACTCTGCTGGTGCCAATTTACTCCTTACTATAACTTTGAATTGTATTCAGAGGGATATACCAACGTTAAAGGGTCTATTTCTTGCCTATGTTCCTACGGCTATTCATTTTATGCCCTCACCTGCGAGACTTTTGTGCATTATGGATCCTCTATTACCATTTGGATTTTTAATGAGGTGCCTCAAAGGTAATATTTTTTATAATTTATTAAAAGGTGATTTTGTTAAGTTATTTTAATTCAAATCCACCTAAAGAAGTGATTTTTTTTATATTTTTTTTGTGGAAATAAAACAGACTTCTTGTCCTGTCATTGAGTTTATTTTCTTAATTACGTTACTAATTTCAACATACAAGTGGTTTGTCGGTCTTAGTAGCCAATTTCATAAACCACATTGGATCTGAGTTCATTTGATATTTTTTATTTTATTTTACTATAGAGTGAATTAATTGTTTTTTATTTCTTAAAATGAAAGACAAAATACCAAATGAACTCGGCGATATGTGAAGCAACTTATCTAAGATAAACTTCCAGAAAATTAAAAAAGCTGATACCATTCCACCATAGACTTAACAGAAAATTATGTGCTGGGGCTTCACATTGCTTATCAAATTTACAGTTCTTAGACAATGATACTACACAGGTTTTGAGATCTGAAGGAAAGTTTTTCAAAAAGGTGTTTTCTTGAGATGGACTATATCAACTGCGACTAAAACAATGTTTATTAATACACATTTCAGAGAAATTTTTTTAGGTGCTAATACGTTAGAGTCGCTACACACAATCATGTACTGTTCTGCAATAGCCATCTGCAGAACACTTGGAGTCGTTTAAGATCAAGACCCTCCCCAATTTAGACAAACGCCTCGAATACCACCTTGGCAAAGAAAGAGTTAGGAACTACAGAATAGAAATACTTTCCAAGACTATCATGGACAATAACCGAATACACTCCCAGTGGGATGGAGAAAACATCACATCTCAGCAGTGTCTGGAGAACCTACGACAAAAGCTCCCCGTCTACACAAGTCGATTGAGAAGGTACAAAACCAGTAACCAACGGAAACTAGGCAACACACTATTTCGGCAATCAGAAAAAGTGTTTTATATAAAACTCACTAACATCAATAATAATGAAGCACCTAGCTATCTCAGTAAAACGGCCATCGAGCAGTTCTGGAAAACACAGTTTTCCACAACAATTTCCCATAACTCCAGAGCCAGTTGGATTAATCACGAGGAGGCTGCTTTTCAGATTTATGATTGGATGCAACACCAACTGTTAACTATGGAAGCCGCATCCAACACTCACGAAACATTAACAGCCCTTATAAATGACATAATTTTCCATCCACCCAAGATGCCTAGTTTGCCTACTTATGGTGCTACATACCTCTTACCAAAGGGCAACCTATATATGTACACAGGACCCAGCAAAGTACCGACCAACCACTTGCCTTCCAACCTTATACAAACTTACAACATCGTGCATTAACCATCGCCTTTTCAGTGAAAAACATATTTACTGAACAACAAAAGGGGTGCGCAAGAAAATCAATGGGGTGTATTTCATGTTGAGACTGTTCCAATTCATACGTTGGCCAAACAAACGGAGGAATATCCGCTGGTCGAGATGAACACAAACTATATATAAAGAACAAACAGACCACCTCTACTTTATTCAGACACGAACAAGGAACAGGGCATAAAATAGAGTTTAATACATGTAAAGAAATCACCAATGTCGAAAACTACAAAAACAGAATAATAAGAGAAGCAATTGAAATTGAATCCCGACATACCATAAACAAAAGAGACGAAGTTTTAAAGTTATCACCATTTTGGAAAGCAGTAATCCCATATCAAAATAACAATACAACAAACCAGCAATAAACCTAAATAATCCGATTACGTAAATTACCCACAAAACCCATAATCACGCCAATTGCAATTTTATTGACCATCAGTTCACCCAATCTAATGAGCCAAAATGAAGTACCTGAGAGATTTTGGCGAAACGTCAAGTTATTTTTCAACCGAATACAACAGACGAACGGAATAAATCTCTACTCTATATATATACATATATATATATATATATATATATATATATATATATATATATATATATATATATATGTTTTTAAGTTTTCGCGGGCACTAAATGTTTTAGGTGGTTTCCGGGAATTCATCCGCGTAGTTGATAACTGATCCCTGCCGGGATCGATGGTAAAATGACGACGTTTCGGCAGAGTCACATCTGCCCTCTTCAGGTCGGTTCGCATAATTCTCGTAGCCTTCTGCTTTCGCTTCTAATTACTCCAATACTAAGATTTTCTGAAGCGAGCGCGCTGTTATATAGTCGCGGCTCGGCGCCTATCGGTTGACACCGTGAACGGCTGCGTGTGATTGGCCCTTGGCGCTCAGTGGGCACGGCTACATCCTGCTGATTTGTTGTTATTTCCGGTTGAGTTGTTATTGGACGGGTCCGGGCCGGTACGGTGTTTAATAGGATTTTCCAACAATTCGATAAGTTCTGAATTTCATTGCGTGCGTTTAGACTGTGAGGTCTCTTCGCTATTTCAATTGCCTCTCTTACGAGTCTTGATTTCGGGTGTTCTATATTTGCCAGTACTCTGGTGTTCTCAAAGTCTATTCGGTGTGACATCGTGGTGGCGTGTTCCGCGATGGATGTTGTTTTTTTCCTGCTTTCTTACAGCGTTCTGGTGTTCATCACGTCTAGCTTGAATTCTTCTATTAGTTTGCCCCACATAGGTTTTATGACAGTCTGCACATGGAATCTCGTACACTCCCTGTTGTTCTAAAGGGATCCTTATCTTCGCAGTTCTCACCACCGTGCTTATTTTTCTGTCTGTATTGAAAATAGTATCGATATTGTGTCTCCGTAGAATTCTTGCAATACTGTCCGTGGTCCCCTTGACATACGGTAAATAAGCCTTGGTTATTGGTGTCTCATGCTCCTCGTCTGTTTGTCTCGGTTTTGACTTTAGGGCTCTTTGTATATTTCGGTCTGTAAATCCGTTTTGTCTCAGAGCTGTTTTTAAACTGTCCATTTCCTGTTTGATCCCTATCGACGAAGCCTTGGATATCATAATAGAAAAATACAAACCACCCCAACACCTTGTAGACTTAACAAGTCACTTTCTGATGAACACCTATTTTGTTTACGAGAACCAACGATACAAACAAGTGGAAGGAGCTCCAATGGGATCGCCACTCTCACCAGTTATAGCGAACCTTTTTATGGAGAACTTTGAGGAGTTGGCTTTTAAGAACAACAACTCTTAAACCCAGTTTGTGGTTGCGATATGTGGATGATACATTTGTGATTTGGCCTCATGGGAGGGAACACCTCAATACTTCTTTAGATCACCTTAATGGCATCCATCACAAAATAAAATTTACCATGGAGGTTGAAGCTAACAATCAACTGCCATTCCTTGATGTTCTCATAAATAGGAAGCAAGATGGAACCCTTGGCCATACAGTATATAGGAAAGCAACTCACACCAACAGATACCTTCATGGTAATTCTCATCACCACCCAGCCCAACTACAAGCCGTCGTCAAGACTTTAGTAACCAGATAACAAAGGCTAGCTGACCAGGATAACATCAAACAGGAAATGGACAGTTTAAAAACAGCTCTGAGACAAAACGGATTTACAGACCGAAATATACAAAGAGCCCTAAAGTTAAAACCGAGACAAACAGATGAGGAGCATGAGACACCAATAACCAAGGCTTATTTACCGTATGTCAAGGGGACCACGGACAGTATTGCAAGAATTCTACGGAGACACAATATCGATACTATTTTCAATACAGACAGAAAAATAAGCACGGTATTGAGGACTCCGAAGACGAGGATCCCTTTAGAACAACAGGGAGTGTACGAGATTCCATGTTCAGAATGTCATAAAACCTATGTGGGGCAAATTAATAGAAGAATTCAAGCTAGACGTGATGAACACCAGAACGCTGTAAGAAAGCAGGAAAAAACAACATCCATCGCGGAACACGCCACCACGATGTCACACCGAATAGACTTTGAGAACACCAGAGTACTGGCAAATATAGAACACCCGAAATCAAGACTCGTAAGAGAGGCAATTGAAATAGCGAAGAGACCTCACAGTCTAAACGCACGCAATGAAATTCAAAACTTATCGAATTGTTGGAAAATCCTATTAAACACCGTACCGGCCTGGACCCGTCCAATAACAACTCAACCGGAAATAACAAATCAGCAGGATGGAGCCATGCCCACTGCGCCAAGACTATATAACAACGCGCGCGCTCTTGAAAATCTTAGTATTCTGGTAACTAGAAGCGAAAGCAGATGGCTACGAGAAATATGCGAACTGAAGAGGGCAGATGTGACTGCCGATACGTCGTCATTTTACCATCGACCCCGGCAGGTATCAGTTCTAAACTACGCGGAGGAATTTCCGTACACACACACACACACACACACACACACACACGCACGCACGCACACGCACACACAAACACACGGCCCGCTGGGACCGCATTTTGGAGGCTCTTGCCAGGATGGAAGTTCCGCAGTACTTGCGCAGAATGGTTTCAGCGTATTTCAAGGACCGCATCTTGTTGTACCAAACTGAAAATGGGCAAGTAGACTATAAGATCACAGGAGGTGTACCTCAGGGCTCTGTTCTTGGCCCCCTCTTATGGAACGTAATGTACAACGACCTGCTCCTGCTCGGTCTGCCTGAGGGCGTCAGGCTAGTGGCATTCGCCGATGATGTGGCATTGATCATAGTGCGCAAGCACATAGAGGAGATACAAACAACCTTCTCATTCGCTATAGCCACAATTCAGCATTGGATGCTCGCAGCGGACTTGAGTTTAGCAGAACAAAAGACCGAAACACTTCTTGTTAGCAGTCGAAAGGCAAGGGAAACCATCACCCTCAAAATAGGCGACACCTACATACAGTCGCAGCCCTTCATCAGCTATTTGGGGGTGCTCCTGGACACACGACTCAACTTCAAAGAGCACATAATCGCGGCCAGCAAGAAAGCAGCTGGGGTACAGGGGGCATTATCTAGAATAATGCCTAATGTCGGAGGCCCTAGACAGATGAGAAGAAAGCTACTGGCAACAGTAACTACTTCTGTTTTGTTGTACGGGGCACCGGTATGGGAGAAATCGCTCGAGCTACCATCGTACCGCCGGAAAATGAAATCAGTCCAGCGGCTCTCAGCGATTCGAGTGGCATCATCCTACCGCACTGTGTCTTACGAGGCGGTGAGTGTGATTGCCTCTACCCTGCCAATCGACATCCTGGCTGCAGAAAGGGGACGGCTTTATCGCAGAAAGTTAGAAAAAGACCAACCGACAGGAAACAGCGATGAAAGAGCCATGAGTCTAGGGCAATGGCAGGAGAGGTGGGACAGCTCTACTAAAGGCCGGAGGACATATCGATTGATACCTAACATCAGTCGTTGGGTCAACCGCCAGCATGGGGAGGTTGGGTTCTACATCACTCAACTCCTGACTGGACATGGATGCTTTCGAGCATACCTCCACAGGTTCAGGAGGGCAAACTCCCCAAACTGCCCACACTGTACGGACGTGATAGAGGACGCGGAACACGTGTTCTTCTCCTGCCCCCGGTTTCAGGATCAACGTGCTGAAGTGGAGAGGATTCTGGGGACTAATATCGTCCCAGAACAATTAGTAGAAGCCATGCTGAAGGGCCCCCAAGCCTGGAACTTGGTATCAGATTACGCGGAGACTATCCTCAAAAAACTCCGCGATACGTTCGAGGAGTAGGCTTTAGAAGCTTCCAATGTAAGAGCAGTAAACATCTGCAATGAACCACCCTTGCGAAGTAGTATTGAGTAAGAGTGCCGCAGGGGACCATGGTTGTAGGAGAAAGAGGTTAGGGTTTTAGCGGGTATACGGTATACTGGTTTCAATGCAACGATTTACTCTTGCTTTGAAGTCATTGTATCGGGAGTCCCGCACGACGGCCAGCACGTGCTAGCTAAGTACGGAATGTATTTCCCCCCTCTTCGGATAAAAAAAAAAAAAAAACACAAACACACGGGATGGTTGTTGGTCCACTACCGGGCGCCTCCCCGGGTGGCGGATAGGGGAACGCTCTCCAGCAATGGGGAGTACTGAGGATTTCCTCAGGGCGGACCAAAATCAGATAGGGGAAGGAACCCCGAAAATAAACCATTTATGGATATGGGTGATAAGGTGAACTTAATACCCCAGGTGGGTACGTCTGCAGAGGATAATCCCGCCACTGGTTCCGATCGAGTGAAAGCCTCGGTGGCCGGTGCACGCTCCACGGATTCTGGGGGGAGCGAATTATCACTGGTTCCGTCACATAGTGACAAGAAGAAGAAGAACACCGTTAATGGTACAACATCGACCATTAAAACTAGAGCTGGCAGCAAGACACTAGTCAGCCAAGTCCTTCAAAAGACGAATAGTGGAGTTGACGTCCCCCAAAGGGCCACAGATGAGAGTGGCGCTCCAAACAAATTAGGAGCAAAGATCGATGAGCTCTTGAGGTTCATTGGGCCTAGGCACAATGTACATCATGAGATCAAGAAACTGGCACACGCCATTAAGTCAGAATATGACAAATATCTGACGTCAACGACGCAGCCATCTCCTGTAGCGAAGCCTGCTACAACACAGACATCGCCAGTAAAGGTGTCAAACACTCAGACACAAGGTGAAAAGCAAAAGGAGGTCCCAAAAGCGGCTGCCTCAAAAGCAGCTAACTCAAAACCGGCTGCATCAACACCGGCGGCCCCAAAGCAGGCGGCTTCAATAAAAGTAGCCTCACTGCCGGGAGACTCGGTAGCAAGGACCTCGCCACCGAAGGCCTCGCCTTCAGTAGCCTCATCAAGTAAGACACAAACTCTTAAACCGGTGCTAGCTAGCAAGCTAAAGCCCGGTAAAGAAGGTTGCCAGAACATCGGGCAAACCACCCAGGCAACAACAAGTAGGGTGGTCAATTCAGAAGCGGAGAGAAACAATAGATTAAAATCCAAGTTTATACCGCAGACCAGAAACAAACCTTCAATCCAGTTGACTGACTGGCAACTGGTAAAGAGGAAAAAGGCCCCGAGGACCAATAAACAAAAACCAGCGCCACACTGTACGCTGCTTATAAAGAAAGGCGAGAAGAGCTCCCATGCAGATATCTTGCGAGGTATCAAAAATGATCCCACCCTGCAGGATATAGGCAAAAAAGTCAATAAGATCCGACGAACAGCTAAGGGAGATCTCCTGTTTTTATTCGCGAAGGTAGACGCTCAGGAGATGGAGCGCTATTGTAACGCCATCAAGAATAAGCTCCCAAGCGGAGCCACTGTACAATCTCGAATACCGCAAATCGAGATTGAAATTAAAGACCTGGATGAGATCAGTACAAAGGAAGACGTGGTAAAGCTGCTCAAAGATAATATCGACGGCCTGGCAGAGATCACTGAGGAGGCAGTGAAATCACTTCGACGGGCATATAGATCAACACAAACGGCAGTTGTTTGTCTCCCAGAGGTCCAGGCCAAGAAATCCATCGCACTTGGAAAGCTGAAACTTGCGTGGGGCACAGTACGTGTTCGCGAGAGGATCAGCCTTCGACTTTGCTTCAAATGCTGGCACTTTGGGCACAACGCCCAGGCGTGCAGAGGCAAGACTGACCGAAGCAGTTGTTGTCACAGATGCGGAGGTGCTGGTCACAATGCCTCGGCTTGTCAACAACCTGCCAAGTGCTTACTCTGCAAAGAGAAAGATAGTAGGTCAGACTGCCGGCACGTTGCGGGTAGTTGGAAATGTCCGATCTACCAACAGGCGATGAGAGCAGCACAAGCCCGTAAATGAAAGTACTGCAACTCAACCTCAACCATTGCGAAGCAGCCCAAGACCTACAGGTACAGCGGGTGCGGGAACTGGATTGCGACGTAGCCATAATCTGCGAGCAGTACAAAAACTTCGACACCCTGTCCTGGGTAAAAGACACAACGGACAGAGCAGCGATATGGGCTTGCGGTAAACTTCCGTTCCAACAACTCCCAAATACCCCCGAACCATGGCTTGTGAGAGCCAAAGTGGGAGGGGTTCACTTCTATAGCTGCTATGCACCTCCTAGTGCACAGCTCGAGGAGTTCGAGTTATTCTTGGACACCTTGGCGGAGGATGTACGGAAGCGTGAATCGGTCGCCATCGCAGGAGATTTCAACGCCTGGGCAATTGACTGGGGATGCCGGGAAACGAGCGCGAGAGGACGAGCTCTCCTTGAGACCATGTCTTCGCTCAACCTGGTACTCCTCAACACAGGAGCCGTAAGCACATATCGCAAAGGCACAGCCAGCTCCATTATCGATGTGACATTCGTTAGCAGCAACCTAATTAAAGGGGGCTGTGAGTGGCGGGTCGATGAGGAGTTTACTAATAGCGACCACCAAGCTATTATATGGGAAATCAACACCACTCCCAAACGAAGATTGTGTGTCAGTCGTGCGAGGCCACAGCCAGTCGGTTGGAACCAAAATGCTTTCGATGCTGATTCATTCGCCTTGGTTATGGAGCAGGAACCATTGTCAATAGCAACAAGCGCAGAAGCCACTGCCAAAGAGGTAATGACAAGCGTTGTCAAGTCCTGCGATGCTTCCATGCCAAGGAGACGGCAGAACAACAGCCGCCCACCAGTTTACTGGTGGAACGACACGATCTCACAACACCGACGAGAGTGTCTCAAAGCACGAAGGCTGCATCAACGAGCACGGAGACGCGACAGGGTCACAACAGAAGAACTAAGGCTCGACTATGAGATCAAAAGACAACAACTACGAAGAGCCATTCTCTCAAGCAAGAGATCCTACTGGAAGGAGTTGTGTGACGAAGTTAATCAAGATCCATGGGGAAAACCGTATAAAATCGTGATGCATAAAATTAAGGCCCCTCCCATGACATCAACGAACTGCCCCGAATCATTGAACCGTATTGTCACTCACTTGTTTCCTGCGAAGCCTGAGCTACCCGCTTATCCTTCGTGGCAGGTGAGGGACGAAGATATACCATCAGTGACTATGAATGAGCTGATGGTCGCGTGCAACCGGCTCCAAAACGGCAAGGCTCCCGGTCCAGATGGCATACCTAACATCGCGCTAAAATGCGCCATAGCCAATAGGCCTGACATGTTTCTACACATGTATGAGACCTGCCTAAAGCAGGGGGTTTTCCCGACTAAGTGGAAAAAGCAGAGGCTTGTGCTCCTCCCTAAAGGGGGAAAGAAACCTCCCGACGAACTGTCATCATATCGTCCCCTCTGTATGTTGGACTCTGCGGGAAAACTCCTTGAAAGGATAATAGCAGATAGGCTGGAGCCCTACGTTGAGCCGAAACTTTCCACCAACCAATTCGGGTTCAGAAAGGGGAGATCAACCATCGATGCCGTGAAACTCGTTACCAACATCGCCAGAGAGGCTATCTCGGGAAAGAGATGGAGAAGAGGTGGTAAAAAGTACTGTCTAATAGCCACCCTGGATATCAAGAACGCCTTTAACTCGGCCCGCTGGGACCGCATTTTGGAGGCTCTTGCCAGGATGGAAGTTCCTCAGTACTTGCGCAGAATGGTTTCAGCGTATTTCAAGGACCGCATCTTGTTGTACCAAACTGAAAATGGGCAAGTAGACTATAAGATCACAGGAGGTGTACCTCAGGGCTCTGTTCTTGGCCCCCCTCTTATGGAACGTAATGTACGACGACCTGCTCCTGCTCGGTCTGCCTGAGGGCGTCAGGCTAGTGGCATTCGCCGATGATGTGGCATTGATCATAGTGCGCAAGCACATAGAGGAGATACAAACAACCTTCTCATTCGCTATAGCCACAATTCAGCATTGGATGCTCGCAGCGGACTTGAGTTTAGCAGAACAAAAGACCGAAACACTTCTTGTTAGCAGTCGAAAGGCAAGGGAAACCATCACCCTCAAAATAGGCGACACCTACATACAGTCGCAGCCCTTCATCAGCTATTTGGGGGTGCTCCTGGACACACGTCTCAACTTCAAAGAGCACATAATCGCGGCCAGCAAGAAAGCAGCTAGGGTACAGGGGGCATTATCTAGAATAATGCCTAATGGCGGAGGCCCTAGACAGATAAGAAGACAGCTACTGGCAACAGTAACTACTTCTGTTTTGTTGTACGGGGCACCGGTATGGGAGAAATCGCTCGAGCTACCATCGTACCGCCGGAAAATGAAATCAGTCCAGCGGCTCTCATCGATTCGAGTGGCATCATCCTACCGCACTGTGTCTTACGAGGCGGTGAGTGTGATTGCCTCTACCCTGCCAATCGACATCCTGGCTGCAGAAAGGGGACGGCTTTATCGCAGAAAGTTAGAAAAAGACCAACCGACAGGAAACAGCGTTGAAAGAGTCATGAGTCTAGGGCAATGGCAGGAGAGGTGGGACAGCTCTACTAAAGGCCGGTGGACATATCGATTGATACCTAACATCAGTCGTTGGGTCAACCGCCAGCATGGGGAGGTTGGGTTCTACATCACTCAACTCCTGACTGGACATGGATGCTTTCGAGCATACCTGCACAGGTTCAGGAGGGCAAACTCCCCAAACTGCCCACACTGTACGGACGTGATAGAGGACGCGGAACACGTGTTCTTCTCCTGTCCCCGGTTTCAGGATCAACGTGCTGAAGTGGAGAGGATTCTGGAGACTAATATCGTCCCAGAACAATTAGTAGAAGCCATGCTGAAGGGCCCCCAAGCCTGGAACTTGGTATCAGATTACGCGGAGACTATCCTCAAAGAACTCCGCGATACGTTCGAGGAGTAGGCTTTAGAAGCTTTCAATGGAAGGGCAGTAAACATCTGCAATGAACCACCCTTGCGAAGTAGTATTGACTAAAAGTGCCGCAGGGGACTATGGTTGTAGGAGAAAGAGGTTAGGGTTTTAGCGGGTATACGGTATACTGGTTTCAATGCAACGATCTACTCTTGCTTTGAAGTCATTGCGTCGGGAGTCCCGCACGACGGCCAGCACGTGCTAGCTAAGTACGCAATGTATTTCCCCCCTCTTCGGATAAAAAAAAACACACAAACACACACACACACACCCGGGGTGGTTGCTGGTCCACTACCGGGCGTCTCCCCAGGTGGCGGATAGGGGGACGCTCTCCAGTAATGGGGAGTACTGAGGATTTCTTCAGGGCGGACCAAAATCAGATAGAGGAAGGAACCCCGAAAATAAACCATTTATGGATATGGGTGATAAGGTCAACTTAATACCCCAGGTGGGTACCTCTGCAGAGTATAATCCCACCACCGGTTCCGATCGAGTGAAAGCCTCGATGGCCGGTGCACGCTCCACGGATTCTGGGGGGAGCGAATTATCACTGGTTCCGTCACATACTATTAATGGTACAACATCGACCATTAAAACTAGAGCTGGCAGCAAGACACTATCCAGCCAAGTCCTCCAAAAGGCGGATAGTGGAGTTGACGTCTCCCAAAGGGCAACAAATGAGAGTGGCGCTCCAAACAAATTAGGAGCAAAGATCGATGAGCTCTTGAGGTTCATTGGGCCTAGGCACAATGTACATCATGAGATCAAGAAACTGGCACACGCCATTAAGTCAGAATATGACAAATATCTGACGTCAACGACGCGGCCATCTCCTGTAGCGAAACCTGCTACAACACAGACATCGCCAGTAAAGGGGTCAAACACTCAGACACAAGGCGAAGAGCAAGAGGAGGTCCCAAAAGTTGCTGCCGCAAAAGCAGCTAACTCAAAACCGGATGCATCAACACCGGCGGCCCCAAAGCAGGCGGCTTCAATAAAAGTAGCCTCACTGCCGGGAGGCTCTGTAGCAAGGACCTCGCCACCGAAGGCCTCGCCTTCAGTAGCCTCATCAAGTAAGGCACCACCACTTAATAAACCGGTGCTAGCAAGCAAGCTAAAGCCCGGTAAAGAAGGTTGCCAGAACATCGGGCAAACCACCCAGGCAACAACAAGTAGGGTGGTCAATTCAGAAGCGGAGAGAAACAATGAATTAAAATCCAAGTTTAAACCGCAGACCAAAAACCAACCTTCAAACCAGTCGACTGACTGGCAAGTGGCAAAGAGGAAAAAGGCCCCGAGGACCAATAAGCAAAAACCAGCGCCACATTGTACGCTACTTATAAAGAAAGGCGAGAAGAGCTCCCATGCAGATATCTTGCGAGGTATCAAGAATGTTCCCACCTTGCAGGATATAGGCAAAAAAGTCAATAAGATCCGACGAACAGCGAAGGGAGATCTCCTGTTTTTATTCGCGAAGGTAGACGCTCAGGAGATGGAGCGCTATTGTAACGCCATCAAGAATAAGCTCCCAAGCGGAGCCACTGTACAATCTCGAATACCGCAAATCGAGATTGAAATTAAAGACCTGGATGAGATCAGTACAAAGGAAGACGTGGTAAAGCTGCTCAAAGATAATATCGACGGCCTGGCAGAGATCACGGAGGAGGCAGTGAAATCACTTCGACGGGCATATAGATCAACACAAACGGCAGTTGTTTGTCTCCCAGAGGTCCAGGCCAAGAAAGCCATCGCACTTGGAAAGTTGAAACTTGCGTGGGGCACAGTACCTGTTCGTGAGAGGATCAGCCTTCGACTTTGCTTCAAATGCTGGCACTTTGGGCACAACGCCCAGGCGTGCAGAGGCAAGACTGATCGAAGCAGTTGTTGTCACAGATGCGGAGGCGCTGGTCACAATGCCTCGGCTTGTCAACAACCTGCCAAGTGCTTACTCTGCAAAGAGAAAGAATATTCTTACAATTTTTTTTGGCAATTCAACTAACAAAATTGTCACGTTGGTATATTTGATTTGAAGACATGTGATATATATTTCTTAAAGTACGAGTAAACTATATTTATTCTTTCTAACTTACTGATAAATTGAAATATTATTAAGGAAACAAAAATTCATAGGGTAGCAAAAATGTTGAAATTTATTTAATCAATCTGAGAAATCTATATTATATTCAGATTGATTATGAGTGTTTGAAAACTTATTCTCCATTTCCAGTAAGTTACAATAAATCACATTTAAATTTTGTAAATCTGTCTTTTTATTTATGGTATTAGACTGAATATATATATATATATATATATATATATATATATATATATATATATATATATATATATATATATATATATATATATATATATATATATATATGTCCCTGTAAAGGAACGATCGCCTGACGTTTCGCCAAAATCTCACTTGGCATTTTCATAAGGCTTTTCCTCTTCTTCCAACACGAAGGGTGACTGCAGGTTCAGACCTTTCCGGACTACTTCGTGCGCCGCTATTTATGCTATCTCCCGAGTCCCCTCCTATTTCTTTGCCCCGCCTCCGATTGTGTTGAGGGGGCGGTACCGTTTGTTTTGATTGGGTGACACCATTGCGTTGTCGCAAATTGTACCGATGACGTGGTTCTGTCTGTACCGATGGCGGCCGCAGATGTTCGTTAGAAGGGTAGGCGTCCTGATAGTTAGCTACGAGTGACGGAATGCAACGTTGTGGTATTGTTGCGCTCTCTTTTAACTTGTTTTTCTTTTCCCGTAAGATGTTCTTCCAGGCTTGATGCAGGTGTAGAGCTTCGTTACGGTTATTGATTTCTCCTTCTTTTTCAATTTCTATAGCTTCCCTAATTGTTCTTCTTTTGAAGTTTTTTTCTGTTGCTAGATGCTTAGAGCCCTCAAAGTTGATTCTATGTCCTGTTTGCTGTTGATGTTGGAACAGGGCCGATGTTGTGGTCTTGTTTCGTATGCTGAGTTTGTGCTCTTCGATTCGGGCTTCCATCCTACGGTTTGTTTTACCTACATATGCTTGCTCGCATCCGCCGAAAGGTATCTTGTAGACTCCGTGACTCTCTAGTGGACGTTGGTCTTTGGGATTGCCTAGAATGCTTTTTATCGTCTTATGAGGTTTCTAGGAAGTTTTGATGTTGCGTTTCCTAAGGATTCTTCCGATCCGATCTGTCACTCCTTGTATGTACGGAAGGGTGGTCGCTGCCTTTGGGGGGCTCTTGTTGGGTTTCTTCGTGCCTTGGTAGTTCTTGTTGATTCAGGGCTCGTCGTATGGTGTTGTAGCTGTACCCATTCCTCTTCAAGGTCTGTGAGATGGTGTTTAGTTCCTCTTGTTTGTGTTTGGCGTCTGCAATGCGTCGTGACCTGCGTATAAGTGTATTTGCTACTGCTTGTATTTGGGATATATGTATAAACAAGGCTAGGTTCCGGGTGAGAACCGCGTCTAAATTTATTATATACTCGACGTTTCGACTCCTGCATTGGAGCCATTATCAAGAGACAAAGTGAAAAGAGAGTTTCAGAGTCTAGATCGAATGGAGTCTGCTCTGCTTCTTTTATTTATAGTTAGCGCTGGGTTAGAAGGGGATGTCACGTGATGAGGCTGTGTTGTGATTGGTTGAGTATTGGTGGGCGTGATTGCTTTGTTTAATCTGTCAATTACGGAGGTCCATGCTGTGGGAAGGCGAGAGAGTGTGTGGTGTGTGTGTGTGCTGGCGGTTGACCCAACGACTGATGTTAGGTATCAATCGATATGTCCACCGGCCTTTAGTAGAGCTGTCCCACCTCTCCTGCCATTGCCCTAGACTCATGGCTCTTTCATCGCTGTTTCTTGTTGGCTGGTCTTTTTCTAACTTTCTGCGATAAAGCCGTCCCCTTTCTGCAGCCAGGATGTCGATTGGCAGGGTAGAGGCAATCACACTCACCGCCTCGTAAGACACAGTGCGGTAGGATGATGCCACTCGAATCGATGAGAGCCGCTGGACTGATTTCATTTTCCGGCGGTACGATGGTAGCTCGAGCGATTTCTCCCATACCGGTGCCCCGTACAACAAAACAGAAGTAGTTACTGTTGCCAGTAGCTGTCTTCTTATCTGTCTAGGGCCTCCGCCATTAGGCATTATTATTAGATAATGCCCCCTGTACCCTAGCTGCTTTCTTGCTGGCCGCGATTATGTGCTCTTTGAAGTTGAGCCGTGTGTCCAGGAGCACCCCCAAATAGCTGATGAAGGGCTGTGACTGTATGTAAATGTCGCCTATTTTGAGGGTGATGGTTTCCCTTGCCTTTCGACTGCTAACCAGGAGTGTTTCGGTCTTTTGCTTTGCTAAACTCAAGTCCGCTGAGAGCATCCAATGCTGAATTGTGGCTATAGCGAATGAGAAGGTTGTTTGTATCTCCTCTATGTGCTTGCGCACTATGATCAATGCCACATCATCGGCGAATGCCACTAGCCTGACGCCCTCAGGCAGACCGAGCAGGAGCAGGTCGTTGTACATTACGTTCCATAAGAGGGGGCCATGAACAGAGCCCTGAGGTACACCTCCTGTGATCTTATAGTCTACTTACCCATTTTCAGTTTGGTACAATAAGATGCGGTCCTTGAAATACGCCGAAACCATTCTGCGCAAGTACTGAGGAACTTCCATCCTGGCAAGAGCCTCCAAAATGCGGGCCCAGCGGGCCGAGTTAAAGGCGTTCTTGATATCCAGGGTGGCTATTAGACAGTACTTTTTTCCACCTCTTCTCCGTCTCTTTCCCGAGATAGTCTCTCTGGCGATGTTAGTAACGAGTGTCACGGCATCGATGGTTGATCTCCCCTTTCTGAACCCGAATTGGTTGGTGGAAAGTTTCGGCTCAACGTAGGGCTCCAGCCTATCTGCTATTATCCTTTCAAGGAGTTTTCCCGCAGAGTCCAACATACAGAGGGGACGATATGATGACGGTTCGTCTGGAGGTTTCTTTCCCCCTTTAGGGAGGAGCACAAGCCTCTGCTTTTTCCACTTAGTCGGGAAAACTCCCTGCTTTAGGCAGGTCTCATACATGTGTAGAAACATGTCAGGCCTATTGGCTATGGCGCATTTTAGCGCGATGTTAGGTATGCCATCTGGACCGGGAGCCTTACCGTTTTGGAGCCGGTTGCACGCGCCCATCAGCTCATTCATAGTCACTGATGGTATATCTTCGTCCCTCACCTGCCACGAAGGATAAGCGGGTAGCTCAGGCTTCGCAGGAAACAAGTGAATGACAATGCGGTGCAATGATTCGGGGCAGTTCGTTGATGTCATGGGGGGGGGGCTTGATTTTATGCATCACGATTTTATACGGTTTTCCCCATGGATCTTGATCAACTTCGTTACACAACTCCTTCCAGTAGGATCTCTTGCTTGAGAGAATGGCTCTTCGTAGTTGTTGTCTTTTGATCTCATAGTCGAGCCTTAGTTCTTCTGTGTTTGTGTGTGTGTGTGTGTGTGTGTGTGTGTGTGTGTGTGTGTGCGTGCGTGCATCCATTTTTTACGGTTAATACTATCTAGTCTATGTATCACATTTGGGTGTGTAAGAATGTTTGTTGTGCTTTTTCTAAAGTTAATGGATGAGATCAATAAGTGCGCAAGTTTTTCAGAATGAGTGGATATTTTTTTTAAAAATGTTCCAATAATAATCATTTTTTGAGAATTATACAAAACTAATTTAATCGTAGATAATTTCGGCTAATCAAAACTAATATATTTGTTCCGAAATATATATATATATATATATATATATAATATGTGTCAAACATCGGTCTTAAATTTATATTTTGTTACAATTTCCAATGAACTTAAACTTCTTGGCTCGCGTTTCTTCTTAACCACGGATTCCGTTGCGTTGTATTAGCCCCATAGTCCAGTAATGTATTTATGCCTATGGAAAGAAACTAACACATTTACTATATAAAATCAGCAAGGTCGCCAGATATGAACCCCCTGGATTTTTTTCTTTGAGGTCATTTAAAGACCCGCGTGTAGGCTACTCATCCAGATTCACTGGATGATATGATCCAATGTATCCAATGTGCGCAATGAATTTGAGGCACGATTATACCACTGCCTTGTAGTGGACTGAATATTTCCAATATCTGTTATAATAAAATGATTTAAAATCTATTGTCGATTCATTTTCCTTGTCGTAATATCGAAAATCAAAATTATAAGCGAATATCTGTTTTAATTATTATTCTACTATAACATCAGATAAGGGAAAATATCCAGGAATCACGTTTTAACTCGAAAATTCCTTAAATGTTGATGGAATATCAAAAACTTCACACCGTTTAATTCCTTTTTAAACAGGTTTTAAAAAGACACTTAAAAAATTGAGTAGCTAGCGCTGGGGTGATAAGGATGCAATTTAAATAATGGTTAATATGGCCAAATGTGTCCCCCTTCGTAAACCTTTTGACGTGATTTTGAGATTTTCAAAATAATTTTGAGAAATATTCCAGGTGACTCGTTTTAGTTGGGACATCGGGTACATATTTCAGAACTGTTCACAAGCTTTAATAAACCCCATAACTTAGAAAGTAGAGTCCCCGTCAGTTTTTACGACGAGACATGAAATTTGTAATCCGGTCTTCACCTACCGCAATTCTTATTACCCCAAGCAATACAGATTTGACCATGAAAGAGAATTTAACAACAATAGATTATTAAAAATATATTTTTCATCTTTTGAAATGTTTTTGCTATTAACAAAATAATGAGTATTTTGGGAAATAAAACTTACTTTAAGCACTTGCAAATATAAATACCTGAAAAATTATATATATATATATATATATATATATATATATATATATATATATATATATATATAAAACTTTGCAATTTGCATAATGGTACTTAGGTCTCTTAGGTCTTAAATATAGCCGATTTTAAATGTTCCCAGAAATAAGGATAATTGTGATTTTTTTGTGTACTTAGAGATACTTTAGGGACACATTTATATAATAGCATTGTCCTTATTAATTTACCACTATTGTTATTAGTTAGCCGAAATAATACCTAAGTTTAGTTTTACTGTACTTTAAGCAAACAACCATTGCAGAAGCGAGAAAATCACGGCACATTGTAACGTTTTCTTACAGGATCTTGCCCTTATTTAAACCCTTTAGTCACAGGTGACATTTCTGGATATTGCCTTTTTTTGCTTGATTGCATCATAGCTTCCGATTGGTCAACAAGTCAGAAGCGAGAAAATTGCTCCAAAACATGTTTTTGCGGAAAATGGGAAACGATTTTTTCCTATGATAGCCACACTATTTTCCCGCAAATTTTGCGTCATTATATTCAACAATAACACTCTTTTCAACCACCACCGAGCCAGAAGCGAGAAAATAGTGGACCAAAATCTGTCACCAGCAGACGGTCTAATAGTATGCTTAGTTCTATATAAAATATAGTATCATGACTTAACTAAAACAATCGAAACTTGTGGGAAATTGGAAAACGAGTCTTACAACTTTGACTCTTTGAATGTATTTTCGTGTGGTCAAGACAAATTTTGATGTACATATACAAGGTGTCCCAGCGAAAACAAGTCAACAGGAATATTTCCCAAAATACTCATTATTTTGTTAATAGCAAAAACATTTCAAAAGATGAAAAATATATTTTTAATAATCTATTGTTGTTAAATTTTCTTTCATGGTCAAATCTGTATTGGTTGGGGTAATAAGACTTGCGGCAGGTGAAGACCGGATTAGAAATTTCATGTCTCGTCGTAAAAACTGACGGGGACTCTACTTTCTAAGTTATGGGGTATATTAAAGCTTCTGAACTGTTCTGAAATATGTACCCGATGTCCCAACTAAAACGAGTCACCTGGAATATTTCTCAAAATTATTTTGAAAATCTCAAAATCACGTCAAAAGGTTTACGAAGGGGGACACATTTGGCCATATTAACCATTATTTAAATTGCATCCTTATCACCCCAGCGCTAGCTACTCAATTTTTTAAGTGTCTTTTTAAAACCTGTTTAAAAAGGAATTAAACGGTGTGAAGTTTTTGATATTCCATCAACATTTAAGGAATTTTCGAGTTAAAACGTGATTCCTGGATATTTTCCCTTATCGGATGTTATAGTAGAATAATAATTAAAATAGATATTCGCTTATAATTTTGATTTTTGATATTACGACAAGGAAAATGAATCTGACAATAGATTTTAAATCATTTTATTATAACAGATATTGGAAATATTCAGTTCACTGCAAGGCAGTGGTATAATCGTGCCTCAAATTCATTGCGCACATTGGATACATTGGATCATATCATCCAGTGAATCTGGAGGAGTAGCCTACACGCGGGTCTTTAAATGACCTCAAAGAAAAAAATCCAGGGGGTTCATATCTGGCGACCTTGCTGATTTTATATAGTAAATGTGTTAGTTTCTTTCCATAGGCATAAATACATTACTGGACTATGGGGCTAATTCAACGCAACGGAATCCGTGGTTAAGAAGAAACGCGAGCCAAGAAGCCACTATTAGGACATGGTCTAATAGAACGGAAAAAATCTTTAAGATAATTTGCCTTAACATTAGAAGAACACGAACGTAATAAGTTCCATCCCTACAAAATCAGCCCGGTCCAAGAATTAAGTGAAAACGATTTTAACAAGAATATAATTCTATGAAACATTGTCAGGTCATATAAACAACAATAAGAATTTTTTATACAGTACTTCTCTGGCGAAGCCTCCTGTTACTTAGATTTTGGGATAAATCGTCATAACTACCGAGGCTGGTGTAACATTAATCCACACTTATTTAGGCAGTCTCATACTCACCGACTTCTAAAGCTTAATGTGTGGGCAGGAATCCTAGGTGATTATTATTTTTTCAAAGATGGCACTTTAAATGGAGATAAGTATTTAGACTAACTTGCAAACGCTGTAGATCCAAGAATAAATGAAGTTATGGGAGGCAGATGGTCGTCTAGCAGAACACGAACTTGTTTTACAGCACGACGGTGCCCCACCACATTATGGCTTGCCAGTTAGAGAGTTTCTGCATACTCGATTTCCTAATAGATGGATTGGAAGACGAGGTGCCCTCGAGTGGCCAGCAAGGCCGCCAGATATGAACCCCCTTCTTTGGGGTCAGTTAAAGACCCGTGTGTACGCTACTCCTCCAGGTTCAGTGGATGATATGAGACATCGTATCCAAAAAGAATGTGGCCGAGTTAGTCCCGAGTTTTTTCCAATGTGTGCAATGAATTTGAGGCATGATTATACTATTGCCTCGCAGTGGATGGACTATTTCCAACATCTTTTATAATAAAATGATTTAAAATCTATCGTCAGATTCATTTTTCTGGTCATAATATCAAAAAGTCTTTCAAAATTATGAGCGAATTGTCTATTTTATTTATTATTTGTCAATAACATCAGAGATTAGAAAAATATCCACCCCGTTTAATTCATTTTTAAAGAGGCTTTAAAAAGGTCTCACTTATGGTAGGGTTCCATTTAAAAAATTTTTAGTAGCTAGGGCTGACGTGATGAGGGTGCAATTTAATTAACGGTTAGTATGGCAAAATATGTAACTCGTAAATCTTTTGATGTGTATCTGGGATGTTCAAAATAATGAATATTTTAGAAAATATTCCATGTGGGACACCGTGTATATATTAAAATTTGTCTTGATCACTGGAAAATATTGTCTTCTAAAAGTTATTTGTGGTATGTTCTTGTTTATTTTTAAGTTTTCTTGGGAATAACACCACAACTGAATTAAAAAACTGTATATTGAAAGAAAATACCAAACGTTTCAAAGTTTATAACTGGAAAATATATTCTAACATTCAAATAGTTTTGGTCCTTGTAGTTAAGTGATGATATGATATTTTATATATAAAGATAAGTAAAACTATTTAAATTTAAGGTAAATATTTTTATGTTAATTTATTTTTATTTATTTTATGTTATATAACAAATGCTTATTGTTCTAATAGGTAACTTGATAAGGGGTGAAGAACCTATAAAACATCCAAATTTTGACAATAAATTAACAATTGCACCCAATTAAACCTGATTTGTATTATTTTCTCCTTCGACTTCTATCGTTCTTGGAATTTTAGTTTAGTTGAAATCTTTTTTACTATTATTACCTACAACATCAAGGTCAAAAGTGTTTAAAAAGTCAATAGAATTTCAATTCAATCTATAGGAAACCGGCTAAGAAACTTACTTTCACTCAAAAGAATATTAAAGGTCAATGTTGTCAAAGACAATAATGAAATTATATGAAAACGCACAAATTGTAAAATTTAAAATTTTTATATTTGACAACCTATGAAGGTGGGAGCAATAAAATCGTAACGGAGGTACAACTCCAGCAATTAATTAGCAATTAAAAGGCTACTAATTTTAACAGTAAAAACCATTGAAATAAATAGTTTTGTTAATTGTCAGGGGTGAGAAATTCAGTAGGGGATATAAGGGTAGTTTTGGGTATTCGCCCTGGTTCCATTCGATAGCAACTAATTAGCAGTAAAATACGCCTCCAACATCACCCCCGTAGCGCTGTTTGTTCCGGAGATATAGATATGGGTATGCTAACTTTAGTCTAAAGTTGGCATAGCCACAGTTTGTCAGAAGGGGTTGGACAAATGAAATCGTAAGGAGAGTAGAACTTCAGCAATTAATTAGCAATTAAATGTGTACTGATTTTAACAACAAAAAACATTGAAATAAATATTTTTGTTAATTGTCAGGGGGTGAGATATTCAGTAAGAGGTGAAGGAGTAGTTTTTGAGTATTCGCCTTGGTACTATTCCATAGCAATTAATTAGCAATACGCCCCCAAGATCACCCCGATATCCCTGTTCGTTCTGAAGATATAGGTATGGCTATGCTAACTTTAGTCTAAAGTTGATATAGCCTTAGTTTCTCGGAAGGGGTTGGACGAATGAAATCGTAACGAGGGTGGAACTTCAGCAATCAAATAGCAATTAAAAGTCTACTGATTTTAACAACAAAAAACATTGAAATAAATATTTTTGTTAATTGTCGGGGTTGAGAATTTCAGTAAGGGATGAAGGGGTAGTGTTTGGGTATTCGCCCTGGTACTATTCAATGGCCATTAATTAGCAATAAAATACGCTCCCAAGGTCATCCCGGTAACGCTGTTCGTTTCGGAGATATAGATATGGCTATGCTAACTCAGAAGGGGTTGGATAAATGAAATCGTAAGGAGGGTAGAACTTCGGCAATTAATTAGCAATTAAAAGTGTACTGATTTGATACAACACAAAATATTGAAATACAATTTTTTCTTAAAGGTCGGGGGTGAGAAATTCAGTAGGGGATAAAGGGGTACTTTTTGGTTATTTGCTCTAGTATCATTCGATAGCAATTAATTAGCAATAAAATACGCCACCAAGATCACCCCGGTAGCGCTGTTTGTTCCGGAGATATAGAATGTGGCTATGCTAACTTTAGTCTAAAATTAGCATAGCCACTGTTTCTCGGAAGGGGTGGAGCAATAAACTTAATTTTTCCGTAATCAATTAGCAATAAATTCTGGAGTAGGTCCCATTTGGGCGTTATGAAATGGCTCTGCTAGCTTAACACACATAAAAAATTAATACAATTAATTAGCTTTGAATTCTATGACAAAAATGTTAAATGTGACGTTATTACTGGTAATGCCTGCGAACTGATATGTGGAATATATACAACAAAGGTGGAAACAATTTTAATAGCTTAGAGTATTAGTAACACATTACATTTTAATCCATTTTAATAAAGCTAAAATCAAATCCTCCTTCGTTTGGGAAAAATTACCTCCAATACCGCATATCGAGTATACTGATTATCTGATTCAACAATGGCTGGGGAATGAAGAGCTGCATGCAACTGATTGGGGGTGGGAAATTAAAAATGGCCACATATTTGCAACTACCACCTAAGATGATCCTTCCATTCCAGAAGTTTTGTTGGGGGTAAATATAATGTTTTTGCAAATTTGGATGCAGAACTGCTGCTTGTACCTGCAGACAGCATGACTTGAAATGCAATTCATTTTGTGCTAATTGTGAAAATTATATACAACATGTGAACATTGTGGATAATGACGAGGACGATGAGAATGTTGACAGTGCATTAATTGTACAAAGCAATGATGAGTATGATGTTGATAAAGATATATACCTACACTAATGATGTTGATGCTGATGTAGAGTGTGAAAATAATCAGTCATTTCTAATGTGCAAAAAGCGTATGTTGGTATACATTTTTCAATAAATTATTATATATGTATGTGGTGTGTGTAATATTTGATTATTACTAATTAGTATTTGATAATAGAACATTTCATAACACGAATATGAATTGAACAATTGCATAATTTAACTAGGTAACAGTACTATAACTTCAATATTTTTTCTATTACTAATTATTATCAATTTATATTGCACTTTTTTGGATATATTTATAAGTTGAAAAACTCAGTACAAAAAGTATTGCAATTAAGCTTTGTGTGCTGAAAACCTAAACGGCTTAAATGAGTAGGAACCTATTAACTTTACCGAAAAATTCATTGGACTTTTCCCCTTTTTAAATTTAAAATTTTGAAAATTAGGGCTCAATCTGTAGAAATATAACTCTTTCAACGAAATGAGCTTCCTATGGCAAAATTGTTATAGGGCAAACGTGATATGTCTGTGTATGTATTATTGAGAAAATACACATAATCAATGGTCTAAATCCGTTATTTATTTGTGAATCAACAGATCACTGAATTTAGTAGGTTAATTTTCGTTTTTTTAGTTGGTAATGATATAACTTGCTTTGCTTAATGAAACTTTTGCCCCCCATTTGCTAAATTCATTAGATTACAAAAACAATATGATTACAACTACTATTATCAAGTTGTCAAATATCTTTCACTAATACGACAATACCACCACTCAGCAATTTCGTGAATGGACTCGTCCACGCCCGGTATTTTAAAATGGTCAAATATTTTCAGTAGTTGTATACATTTATACTTAAAATTTTGGACAACTGAGATGAGGGGTGTTTAGGTCCAGTCTTTTGAAATCTGATATAAATGATGATACAGTCATGTGGTGAGGTAATATGAACCTTTAAAAACAAGCTCTTCCCATAGGTTTAAGTGTAATTTCCCAAAATCTATATACAAAACTATATATATTGTTACGGAATTTACCCAAAGCCGACCCTGTGTCATTCAGCACGACAACAAACGCTTTACGATAAAAAATACGATTCTCGAAAAGACTCGGCAGCGGAAGGAACGATAATGATTTCTACTGGAGAATTCTACGCTGGTGATATAAAAGAAGCACACCACGATCGCCAGTTAGATATACCGCGACGACTAGCTTATATGAAAATGTATTGTGAATCAGCTGTTTTAAATGTAAATAAAGTTCTAGAAAAGTGAAAGTAAATATTAGTTGTTATAATTTTTAAATTGAACCCACGAAGTATATAACAATTGGTGTTAGAAGTGAAGGATTAGTGCAGTTAACATCCTAAATTGATTTATGGAAACTCGTAGTATGGAAAAGATAGACGAAAAAATTGCACAGATTCTAGAAAAACGTGACAAGTAGGAGAAACAACATCAAGAAGAAATTCAACAAAGGTTAGTGAAATCTTTTGATGACAAACTTAAAATTGAGTTAGGAAATCTTGTCACTAATATCGATGAAAAACGTAAAATAGAATTAGAAAATCTTGTTTCCACGATGAAAAGTGAACAACAAAATCTTGTTTCCATTCTTGTTTCCATGGAAGAAAAACAACAAAATCTTGTTTCCACGATGGAAGAAAAACAACAAAATTTAATTGAAGGATTATTCTCGAAATTTGAAGAAAAACAAGGTAAAACGGAAGAAAAAAGACAATTGCAATTTGAACAACTAATGCAAATAGTATCACAAGTTAACGAAACAGTTAATGAAAGAATGCAAATAGTAGAATCAGATATAAAAGAGATAAACGACGACATAAAGATCCTGAAAAATAATGTGGAGGCCCTTGAAACCAAAGTAGATGACATCGATTCCATACAGAGCCAGGTGAAATTTGAAATCAGTGCTATTCAAAACAAGGTAGAAACAGAAATCAAAAAAATGCAACAGGACTTACAGCGAGGAAAATACCAGAACACCGTGAGTTCCAAAGGTTCCTTTAGTAAACCACCCACATTCGACGGCAGTTCATCTTGGCCCATGTATAAACGGCAATTTGAGGCCGTGGCTACAGCTAATGGATGGGATAATCAAGAAAAATCTACTTCTCTGGTAATTTCGTTAAGAGGTCCGGCCCTAGAACTCCTCCAAAGCATTCCAGTCGATGAACAAGGCAATTTCGACAAGATCATCGCCATCCTAGACAAACGATACGACAATCAATCCTTGAGCCAGGTATACCAAGTCCAACTGAGTGGAAAAACGCAAAAATCCGGTGAAAGTCTTCAAGAATTCGAAGCAGAGATTAGACGGTTAGTTCATTTGTCCTATCCAGACCTGCCAGAGGAAACGAAAGACCAGTTGGCCACACAGAGTTTCATAAACGGCATCAGAGATGTGGAAGTTCAAAGAAATTTAAGACTGAGTGGCGTTAAGAAGAGTAATGAAGCTCTACTTCGGGCTTTGGAAGTAGAGGCCGTCATGAACATGTCCAAGCCGAGGGTCCGAGCAGTTTCCTTCAACCAGGAAGAGTCAGAGTCACAATTTCAAGCGCTGCTGGCTGGTCTGAACAAATTATTAGACCGGTCACAAAGAACTGGCACCAGAGGGGCATGTTACGGCTGCGGACGGACAGGGCACTTCCAACGTAATTGTCGAGTGAGGCCACCTGAACGATCACCGACCAGGGGTAACCAACAGAACAGCCACATGTCCAGGGACCGTCAGTCAGTCAGCATAGGGGGGCGAATGCTGACTGTCCCTCCACCAGCCCCCAAAACGTTATCCATCCGGGGATTTTGCCGAGATAGCGGCAGCCTAGTAATCAGAGGCACCATCAACGGGCGACCATCACCATCGATACCGGCGCCGTTGTGTCCATTGCCAAGTCCAGGGTTTTGAGAGCATCAGAAATTCGGCCAGTTACGAATAACATCCAGCTCAGAACAGTCACCGGCGAGTCCATGTCAATACAGGGTGAGGCAGATGTCGTGCTACAGATAGGGGACAACATGATCCGGCATAGGGTCCTGGTAGCGAATATTGAGGACGATTTTATACTGGGAATGGACCTAATTAGCCAGCATGGATTTATGTTCGACCCGAGATATGATGTTCTTCGGTTCCTGAATGAGGAATTTGTATTGACACGGCCCGTCAAAACATCAGTCACGCCCATAAAAATTGTGGCAAAGTCTTCAGCTAGAATTCCCGGTCGAACTGAACAGATTATTCATGGGCAGCTAGACAGCAATCCTGGGAGCTGCGTTGGAATGGTGGAGCCCGTACACTCAGCTCATGACTACTTGGTTGGACGGGCTATAGTTAAAACCGGACGAGATATACCAATCAGAGTCCTGAATCTGTCCAACAACGACATCAGAATTACCAATGGTCAAGAGATAGCTTGTTTCGAGCCAGTAGAGACCATCATCAATTGCGAAGAAGTGTACCAGACGTCGGTGAAGGAAACAGGGCCCGATAAAGAGTTCCTACAACAGTTTGCTGACCACTTGACACACTTGACACCAGAGAACCAGAAGAAAGCCAAGCAATTTATCACAAAACACTGGCAAATTTTTAACAGTAAAAATGGAACTACCGGTCGCACCAACATCATCCAGCATCGAATAGATACCGGAAAGGCTCAACCCATCAGAATACCACCTAGACGACTACCATTGGGACAACAACAGGCCGTCGAGGAAAACATCGAGTCCATGTTACAAAATGGAGTTATTGAGCCATCCATCAGTCCATGGTCTGCTCCCGTCGTGCTAGTTAAAAAGAAAGATGGAACCACCCGATTTTGCGTGGATTACAGAAAGCTGAATGATGTCACGAAGAAAGACAGCTATCCACTACCCCGAATCGATGACACTTTGACCACACTAGCAGGCTCCCGTTGGTTCTCCACACTAGACCTAAAAAGTGGATATTGGCAGGTTGGTCTGCACGCAAACGACAGAGAGAAGACAGCGTTCTCCACCAGTAAAGGGCTGTTTCAGTTCACGGTCATGCCCTTTGGGTTATGTAATGCACCCGCTACATTTGAGAGGCTAATGGAGTATGTACTGAGCGGGTTAACATGGAGGACGTGCTTAGTGTACCTTGACGATATTCTCGTCATGGGCCAGACATTCGACGACCATTTGAAGAACCTGGGCGAAGTATTCTCCAGAATTAATAACGCCAACCTGAGACTCAATCCGAAGAAGTGTTCCTTGTTTCAAAAAGAGGTAGAGTTTTTGGGCCACGTAGTGTCTGAGTCAGGAATCCGCACCAACGAAGACAAGATAGAAACCATCCGTGATTGGCCAGTTCCAAGAGACAAACATGAACTCCGAAGCTTCTTGGGCCTCTGTTCATACTACCGGCGTTTTGTTGAGGGATTTGCCACCATCGCCGCCCCTCTACATCGGCAGACCACTGATAAAGAGACCTTCCATTGGAATCAGGATTGCGAAACATCATTCAGGCGACTGAAGGCAGCACTATGTTCCAGCCCAATCCTAGCCTTTCCTACACAGTCCGGCAAGTTCATCTTAGACACCGACGCCAGCAACACAGGTTTGGGGGCCGTCCTATCCCAGGTGCAAGATGGTGAAGAGAGGGTGATCGAGTACTACAGCTGTGGATTCTCGATTTCCGTCAAATTATTGCGTCACCAGGAAAGAACTTCTGGCAATAATAAGAGCTGTAGACCATTTTTACAAATACCTTTATGGTCTCATTTCCTAATCCGAACAGATCATGCGCCCTCAAATGGCTGTTGGACATGAAGACACCGGAAGGACAACTGGCCAGATGGATGGAGAAATTACAGCAATACGACTTCAAGGTGGAACACCGTGCCGGTCGGTTGCACAATAATGCCGATGCCCTATCCAGAAGACCCTGTAGAGAGGGTTGCAAGCATTGTCTGAAGACGGAACAGCGAGAGGGTATCTCCATCAGGCAGATCCGAGTGCAGGCCAATGAAGACTGGACAACGGAACAGTGCATCCAGGACCAAATGGCTGATCCAGACATCGAACCAATCTTGTCACTCAAAATGAGAGGGGCACCCAGGCCACGATGGGACGAGGTAGCTAGATACTCCGGCGTGCTGAAATCGTTATGGGCTCAGTGGGACTCTCTAAGAGTAGACAATGGAATGCTCAAGCGAGTTTGGGAAAGCGCTGATGGACGAGAAACCAAGTCCCAACTGGTAGTTCCGAAGAAAAAGGTACCAGCCATCCTGACCGAAGTACATGATGGAATTACCGGAGGCCACCTGGGCATGAATAAAACCCTAGACAAAGTTCGCCAGCGGTACTACTGGGTGAATTACTTCGAAGACGTCAGAGCTTGGTGCCGCAAATGTGCCACATGTGCCGCCAGTAAGGGCCCGAAAACCCGAACCAAGGGCAGAATGCAGCAGTACAATGTGGGCGTCCCATTTGAGAGAATTGCCATCGATGTCGCCGGTCCGTTTCCCGAGTCTGAGAGGGGGAACAAATACATTCTGGTCGCAATGGATTACTTCAGCAAATGGCCTGAGGCATATGCGATACCCAACCAAGAGGCAACCACGGTAGCAACGGTGCTAGTAGAACAACTATTCAGCAGGTTTGGCGTCCCGATGGAATTACATTCAGACCAGGGGCGTAACTTCGAATCGAATGTATTCCAGAAGGTCTGCACGATGTTGGGGATCAGGAAAACGAGAACAACACCATTACACCCACAGTCAGACGGAATGGTGGAAAGATTCAACAGGACCTTGGAACAACACCTATCCAAGGTCGTCAGCAATAACCAGCGTGATTGGGATGAGCATATTCCCCTATTCCTGTTGTCATATCGCTCTGCTGTACATAATAGTACAGGCCTGACCCCAGCCAGGGTCTTATTCGGAAAGGAGCTGCGACTACCATGCGACTTGGCATTTGGCTCCTCTGAAGAACCTCCCCAAGACATCGAGGATTATGCCGACCAGCTCCGACATAACATGCTGGCAATACACGAATTAGCCCGAACGCAGATGTTGGCCACCAGTGACCGGATGAAGACGCGATACGACCTCAAGGCCAATTCAGTCGGGTTCCAGGAGAGGGACAAAGTCTGGCTGTACAACCCCCAACGGAGCAAGGGTAAATCTCCAAAGCTTACGCCCGCCTGGGATGGTCCATACGAAGTGGTCAAGAGGCTGAATGACGTCGTCTACCGGATCCGTCGAAACCCCAAGGCTAAATTGAAGGTGGTTCACTTAGATCGACTCCCTCCCTACCATGGAGGGGATGTTTCTGATCGGGAAGATCAGAATTAATGGGGGAGCAGTGTTACGGAATTTACCCAAAGCCGACCCTGTGTCATTCAGCACGACAACAAACGCTTTACGATAAAAAATACGATTCTCGAAAAGACTCGGCAGCGGAAGGAACGATAATGATTTCTACTGGAGAATTCTACGCTGGTGATATAAAACAAGCACACCACGATCGCCAGTTAGATATACCGCGACGACTAGCTTATATGAAAATGTATTGTGAATCAGCTGTTTTAAATGTAAATAAAGTTCTAGAAAAGTGAAAGTAAATATTAGTTGTTATAATTTTTAAATTGAACCCACGAAGTATATAACAATATTATAAAATACATTAGGTATAAGAAAATCTACACGTTTAAGTTAAGGATATTGCAACTATAAAATAAAAAATATATAAACAATTAAGTTTTTTGTTGCATTTCGAGTTTAAATTTAATTATCTAAGCAATAAAATAACAAAGTTCAGTGCATAATGGCTCATTTTGTAGGTTTTTCATTTCTCTACAACATTGCCCATTGTAGCAAATAGGGTTTTGCTAGTAGATTTCGTGTAATAAGCAATTAACTAAATTGTTAGCGGTTTTTCGCTGTGTTTTTGTCACGTATTTTCGTAAATGACCTGAGTTAATAGATGGAGAATATCTCAATCATTTGAGATTTGCGGATGACGTTGTCCTAATTGCCAATAACTCAGAAGAACTACAACATCATATCAATGAACTTAACAGAAAATGTAAGGAAATAAATATCAGGAAAACGAAAAGATATTGTACAACGAACAGATAGACACGCAAGACGTCATACAATAGATAATACAATTCTGGAAATAGTAGAAGAATATGTATACCAGAAATAACAATATGGATCAAACTTGCATGCATGACGTTTTGAAGAAACTTCATAATCTTCAAGTCTCGAATGACGTTCCGCCTTAAAAAGAAAGTATTTGATTAGAGTATTCTACAAGTACTGACATAAAGTTGTAAAATCTGAATTCTGAAAATTGAACGTACAAGAAAACTTCAAGTACCACAAAGGTCTATGGAAAGATGCATGATCGGAGTAACAAGAAGAGATCGAAAGGGAATCGAGTGGATAAGGAACAAGACCCAGTTATTATCCACAGAGTAAAATCTCTGAAATTCAGTGGGCAGGACATTTGGAAAGAAGAGAAGATAATAGGTGCTAAAAAAAACACAATTTTATCCTAGGTGTATTAAAGACCAAGGAAATGCCCTAATGTAAGATGAGACTGTGAAACGAGTATGTAAGAGAGACTACACCATGAAATAATGGTTGAAATTAGCTGAACAAGATGATGATGATATATTTAAAAACTATTTTTACTGTGTACAGGGAGTCCCAAATATAAAAAAAAACATCAATTCATAGGATAGATTTCGTTCGGTTAGCCGTGATATTCCGTGTAGAATAAGGTGAATAACCCTAATTATTCAGAAGCCGTAATGGTAAATGTACACTTAATAATAAGAAGCTAGTCAGCACACAAATTCATTCACAAGTAACGTTGCTCTTTTTTGTGGTGTTCTTTCTGCCTTCTGATGTATATCAAGTCTCCAATTTAATATATGGCAAAAACAGAATTAGAATGTTTGTTTGACCGAAAAGCTAATTTTCTGCAATTAATTGGATGTTATATTTGTTTATATCATATGATTTACGATTTCGATAAAAGAAGAGACCTTGTCTCTGTTTCTTACACAGAGAATTGAGTATTTCAAAATCAAGGTAGTATGGTGTCGCTCGAAACATGACGAATTTCATTCCCATACAAATTTTTGCGACTTTTATTGCTTAAATAATTTACTCCTACAAATTTGGTGTTAAAATCGGGTCAGTTTTTGTCTATAAACTATTACTTAAATGATGGCACACACGGTTTTCGGTTAAATTTTATGTCAATTACAAATTGACTGGGTTAAATACCAAAACAAATGCCTGTCGTTGGAGTATATTGTGACGAAACGAAAATAGAGTGTTAGCCTTATCGAATTGGGTTTATAAGTTTTTCTTTATATGTCCATATACTCTTTTATGATTACTGATATCATGTTGCGAGTTTTTTCAAATATACGATTCCTGGATATGAATTTTTGCTTGCGATATTCAACTAAGCTTTCTCTTCATTGTTTTAGCGTATGCTAGTTCAGAAACTACAACTAAAAATGAAATGCGTGTTCTCAACAGCAGTAATACATCCGATACTGAAAGCTTTGAAGAAATTAGCGAATCGGATTTAGTGGAACTACAAGCTCATAAATCTCCAGTATCTGAAACTTCTGATACGCTGACTTATGGTTCACTTACCGATAATGATGCAACAGTGGTAGATCTTAATGTTTCTGATGTAGAAAAAAATCAAAAAATCTTCTCAGATATGGTTGTGCAATATGCTTTAGGTAGGTAGGTAACCAGTAAGTGTTCCTTTCGACATGATGATGAATCTTATTATATACATTGACATATAATTAATTGTGAATTTGCAGAATCTGACACTGACCTAGATTGCACAAAATCTATACAGAATGTTGAAAGTACATCGTGTTCAACTTCAAGTGATAACTCTATTCACAAAAAGGTGTTGTCTTTTGTTTCAAACCTTAGAAATCATTTTGTAAATTATGTTGGTGAGTATGTCATAACTAATAATTTAAATGTGATATATATGTCGTCAACTAAGTGATTAATTATTCGTAATGTCTAGACAGCTTGAAATTGACCAATATAAAAGCTAGGTGACAATAAATATGTATTATGAATGATGTATTTCATTTCGTCTATTACGCAGAATAATACAAAGTTTACAACAAAATTACTCTAGTAGGCATGAATATTACTTAAATAATAAAATGAATCTTAGATTTAACTAAATTGATGATTAACATAAAATTAATAAAAAAACTATCTGAATTATTTTGTGGTGATAATAGTAAAACATCAAATATAGTTTTAAGGTTATCAAACTTATGATGAAAAATCTAAAATGTACTAAGAAGTAAGTAACCTATTTTTCAGTCACCTTTGACATGACATCGACTGTAACTTAGGTAGATGATATTCTAACATATTCTCTGAGTGAAATATTTGTTGTTTTGGATTAACTTCATTGTTTCTGATATCTCCCTTTTTCAGCATTGCGGACACAAATAAATCTTTAAGATTACACGATGAGGGGGGGAGGTGTGAAGTTTTCCTCGGTTGATCTCTATATGGTCCTTGTTTTTGATAGTGGGTAATGCTTGCTTTGGGTGATTAATAGTTATATTTCTGAGCATTTTTAGGGTTTCGTACATTTGATGAACGAATGCCCTTATCATTCTTGTACCTACTTTCCGTCTATCACAGGTTATTTACAATCACGAAAGCATAAGGCATACAAACTAAGTTTGTTCATGGAATCTCCCTGATGTTCTAAAGGGATCCTCATCTTCGGATTCCTCAACACCGTGCTGATTATTCTGTCGGTATTGAAAATAGTTTCAATATTGTTATAAAATGTA
The DNA here is from genome assembly GCA_034190945.1 of Octodonta nipae. Classification (NCBI taxonomy): domain Eukaryota; kingdom Metazoa; phylum Arthropoda; class Insecta; order Coleoptera; family Chrysomelidae; genus Octodonta; species Octodonta nipae. The sequence goes on from CM067216.1 coordinate 128,779,448, forward strand.
TCCATGCCTCCACTGACTAAAGCAATGTAAAGCATTATTCATCCCAATTAAACATCAATCGCTGGGATAGTAAAAAAAGAGAACTGGAATTTTCGAATGTGGCAAAAACTGCTTATCTGGACAACAGAGGTAGAACGACCAGAAAATTCGACGTACGCTATCTAAAGTAATATTAATTTCACTAATTAGTTAGTAGAGCTTATCTATTGTTATGATTTCGATGTTATTGAATTAGAATCAGCTGTTAAAAATTTTTCATGTTTACGTGTGAATAAAAGTTCTCGAAAGTGAAGTGAATATAAGTTTTTTTTAAACTTGAGTAACTTTGAACCCCCGGAGTTTATTGCAATTTGGTGTCATATGTGTGAAGTGAAGATAAAATCATAAATTGATTTATGGCCACAACTCGTAGTATGGAAAAAGAAAAAATGGACGAGACTACAAAAAAAAATTCAAACAGGTTACGGATGGACTGGACGAAAAAATCGCTCAGATCCTGGAAAAACGTGACAAGAAGGAGAAACAACATCAAGAAGAAACCCAGCAAAGCTTAGTGAAATCTTTTGATGAAAAACGTAAAATAGAATTATAAAACCATGTTGCTACGATGAAACGTGAACAGCAGAATTTAGTTGAAGGATTATTAAGAATTAATAAGACAGAATGATTTTAAAATACTGAAGAAAAAAGACAACTGCACTTTGAACAATTAATGCAAATAAGTATCGCAAGTTAACGAAACAGTTAATGAAAGAATGCAAATAGTGTAATCAAATATAAAAGAGATAAACGACGACGTAAAGATCCTACAAAATAATGTGGAAGCTCTTGAAACAAAGTAGATGGCATCGATTCCATCCAGAGCCAGGTGAAATCAGTGCTATCCAACACAAAACAGAAATTAAAAAAATGCAACAGGGGCCCGATTCTCGAACCATTCGACAGCTCTACCACTCGACTTTCGACTTAAGTCGCATGAAAAATTGAGTTAAATGAAGTTTAACCCACATATTAAACTTCATTTGTGTCAGATTTCATACGACATACGTCTTTGGTCGAATGAAAGGGCCGTCGAATGGTTTCAAGAATCGGGCCCCTGGACTTACAGCAAGGAAAATACCAGAACACCACGAGTACCAAAGGTTCCGTCATCTTGGCCCATGTATAAACGGCAATTTGAAGCCGTGGCTACAGCTAATGGATGGGATAACCAAGTAAATCTACCTCTCTTGTAATTTCCTTAAGAGGCCCAGCCTTTGAGCTCCTCCAAAGCATTCCAGTCGATGAACAAGGCAATTTTGACAAGATCATCGCTATCCTGGACAAAAGACACGACAATCAGTCCTTGAGCCAAGTATACCAGGTGCAACTAAGTGGAAAAACGTAAAAATCTGGAGAGAGCCTTCAAGAATTCGAAGCAGAGGTTAGACGTTTAGGGCACTTTTCCTACCCAGACCTGCAAGAAGCAACTAAAGATCAGTTGGTCACACAGAGTTTCATAAACGGCATCAGAGATGTGGAAGTACAACGAAATCTAAGACTCAGTGGCGTCAAGAAAGTAATGAAGCTCTACTTCGGGCTTTGGAAGTAGAGGCATTCATGAACATGTCCAAACCAAGGGTGCGAGCAGTTTCCTTCAGCCAGGAAAAACCAGAACCATCCCACCAGGCAGTGTTGTTCTGAATCCATAAACTACTAGAGTAGTATGTTACCGGTGTGGACGGACAGGACACTTTCAACGTGACTGCAGAGTGAGGCTACCAGAACGATCAGCAACCAGAAATAGCAGCACAACAACCTCATCAATCAGGGAAACTCCGATCAGTTAGCATAAGGGGACGACTGCGGACTAACCCTCCACCAGCCCCCAAGACGGGGATTTTGCTGAGATAGCAGTGATCAGGGACACCATCAATGGCAGAGCAATCACCATCACTTTTGACACTGGCGCCGCCATTGCGAAGTCCAGGTTTTGAGGTCGCCAGTTAACAGTAAGATCCAGCTCAGAACAGTCACCGGCAAGTCCATGTCAATACAGGGTGAGGCAGATGTGCTACAGATAGGGGACAACATAATCCGGCATAGAGGGCGATTTTATACTGGGTATGGACCTAATTAGCCAGCATGGATTTATGTTCGACCCGAGATATGATGTTCTTTGGTTCCTAAATGAGGAATTTGTATTGACACAGCCCGTTAACAGCTCATCGACCTCCATAAAAATTGTGCAAAATCAGCAGCTAGAAAACAATCCTGGGAGCTGTGTTTAAATGGTGGAGCCCGGGCATTCAGCTCATGACTACTTAATTGGACGGGCTATAGTTAAAACCGAACGAGAAATACCGATTAGAGTCCTGAATGTGTCCAACAACGACATCAGAATCGCCAATGGTAAAAAATACCTTGTTTCGAGCCAGTAGAGACCATCATCAATTGCGAAGAACGGTACCAGACATCGGTGAAGGAGACGGCCCAGTAAAGAGTTCGTACAACAGTTTGCTGACAATTTGGCACACCTTACACCAAAGAAACACAAGAAAGCTAAGCAGTTTATCACGAAGCACTGGCAAATTTTTAACAGTCAAGATGGAACCACCGGTTGTACCCACATCATCCAGCACCGAATAGATACCGGGAAGACTCAGCTCATCAGAATACCACCTAGGCGACTACCATTGGGGCAACAACAGACAGTCGAGGAAAACATCCATCAGCCCTGGCTTTGCTCCCGTCGTACTAGTTTAAAAAAGGGATGGAACCACCCGGTTTTGAGTTTATTACAGAAAGCTTAATGACCTAACGAAGAAAGACAGCTATCCACTACCCGAATTGATGACACTCTGACCACACTAGCAGGCTCCCGTTGGTTCTCCACACTAGACCTAAAGAGTGGATATTGGCAGGTTGGTCTACACGAAAACGACAGAAAGAAGACAGCGTTCTCCATTAGTAAAGGGCTGATTCCGTTCACGGTCATGCCCTTTGGGTTATGTAATGCTTCCGCTACATTTGAAACGCTAATGGAGTATATATTGAGCGGGTTGACATGGAGGATGTGCTTAGTATACCTCGACGACATTCTGGTCATGGATCAGACATTCGACGAACATCTGAAGAACCTGGGTGAAGTATTCTCCAGAATTCAAAACGCCAACCTGAGACAACCCGAAGAAATGTTCCATATTCCAAAAAGAAGTAGAGTTTTTGGGCCACGTCATTTCCGAGTCAGGAATCCGCACCAACAAGGTCAAGATAAAAGCAATTCGTCATTGGCCAGTCCCAAGAGACAAGCTTGAACTCCGAAGCTTCTTGGGTCTCTGTTCGTACTACAGACTATTCGTTAAGGGATTTGCCATCAGATACCTTCCGTTGGAATCAGGATAGGGAACATCATTCAGACGAATGAAGACGACACTATGTTCCAGCCCAATCCTAGCATTTCCTACACAGTCCGGCAAGTTCATCTTAGACCCTGACGCAACAACACAGGTTTGGGGGCCGTCCTATGCCAGGTGCAAGGTGGTGAAGAGAGGGTGATCGAGTACTACAGCTGTGGATTCTCGATTTCCGTCAAATTATTGCCTCACCAGGAAAGAACTTCTGGCAATAATAAGAGCTGTAGACCATTTTTACAAATACCTTTATGGTCTCATTTCCTAATCCGAACAGATCATGCGCCCTCAAATGGCTGTTGGACATGAAGACACCGGAAGGACAACTGGCTAGGTGGATGGAGAAATTACAGCAATACGATTTCAAGGTTGAACATCGTGCCGGTCGTTTGTATAATAATGCCGATGCCCTTTCAATAAAACCCTGTAGAGTAGATTGCGGACATTGTCTGAACACGGGTAATCTCCATCAGACAGATCCGAGTGCAGGCCAATGAAGACTGGGCAACGGAACAGTGCATCCAGGACCAAATGGCTGATCCGGACATCAAACCAATCCTGTCACTTAAAAAGAGAAGGCCACCCAGGCCGCTATGGGACTAGGTAGCTAGATACTCGGGCGTCATGAAATCGTTATGGGCCCAATGGGACTCTCTAAGAGTAGAGAATGGAATGCTCAAGCGAGTTTGGGAAAGTCCCAGCTGTTAGTCCCAAAGAAGGTACGAACCATCCTGGTCGAAGTACATGATGGGATTACCGGGGATCATCTGGGCATGAATAAAATCTTAGATAAAGTTCGTCAGCGGTACTACTGGGTAAATTACTTCGAAGACGTCAGAGCTTGGTGCCGGAAATGTGACACTTATGTAGCCAGTAAGGGCCGGAAGACCCGGCTCAGGGGCGTAACTTCGAATCGAATGTATTCCAAGATAACAAAATTGCATCTACAGTCCGGCGGAATGGTGGAAAGATTCAACAGGACCTTGGAACAACACCTTTCCAAGGTCATCAGCAATCATCAGCGTGATTGTGATGAGCATATTCTCCTATTCCTGTTGGCCTCTCGCTCAGATGTACATAACATACAGCCTGGGATGGTCCATACGAGGTGGTCAAGAGGATTAATGACGTTGTCTACCATATCCGTCGAAACCCCAGGGCTAAGTTGAAGGTGGTTCATTTAGATCGACTCGCCCCCTACCATGGAGAGGATGTTTCTGATCGGGACGATCAGAACTAAAGGGGGAGGGGCAGTGTTATAAAATTTATCTACGCCGCACAGTGGTCTATAGGCGACAAAAATTGAAATATCTAAAGTTTAAGAAATTCTTTTCTTTTTGGGTATTTTATTTTTACAGATAATTATAGTTCACAAAATTAGACTGATATTCTAAATTTTCTCCGTCTTTCAAAGTAGCCAGATTTATTTGCAACCAAAATGTTTAATTTTGCGACAGAAATGTAAGTGAATATAATGTTTCATTCCTATTCAATTTTTCTTCCTTGCGCTATAATATCCTTTTAACATTGTTTTGCTCTCTTTATCATATAAAAAAAGAAAGATTTATTTAATTTAATACAGTTGAAATGACACTTTAAATATAAAGTAGACTTCACAAATTGGGATCTTTAGAGCAATAATTTTAGCTACATTTGCCTACACGTTCTAATATATATCATAATTTACTCTATTAGGTGTATAAGTTTTATCTGCCACTTTGCGCAACCTTGCCTGTAAGACCCCTTTGAATTTTGTCAAGTAGAACGGTGCGAAAACTCTATAGAGTTTAGGGACCATGATCAAGTAGGCTGTTTGACGAAAATGGCCTAGAATGTTTGCTATCATCACTGTTTGACTAATTATTTAGCGATGAGTAATTTACATTTTTTGATAAATTTATGACAAAATAAATAAATCAGTCCAGTTTGTTAATTCTTTGTTATTGTAAAATTTTCACTCATTAAAACCTCAACATGGATAATATAGGTTCGGTTAAAGGTTAATTTTTATATTTGTTATATATAATTTGTTCAATATAGAATAAGATGAATAGGTAAATCATTTCATAACAATCAAATAATCGGGATATCTTCCTTTGTTTTCACGTTTCAATTTATGTTATGCTACTTTATAATACTTTTTTTATTCGAACTTGTCTTAACTTGTTTGTATGAATTCTTAAAATTTTATCAATTTATCAGTTTGATGGATCCTGAGACAAGAAATGTTAATTCTTGGTTGGGTGCTGTTTATTCCTGTAAAAATATTTGAACAATTTTTAACATAGATATTTATTTCATTAAATAGAACCAAAGTCAATAGTTTCTGGAAATTTAAGACCTAAACAAATCGTTGAAATACATTCATTATTATTGTTAAATAAAATGTCTTTATGTTGTGTTATTAAAAATAATGTTTATCATATAAATATATTTATTTTATTTCTATCATACTTCTTACGGTTTTAAGGGTAGTACATAATGTATGTAATACGCTTAGTGAGTGATAAAATCGAGTATTCCGAAGATATATTAAGATCTCATCGAAACGTCTTTTCTAAGACAACCAAACAATAGACAGGAGCATCCCAAGAACCTCCAGTGACATATATATATTTGAAGTTAGAAAATAATATTCTTTGAAAATATAAATTAATATACATAATGTTCCATAAGAAAAAATGCCCTATCAAAATTTGACATTTGCAAAATAATTACCAAGTTTAAATTAGATAAAAAATTAAACAGTTAAAACCCTTATTATGTATACCAAATATCATTTGATAATTTGAAGTTACTGAATTATTTCCGCGTTCCCATATAACTTAAATCCCTGTGCGCCGTCCCTGACTGAAGCAACGTAAAGCATTATTCATCCCAATTAAACATTAATCGCTGGGATAGTAAACAAAAGAGAACGGAAATTTTCGAATGGGGCAAAAACTGCTTATCTGGATGCTGTACAAACAAAAGTAGATCGACCAGAAAATTCGACGTACGCTATATAAAGCAATATTAATTTCAGTAGTTAGTTAGTAGGGCTTACCTATTGTTATGCTTTCGATGTTATTGTATTAGAATCAGCTGGTGAAAATATTTGATGTTTACGTGTAAATAAAAGTTCTAGAAAGTGAAGTAAATATAAGTTTTTTTAATTTAATTAACTTTGAACCCACCGAGTTTATTGCAATATTGTGCCTATGTAGAATTCTCGCAATACTGTGCGTGGTACCCTTGGCATACAGTAGATAAACCTTATTTATTGGTGTCTCATGTCTCTAATCTGTTGGTCTCGGTTTTGACTTTAGGGCTCTTTGTATATTTCGGTCTGTCTTGTTTGATGTTCTTCTGGTCAGTTAATCTTGTGATCTAGCTACTAAACTCTTGACGGCTTGTATTTGGGCTGAGTGGTGATGAGAAGTAGCATGAAGGTATATGTTGATGTAAGTTGTTTTTCTTTAGACTGTTAGGGCAAGGGTTTCATATTTCGTATGTATCAGAACATCGAGGAATGACAATTGATTATTGGCTATTACCTCCATGGTACATTTTATTTTGTAATGAATACTATTGTAATGTTTTTATTTTCACACACGCGTTCAGTTCAGTTCTTGGATTTATTTAAAAACACAGTCCAACTCACTTTAATTTATTTCCACTACTTTAACACAATTTATATTCACAGAAAACTATTTACATTTTATCTTAACTATACAATACGACCGTCGAAAACAGAATGCCTCCTAACGCCAGCTGTTCATATTTATATATTTTATCTCCGAATTGTCTGGTAAGTCCACGAACCATCGGGAGACTCTTTCATGTTCTGGAAGCTTTAAGGGAATTTCCAGTAACGGCAGTGGCCGGCCTGTTGAGAGACAAACATTTCGGATTCCCAGAATTATCGGGATAATGTCCCTTCCACGAATTGGTTGATGGCCGATTGCCCCAGCTGTCGGAAGAATTCTCGTAACATTGTCCCCTCCTTAAGACCATTTCGTCCCGGAATGTCCTAGAATCCTTCCTGGTGTGGCGATATTTGCAAGACCATTTGACAACGGGAAGTTTGGTGGAATTAACACTCAACGGTCTTCGAATCTGGGCTGCGAATATTGAGACAGCATTCCAGGATGTTGATGCCACTGAATCGAAAGATTGTTTCCGTCATACTTCTCACCACCCTCCAATTCAGTCCATCCAACCCGCAGGATATCTTTGGGACCGCCAATTTTATCAGATTCTTCTCCATCATCACATTCCTCAATTCTACCAGAGTCTTCTAAAGATCGCTGTATGTTGGCTTGTCCTGCGAGAATGTTTTCGTTACCAAATAAAAGATGTCTCTGGTACCCACTGGTTGTTTATCTTGGAGATGAAGGACCTTCCCTACCACTGGATCTTGCTCCCGTAGCTTCTGAAACTGGCCATACTTTTTGACAAACACCTTGGCTATTCCTCTGGACATCCACAGATCTCGAGCCACACAATGAGCCAGGGCATATTGTATGGGCACCTCAAACAGGTCTCGGGGTTCCTCTCGCGTTACGTCGTGCTGCACTTTCTGCCCATCAGAGTACAGTTCCATAAACTGCTCGAAGGTCATCTCGTCATCGGGTGGTTGGATGCTGCGGACTTGGGCTTCGTGATCTTCGCTGTCATGACTTCCGGCATAAGGGGCTAACCTGTTGAAATGTACGACCTTTGGTTTTCCCCGAGGTAGCTTCTTTATTCTGTAGACAACATCGTAGATTTTCTTTACAATTTGGTAAGGCCCCTCCCAAGATCTTTGTAACTTGGGCGAATATCCACGACGACGTTGCGGGTTATACAACCAAACAAGATCATCAGCTTGGACTTCCCCGCCTTCGGCTCTGATGTCATAGGCTTCCTTCATTCGGGCACTGGCATTCTCCATATTTAACCGGACTCGTTGGTGTATGTCGTCGATCTTTCGACGTAACTGGCTGACATAGTCTTCACCTGCGGTCTCCTCTCCTGGGGGACATCCAAACTTCAAATCGCATGGTAGTCTTAATTCTCGTCCCACGATAATACTGGCCGGGGTCTGACCCGTGGACTCGTGCACAGACGAACGATATGCCATTAGAAACAAGTGCAGATACTGGTCCCAGTCTCTTTGGTGGTCAGAGACTACCTTTGATAAATGGCGGTTAATGGTTCTATTCATCCGTTCTACCATTCCATCGGATTGCGGGTGTAATGCTGTCGTCCGTGTTTTATTGATCTTCAAGAGCTTGCAGACGTCTTGGAAAAGAGTAGACTCGAAATTTCTACCTTGGTCTGAGTGCAACTCCAAAAGAACACCAAAACGACTGATCCATTATTTGACAAGCAACGGTCAAGGCTTTTTGATTCGGCAAGGCATAGGCTTCGGCCCATTTACTAAAATAGTCCATCACCACCACAATGTACTTGTTTCCAGAGTCGGATTCAGGAAATGGACTGGCAACATCAATGGCTAGTCTTTCGAATGGACTGCCCACCTTATATTGTTTCATGGGAGCTTTTGGTTAGAAGCGTTCTCTCAATCTGTTTTCTGTCGTTTCCCTCCTCTGGAGATTCCAGGACGCGCTTGAGAAGTCCATTTTCCAGGATGAGGGAGTTCCACTGAAAATCTCTTGCCACGTAGGTTTGCGGTCTTCTTCCTTCCACCGGATAACTTCTTTTAGTTCTGGATCTAATTTTTGGTCTTTCTGGATCTCCTCAGGTTACCAATGATCGTCGATGGCGGTAGTTCTACAGAGAACAGCCCCTTTTTCTTCAGCTCGCTGACAATGTTTGCAGTCATCAGGGCATGGTATCCTCGATAGGGCATCAGCATTCTTATGGCTTGATTCGGCAAGGCATAGTCTTCGGCCCATTTACTAAAATAGTCCATTACCACCACAATATATTTATTTCCAGAGTCGGATTCAGGAAATGGACTGGCAACATCAATGGCTAGTCTTTCGAATGGACTGCCCACCTTATATTGTTTCATGGGAGCTTTTGGTTAGAAGCGTTCTCTCAATCTGTTTTCTGTCGTTTCCCTCCTCTGGAGATTCCAGGACGCGCTTGAGAAGTCCATTTTCCAGGATGAGGGAGTTCCACTGAAAATCTCTTGCCACGTAGGTTTGCGGTCTTCTTCTTTCCACCGGATAACTTCTTTTAGTTCTGGATCTAATTTTTGGTCTTTCTGGATCTCCTCAGGTTACCAATGATCATCGATGGCGGTAGTTCTACAGAGAACAGCCCCTTTTTCTTCAGCTCGCTGACAATGTTTGCAGTCATCAGGGCATGGTCTCCTCGATAGGGCATCAGCATTCTTATGGCTTGATTCGGCAAGGCATAGGCTTCGGCCCATTTACTAAAATAGTCCATTACCACCACAATATATTTATTTCCAGAGTCGGATTCAGGAAATGGACTGGCAACATCAATGGCTAGTCTTTCGAATGGACTGCCCACCTTATATTGTTTCATGGGAGCTTTTGGTTAGAAGCGTTCTCTCAATCTGTTTTCTGTCGTTTCCCTCCTCTGGAGATTCCAGGACGCGCTTGAGAAGTCCATTTTCCAGGATGATGGAGTTCCACTGAAAATCTCTTGCCACGTAGGTTTGCGGTCTTCTTCCTTCCACCGGATAACTTCTTTTAGTTCTGGATCTAATTTTTGGTCTTTCTGGATCTCCTCAGGTTACCAATGATCATCGATGGCGGTAGTTCTACAGAGAACAGCCCCTTTTTCTTCAGCTCGCTGACAATGTTTGCAGTCATCAGGGCATGGTCTCCTCGATAGGGCATCAGCATTCTTATGGCTTGTTCCTGCGCGATGTTCAGTTTCGAAGTCGAATTCTTGCAACCGCTCAATCCACCTGGCCACTTGTCCTTCGGGGTTTTAAAAAGTCACTTCAGTGCTGCATGATCAGTCCTCAGGAGGAATCTTTTACCATAGAGGTACTTATAGAAATGTTCTACCCCCCTTTACCACAGCCAAGAGTTCCCTGCGAGTAACGCAGTAATTCCGTTCAGGCTTGCTCAAGGTCTTGCTAAAATAACCGATGACTTTCTCCTGACCGTCTTGGATCTGCGAAAGCACCGCACCAATTCCGACATTGCTTGCGTCGGTATCCAAAACGAAGTTCCCATCAGGCAAAGGATAACTTAAAATGTCAATGCTCTTTTCAGTGTCTCGAATGATCGCTGACATTCCTCGTTCCACTGGTACTGCACCTTCCCCTGTATGAGTCTATTAAGTAGCTTGGCAATGTTGGCAAATCTGGCTACGTACCGACGATAGTACGTGCATAACCCCAGGAAACTTCTTAACTGGTGGATATCTTTAGGTATCGGCCATTCCTGGACGACTTTGATTTTCTGTTTGTCCACAGCTACTCCCTGTGCGGAAACTACATGTCCAAGATATTGCATCTCTTCTCGAAACAGCTGACACTTCTTCGGGCTTAACTTTAGTCCGGAAGTTCGAAGTCGCCGAAATACCTCCTCCAGGTTCCTCACGTGGTCTTTAAAAGATTTTCCAACCACGATAATGTCGTCAAGATACACCAGGCACGTTTTCTATGAAAGCCCTTTTAACACTGTTTCCATCAATCTTTCAAACGTTGCTGGAGCATTACACAGTCCAAACGGCATCACCATGAATTGATAAAGTCCTGAGCCGATGGTAAAAGCAGTCTTTTCTCGGTCTTCTTTAGCAAGTTCCACCTGCCAATAACCGCTCTTCAGGTCCAGTTTGGAAAACATCTTCGATCCAGCCAACGTATCTATAGTATCGTCTATTCTTGGAAGGGGATAGCTGTCTTTCTTTGTAGCGTGGTTTAATTGCCGATAGTCCACGCAAAATCGGGTCGAACCATCTATATGTTTAACCAAGACAACTGGAGAAGCCCAAGGGCTATTGGATGGTTCAATAACACCTTCTTCCTCCATCTCGCGGACTATCCTGTCGGCTTCTTCTCTTTTAGCTAGGAGTAGTCTTCTCGCCGACTGTCGAATAGGTTGAGCGTCCCCAGTATTCATTTTATGTTTCACCAGATCAGTTCGTCCTCTTTTGCCGTTCCCTACATCGATGATATCTTGGTAGTTTCTAACGATGTCCCTCAATTTTGCTTTCTGGTTTAGTTTCAAATTCTTAGATGAATCGGTAATGAGTCTTTCCAGTTCCTCAGATAGTTTACCTGGTGGCATTTCTGCATGCTGTGTGCTTCTTACTACAGAGGAAACTGTTGAACAATGGCCCAAAGTTGTTCCTTTCTTTAGCACAACCGAGTAATGATTCAGGTTCATTACTCTTACTGGAACAATCTCCCTGGCACGAAACAGAGTCTTCCCCAGTGCGACTCCTCTTCCTACATTTCCGTCGTTAAGTTCGGGATCAAACATCATTACTGTTCCAGCTTGAGCTTTCCCATCTAAGCAAGCATCTATATTGATTTCAGCTCTTTCCGGAACATTGACATTCTCTGCTAAGATGGCTCGAAGCTTTATGTCATCTTTACCATGAAGCACCACTTCTTCGTCATTCACTCGCAGAATTCTTTGAAGTTTAACTGGAATCCCTTGGAGCTCATGAATCCATTCCAATGATTACTTCGTCTTCGATGTCTGCCACTATTGCCCGATGTAGGAAGGTTGTATTTCCCAAGGTCATTTCAACCTCTATTTCACCATGGACTTTCGCTGCTTCTCCTGTCGCTGTTGGCAGTTGCCATTTTGTTGGTTTTATCATTGTCTCTAAAACAATGTTGGGCCTTATTACTGTTTTCGTCGCACCAGTATCCAGCAGCATTGCAAATTGCTTCCTATTAATAAGGCCATCTACGAAGACACTGTTAACGTGGTTGCGTAGCGAAGAGACATATGCGTTGGTTGCGTTGGGACTTGTTGGTTATAGGTCGACGATGGTCCCTTTATATTGACCTTCTTTTTTTCCCCGACGAGGAAGTCTGTACTCTGTTGCTCTCTTTGCAACGACTCTGGATATGTCCTACCTTACGACACTTCCGACATCTCACTAGTCTTTTTTTGGTAAGGACTTCTTCTATTATTTTTCTTACAGAGGCTTCATCGTTTCCGCTATCTTCTGATTCTCCGTCCATGATTCGGACCCTGGTTTGACCTCTGCAGGTATTTTTCGCAGCCTCGAATTCTAGCGCTCGAGAAAGTGCATCCATTAATTGCGTCGGTCGAGCTAGTGTCAATGCTTGTCTGGCTTCGTGGTCCCGAAGTCCATCCAAAAATGCTTGCACTGCTAATCTTTCGTAATAGAAAGGTTAACAGTTAGTTTCCGGTGTGGCTGGATAGGCGAACCAGACGGGCAATATCAGCTTCAAACTCTTGTAGGGATTCATTAGATCTCTAGTGGCGATTTTTTAATTTGGAGTGGTAGACGTGCTCCAAATGTGTCTGGCCCTACCTCAACTGTAAATGTTTGACTAGTTGTTCGTAGTCTTCTTGCTCAGAGGCATTCAAGGTTTGCAAAATATCTGTAGCATCCGCTCTTAGGGCGAGAGTTAGTGCTATTGCCTTTTCATCTGCCGACCAACTTTGCTGCTGCCTCGAATTGGCGCCTATAGTTAGTCTATGACGATTTACTATCAAATTGTGGAGGTTTCATTTTGTGTCTTGCTCCATCGAGGCCAGTTTTCGAATCCACTACTTCTGGACTATTTCTGCTTTCGATCTTTGGTGGAGTTTCTCCCCTTTGTATTGTGACTACCTGTTCTCTTATTTTGCTGATCTCACTTTCCATTATATGTTTTAGCTCCTCTATCCGCCTTTCATTTTCGAATATTATCTCTTCCAGCATTTCTGAGTTTTCTGTACCATGCTTTTCAAATTTTTTGATGGCCGATTGCACCAGCTGTCGGATGAATTCTCGTAACACTATTAAATTGATCTAAAAATATGTTTAGGTGTCCCCTCCCTTAAGGCCAAATCACAAAGGTATCATCCACATATCCTAATAATAAACTGGGTTTAAGACTTGCTGTTCTTAGTGCCAACTGCTCAAGGTTCGCCATAAAAATCATGGCATCGTTGTAAGACATGTAGATCGCACAAAAGTTTACTTCTTTTAACGCTTAATTTTTCTAATAGTAATAGTAATAGTAATAGTAGAGATTCACTGTATTTGTTTTTAAGTTTTCGTTGGTATTAAATGTATCAGGTGGTTTCCGGAAATTCATCTACGTAGTTGATACCGATCCCTGTCGGGACCGATGGTGAAATGACGATGCTTATGCAGAGTCACATCTGCCCTCATCAGGTCGGTTTGCATAATTCTCGTATCTTTCTGCTTACGCTTCTAGTTCTTGAATACCAAGATCTACAGTAGCTCGTGCGCTGTTATATAGTCGCGGTTTGGCAGTTATCGATTGTTCCCGTTCCGGTTAAGTTGTTATGGGACGGGGCATGCCAGACGTAATGAACACCAGAACGCCATAAGGAAGCAAGAAAAAACAACATCCATTGCGGAACAAGCCACCACCACGTCACACGGAAACTTGAGAATACCAGAGCATTGGCAAATATAGAACAGCTGAAATCGAGCCTCGTAAGAGAGGCAATTGAAATCGCGAATAGGCCTTACAGTCTAAACGCACGCAATTAAATCCAGAACTTACGGAATTCTTGGAAAACTACCTATATCCCTGGTAACATTGAAAAGAATAGTATGTTGATATTATTTCAATCTTAAGGTGGGTACTCACTGCTCGTAGCTCGGCACGTCAAGCCTTCCATGATGATTTTACACTCTTTCTTGAGAAAACAAAGGATGTATATTTTTCGCCACCACATCTTTATGATTACCGATTAGTAATCACCTTTGAAATTATCGGGTGGAGTGTATTGCTTACCTGTAGGTGGATATCTAAGAGTTTAGTATTAAGAACATGCAACTCTCTTCTGACATCACGTATGGCTTCCCTAAGTAGGGTACAACTAGCTTTCCATAAGATATTCGGTGTTTTTCTGTTGTTCTTCCAGAACTTTACCGTCATGTTTTTCGGAATAACTCCTTCATCGCGGCATCGTTGTAAAAAATGTAGATCGCACAAAAGTTTGCTTCTTTTCGCGCGTAATTTCTCAAATGTTTTACACAAATGAAAAGTATTCTCCCTGTAGAGATTCACTATATTTGTTTTTAAGTTTTCGCGGGCACTAAATGTTTTAGGCGGTTTCCGGGAATTCATCCGCGTAGTTGATAACTGATCCCTGTCGGGATCGATGGTAAAATGACGACCTTTCGGCAGAGTCACATCTGCCCTTTTCAGGTCGGTTCGCATAATTCTCGAATACTAAGATTTTCTGAAGCGAGCGCGCTGTTATATAGTCGCGGCTCGGCGCCTATCGGTTGACACCGTGAACGGCTGCGTGTGATTGGCCCTTGGCGCTCAGTGGGCACGGCTCCATCCTGCTGATTTGTTATTTCCGGTTGAGTTGTTATTGGACGGGTACGGGCCGGTACGGTGTTTAATAGGATTTTCCAACAATTCGATAAGTTCTGAATTTCATTGCGTGCGTTTAGACTGTGAGGTCTCTTCGCTATTTCAATTGCCTCTCTTACGAGTCTTGATTTCGGGTTTTCTATATTTGCCAGCACTCTGGTGTTCTCAAAGTCTATTCGGTGTGAGATCGTGGTGGCGTGTTCCGCAATGGATGTTGTTTTTTCCTGCTTTCTTACAGCGTTCTGGTGTTCATCACGTCTAGCTTGAATTCTTCTATTAGTTTGCCCCACATAGGTTTTATGACAGTCTGCACATGGAATCTCGTACACTCCCTGTTGTTCTAAAGGGATCCTCGTCTTCGGAGTCCTCAACACCGTGCTTATTTTTCTGTCTGTATTGAAAATAGTATCGATATTGTGTCTCCGTAGAATTCTTGCAATACTGTCCGTGGTCCCCTTGACATACGGTAAATAAGCCTTGGTTATTGGTGTCTCATGCTCCTCGTCTGTTTGTCTCGGTTTTGACTTTAGGGCTCTTTGTATATTTCGGTCTGTAAATCCGTTTTGTCTCAGAGCTGTTTTTAAACTGTCCATTTCATGTTTGATGTTATCCTGGTCAGCTAGCCTTTGTGATCTGGTTACTAAAGTCTTGACGACGGCTTGTAGTTGGGTTGGGTGGTGATGAGAATTAGCATGAAGGTATCTGTTGGTATGAGTTGCTTTCCTATATACTGTATGGCCAAGGGTTCCATCTTGCTTCCTATTTATGAGAACATCAAGGAAAGGCAGTTGATTGTTGGCTTTAACCTCCATGGTAAATTTTATTTTGTGATGGATGCCATTAAGGTGATCTAAAAAAGTATTGAGGTGTTCCCTTCCATGAGGCCAAATCACAAATGTATCATCCACATATCGCAACCACAAACTGGGCTTAAGAGTTGTTGTTCTTAGTGCCAACTCCTCAAAGTTCTCCATAAAAAGGTTCGCTATAACTGGTGAGAGTGGCGATCCCATTGGAGCTACTTCCACTTGTTTGTATCGTTGGTTCTCGTAAACAAAATAGGTGTTCATCAGACAGTGCCTTTGACAGAAAAATAAGCACGGTGTTGAGGACTCCGAAGACGAGGATCCCTTTAGAACAACAGGGAGTGTACGAGATTCCATGTGCAGACTGTCATAAAACCTATGTGGGGCAAACTAATAGAAGAATTCAAGCTAGACGTGATGAACACCAGAACGCTGTAAGAAAGCAGGAAAAAACAACATCCATTGCGGAACACGCCACCACGATGTCACACCGAATAGACTTTGAGAACACCAGAGTGCTGGCAAATATAGAACACCCGAAATCAAGACTCGTAAGAGAGGCAATTGAAATAGCGAAGAGACCTCACAGTCTAAACGCACGCAATGAAATTCAGAACTTATCGAATTGTTGGAAAATCCTATTAAACACCGTACCGGCCCGTACCCGTCCAATAACAACTCAACCGGAAATAACAAATCAGCAGGATGGAGCCGTGCCCACTGAGCGCCAAGGGCCAATCACACGCAGCCGTTCACGGTGTCAACCGATAGGCGCTGAGCCGCGACTATATAACAGCGCGCTCGCTTCAGAAAATCTTAGTATTCGAGTAACTAGAAGCGAAAGCAGAAGGCCACGAGAATTATGCGAACCGACCTGAAAAGGGCAGATGTGACTCTGCCGAAACGTCGTCATTTTACCATCGATCCCGACAGGGATCAGTTATCAACTACGCGGATGAATTCCCGGAAACCGCCTAAAACATATATATATATATATATATATATATATATATATATATATATATATATATCACAATTTGTGTTTACATAAAAAAGTAACACGATTTATTTAACATATTAATGTATATATTTCAACAAGAATAATAATGCATATACTATATATTTATAGCTTGTGGGGCTCCTGTATATGTCTGTGGATTATATAAAAAAGGGAATGGAAGCATTGTTTGTACATTTATATCTTCATTGTCGTTAACATTTTTCCTTTAAAAAATATATACTCTGTAATGAATAAAAATATTAATACTTCTAAATCTTACCTGTTTGCTCCATTAGAAAACTCTTTCAATTTGTCCTTTATAAGACCAGTGCTTATCTACACTTTTATCAAATCATTATTATAATTGAACTACTTGGACTGCTGCAATGTACATCTTCATAGAGAATTCAATTTAAATCAATGTCATTATTTTCATTGGTATCATTACCATTCAATGATTTAAATTGTTTGTAATGTTATGTAGCATTCTTCTCTTTGTAAGGAAGATGTGAATGCATGATTGTAACGGTTTTAGTGTAGCCTGTAGTGATAACTGAAACAAATACTTAATTCGAAATAAAACCATACTATTAATGGCAAAGTAAAAATAATGCAGATATTTCCATACATTTAAAATTTTAATATAAATTATTTTATGTTTTGAAAGATTTACCAAGACCTGTAAACCAACAAAATATTTTAATATATCTTCTTACTCTTTTTTAGGGTTCCGTATATACAATATACGAATACCCTTATAATATCATTCAGGATTTCTGCCTCTGTCACATCACAGCCATTTTCTCCTAAACTACTGGACGGAAGAGGTTGAAATTTGGTATCAATGTATAGTTTGGTGACCCGATCAGGATTACATATCGTAAAAGAAAAAATTTTGATTTTAGGGGTACTTCTGGGGGGAAAACTAAAAAAATCGACTGTTCTCCCCCCCTGATATCCGAAACTACTGAGCCTAAAATTTTGAAAAAAATTTAAAAATAAAAAAAATGTCAAACGCATCATGTAATATATCAAATGAAAGGTCTCATTCTGAGGAACACAAATATATTTTTTTTTCATTTTTTTCATATTTAAAAAAATATATTTAAAAGATATTAACGAAAATATACCAATATTTACCCATCCCCCCCCTTATCTCCGAAACTATAAAACATAAAGTTTTGAAAAAAATAGATTTATAGGTTCTGACCTGAAGTTTACTGGAAAAATAAAATTTTGGGGGTCCAATTACAGAATTAAATGGAATATATAAAATTAAAATTGTTTCTAACCCATCATGTTATATATCAAATGAAAGGCTCATTACGACGAAAACAAATATATTTTTTTCATATTTTTAAAATAAATTAATTAAAAGATATTAACAAAAATATTAAAAAAATTACCCATTCCCCCTCTTATCTCCGAAACCATATGCTGGAAAATTTTGAAAGAAAATGGAGGTATAGCCCCTCACCTGAACTTTACTGGAAAAATAAGGAGAAACACCTAATATTTATTTGGGGGGGGGGGGCAAATTATAGAATTAAATGGAAAATTAAAATTAAAATTGTTTCTAACCCATCATGTTATAATATATCAAATGAAGGGGCTCATTATGACGAAAACAAATATATTTTTTCATATTTTTAAAATAAATTAATTAAAAGATATTAACAAAAATATAAAAAATTTTACCCATTCCCCCCTTATCTCCGAAACCATAACCTGAAAAATTTTGAAAAACTGGAAGTATAGCCCCTCACCTGAACATTACTGGAAAAATAAGAAGAATTTTTTTTAAAATGAATATTTTAAAATATATTAAAAAAATATTTTAAAAAAATTACCCATTCTCCCCGTTATTCCCCATACTCTAAGACCTCATTTTTTTGTTTATAGGAAAAATATGAAAAAAATCCTTAATTCTATTATTTGGCCTCCAAATAATAGAATTAAACGGAAAATAAATTATTAGAAAACCCCCATAGTTATTTTAGGGACAAATTATTCAATTAAATGGAAAATAAAGATTCAATTTTCAAACGCATCATGTAATATATCAGATAAAAGGCTCATTATGTGAATTACAAATATATCATATTTTTAAATCATTTGTATAAAAGATATTAGCAAAAATATTAAACATCGACTTAATTCCCACTTTAGAAACTACACTATTTAAAATTTGATAAATATATTTTATTTATATTTTTAAATAATTTAACAGATTTAATAATTTATAATTTAAACTTTGACCTATTTTGCCGTTTTTCTTCCAATCTACAGAGCCTCAAAACTCAGACAGTAGATTATAAAATGCATCTCTGAAAGTTTATTAGTAAAATAAAACTCTAATGTTACTTTTTGGGGACCAAATTAGAAAATTAAATACATATGTATTGTGATAAAAATCAAGCGAATCCTAAAGCAGATAAAATAAAAAGTCTATGTGTGGAAAATCAAAGTGTACCTATATTTTTTATAAATTTAAAACGCTTCCTTTAAAAGATATAAGGCTAAATCTAAGAAAATGCACTCATTCCCTTGTCTGAAACTGGAATATTCGAAATTTGAAGGTGGTACGGAACCCTAAATATGCGAGTCCAACTCGTACTTGACCGAATTATTTAAAAAAGATTTTCAAAAATATTCTAATGTCACATTCGGTTTCTCACCTCTCAGTGTTTTTTAAACAGGTAAGTATTTCAATTTTGGTTTAATTAAAATGTTGAAGAGCAATTTCGAGAAACTTGTTGATCTTGCTCCTGTAACATGAAAGAACACACCGCACATAAAATAAACATATATGTAAACAGGAAGTCTAATTAATCAAATTGTAGATATGTGTTCTTACATATTCCAGCATACAACAGCAACAATAACTGCTATTGGCACTTTCTCCAAATTACCTTTCCTACATCTACACCTCAGAAATTAGAGTAACCAAATACCTCAACTTTAATCCTGTTTCAGCAATAATTTTGAGTTAAAAAATAATAATGAAAAACTTGTTTTTGTTGAATTAAATTATTTTATATATAAAATAATGATTTTACATCCTACAATTACTTAATAAGATGCAACAATTCCATCTTAAATGATTATTTTCTAAACATGCAGTTGTTTCATTCTAAAGATTTATAGGAAGTAAAAAATAATCAAAATGATCAAGTAAATATGCAAGAATATGCCTTTACTTTGATTTATATTCTTAAGAAACCTTGCAGTTAAACTGTTAATGTTCGTATTAAAATAATATAACATGTAATGCATGTAGGTATGTTATGTATCTATCTATAATTAATACTTACTATGCGTCCATAGATCATCACTCATTATATAATTCTTATGGTATATTCACGGACTCACCGTAAATCGGAATAATCATTTAATAAAATAAACAGTAAGAATAACACACCAAACTAACATTAAACACACCAAACCGCACCAAACGAACGATACGCGTCTACATTCTTTGAACAAACTGATAAAATGGCCAAAATGACATCTCAGCTTCAAAGACGAACCGTTTTTGGACGAATTGGCGCTGCATTACAAAATATTTTGAAAAAAGGTTTTAGAAATATTTTAGTATATGGATATAAAACATTATCTGAAAATATTGTTGTATTATTACAGAGAAATATTATTAAAATATATTTTTGAAATGAGTAAAATATTTCTTTGAAATGTGTAAGAATTATTTCCAAATATTTTTTAAAATATTTCCCGGATTGATATATTGATATGTAATACTTACTAGCTGTCGCCCAGTGGTCGAAATTCGACCAATTGTGTCAATATCTCTGGCAGGTTAAGTAACATGAAAATTTTATCGTGACATTCTATCCTAGGGCTTTAGGGAGAACAGCAATTACACACATCGGAACCTCTGTGTGATAGTTTCCTCGAAAATCCTAGATGTCGGTCTTACATCTCGGTTCTACAAATAAGTAACGAAATTCAAGTTTTTTTCAGATATAATTCAAAGAACTTTATTTGTGTTCAAATTCGTAATTCTTAATTTAATATGACAACAATTCAACTGCTAATGGGCTACCCTACATATTTATTTTTTCTAACCCCCCCTGTATAGCTATAATTGCACTCAATTCTCTAACATTTATTAAAATCCTCATTATAATAATTCCATCTCATTATATATTTCCACCACCCTGTATATGCAACTGCTTATGAACCACGCATAATATTTTTTATTTTTCAACGACCGGGTAAACCATTCTGTATATGCCACTACCTATTACCCACCATATTTACTCTTTTTGTTGATGAAATTTTTAATTATCTTCTGTAACTATAATTCTACTCCGGCCTATATTTCAATTATTATATATATATATATATATATATATATATATATATATGGAACTCTTCGTGTTCTACTCTATAAATCATTTCCTTTTCTAACATTTTTTATCACCATCCTGTATATCTATAATTGCTCTTACCCTATATTTAATCTTAACTATATATACAACTGGTTACGAAATGTTGCATGTCCATTTCCGCCACCATGTATAACTGTAATTTTACTGCACCTTCTATTCCAAGAACCCTGTAAATTCAACCGCTAATGGGCTTCCCTATATAATCATTTTATTAGTTATAATAGCACTCTACTCTATATTTTAAACACCCTATATATGCAACTGCTCATGTGCCACCCATGAAAAAAATGATTTCTAACATATCTGGAATCGCCCTGTATAATTATAATATTAAACGATTATTTTACCCACTAAACAATAACAACGCTTGCATGCCATGGTTTGAGTCTGGCAGCGGCAGCACGCGGCACATTCATTTGTTTGGCATTGACATTATTGGCGTAAATAATGAATTTTTATTATATTTTATTTAATGAATGAACCAATATTATAAATGAAGATTAGCATTCTGCACTGAAGGTCGTCAGTAGCTACTAAACAAAACAAAAATGAAGAAAATCGGTTGAGAAACAGAGGAGAAAATGGTACCTAATCGTTTTGTCTTTGCCTATTTATATATAGATGAAAGCAAAAGATTTTGAAAATAATTTACAATATTTTTAGGGATTGTTTAAAAATATGTTTCAGTATTTCTGGAAATATTTTTACAGCAGCTTCAGAAATATTTATATAATATACAATATTTTTAAATCTTTTTATTTACCATATATGAAATGTTTCAACAAAACATTTTAAAAATAGTGTTCAGTATTTTTATGTAATGTTTTGAAAATTTTTTTTTTATATTGCCGAAAATATTTTTACAACATTGTGAAACAAATATTTCCAAATAGTATTTAAAATATTTCTCTGATTGAGGAAATATAAAACACTTATCCAAACAAAAGATTTTAAAATAATTTATGATATTTCTTAGTATTTCTGGAAATATTTTTACACCATTCAGAAATATTTATATACAATATTTTTAAATCTTTTCATTTAATATGTTTTTACTTAAATATGGCTATAATGAATCTTTTTTAGAATATCAATAAAACTTTTTGGAGCAGAGTTTTGAAATTATAGAATTTAAACTTTTGAAGAAAGGTTTTAAAAATATTTCCGAAAATTAATATAACATATAGCCTGGAAATATTGTTTGTTATTACACGGGAATATTATTAATATATTTTTTTGAAACTTAACTAAAAAATTTTTTTGAATTGTTGGAAACATTTCCAAATATTTTTATAAAATATTTGACAGACTGGTTATGAAATGTTTTAAGAAAAGATTATAAAAATATTTGGTAATATTTTTAAGTAACCTGTTGAAACTATATTTTATTGTATTTCTGAAAACATTTTTACAACATTGTGAAATATTTTTATACAATATTGTAAAATCTTTTTACGAAAAATATGTATTTTCCATTTTTCAAAAAGTTTATAAAATATTTTAATAACTAGATATGTTGCAAAATGTTTTGTTAATATTTAAAAAATATATATTATTAATATATTATAAAATATTTTTAAAGAATGTGTGAAATGTTTTTTCTATATTTTCAAATATTTAAATCTTAAAATGTTTTGTGCTGTTAGGGTTGTTCTAACACCCTCAATAAGGAATAATAGAACAGTGTAAGGAAAATACATAAATAATGAACAAAACCGCGTTTGAAATTAAGAGCTATGCGAATTTGAAACTAATAATACAGAGTTCACATAAATTTACAGGATAATATACTTATTTGTTATTTTTACTTGTTTTGTAAAAGGCAAAAATATTAGTTTTAATATTTTCTCTTTTCGGTACGTGTTGCTATAATTAAATGCTTTTTATTTATGTTTCTTTTCAGTTTCTCGTTAGGTATGAATAAAAAACTTTTTTATAAAAGATCTTAATTGAGATGACTTTGGACAAAATCTTTCTTCAACATTTTTTAAAACTAGAATTATTTAAATATATCAACCAGTTATGAAAATAATAGAACAAATTTTGTCGGTACTGGGGTTTGTAACATGAGTCGTTTCAGAATTCATCACATTTTTTTTTTCTGTGAAAATAAAATTAGATACACACACTTTTAGTATCAGGTCGGTATGTGTATCGTAGGTACAAGAATATTCTAAAAAAAGAATGCACCTATATTTATAAACAAGTTTTCTTACTGTTTTATGTTCAAATTTTTCAATTTCGTTTCTAGTGTTTGTAAGATAAATTTATTACTTGTAATAATAATATTGTGAGAATAGTTTTAATATTAGTTCAAAAACCGCGACTTTAATTTATTAATACAACTATACCTCTTTTTTTAAATTTCAGTATCTTCTTTTGCTCCCTTTATTTCTTTTTAAGACCATTCATGAGTATAAAATCGTGTGTTTACTAAATTTTTTTGTTAATCCAAATTTCAATAATGGGTTCAAATTCCTATTATATACCTACTTTCAATTCATACCATAATAAAAATCACATATTATTCATATGATTAATTTGTATGCATAATTATTGTTTTTAAATTTTGTTAACAAATTTAATACTGGTATAAAAATCACCTAAAGAGTTGTAAAGCAATAGACCTATGTCAAACCGATTGTTATAAATTCATTCCTTTGCAATTGTTATGTTATGAACAGAAAAATAAACATCTGGCAAAAGAAAGATACATTTCGCATTACTGATATAAGGCAGTAAACCTTTGATTTTATTAAGATTCTTAAATTTCTTAAAAACAAGATACATTTGTAGTTTGATTTATTAATATTGAATGATATCTTTATATCACACAAAAATACAATGTAATACTGATTATGTCTCCTGTTTAGCACATTATTAATTAAGTCTGACTTTTTTGACATTTATGGTACTTCCAGAGTTTTTTTTTAAATATTTCGTCATCCCAATGTCTAAAATTTCGTGCTCATTTCTCATAAATTAAATTATCCAAATTGGTGGTCAAACGTATATATTCATTTAAAAAAAGTGTCGGTATAAAAGGTCTTACATCACTTTCATTTTGTATTCTTCTAGTAGGGAATACTCCTACAGATAATTACCCTCCTCCGCCAAAAGAAATAAAATTTTCATATTTGTCATGTTTAAGAATATTGACATTTCATACTGTGGTTTGGGTGTTTTTCATTTTTAGTATTGACAGATATTGTCATTAAGATTGTTGACGGTTTTCGTGTTTTTGACATTATTAACTTGTTTCACTTTTACGGTGATGTTAACATGTTTAGTTAGTTCTGTTAGTTTTACCATTTTTTTACTTTTTATACATTTTACATTTTTTAGGTTTTTCTCATTTTAGGTTTTTAACAGAATAATTTTTTGATATATTTGTGTAGGTTGCTTGATTTAATATTCTTAACATTTCGAATATTTTAGAATTTTGAAAATTATTTTTATTTTATAAATCACATTTTTTTTATAATTCCGACATTTTCTAATTTTTTCGAAATTTCAACTGCGATTAATCAATTGAATACTTTTCACTCCCCAGCCCCTCCATAACTTCAATATTGACAAAACGACGAATAACTTCTTGATTCATTTAATAAAAAGAGTAAATTTATCATTCTAATGCAATGAATAAATACTCCGGGTGTGATACATATCCCCTCCCCATTCAATAATTATAATTTTCGCAGAATTTCACATTAAATCGCTATTAATATAGAGAATTGATACCATAATTATCACACCGTTATTATTTTCGGTTCCCGGGAAATATTATTTTATTCTTAAAACTCCACTTGCCCCTATCGGAGAACTGAATTTTTGCAAAAGGATAAAACCGGCTTCTATTTATTTTAGAAGAGTTTCTATTTCAACATTCCCACCATTCTACTTTCAATTTCGGAGATATTGAATACTCTGTAAAACAATAGTGACCCCATTTCCCCCATTCTGTATTTCAATTCTCGAAAAATGAGGAATAACCTATTAATTCACTTAAAAAAAAGGAATCAGCTTTATAACGTCTTTCATTAGGTTCCCGAAAAATAATTATTTTTCAAAGAAAAATTCCCCGTCTGTCCCCCATGATATAATAAAATTTTTGCAAACTGATAAAGCTCGTTTTTATTTATTAGGGTATATACACTAATTTTCGAGCATCTTTTACTCTTTATTTTCAAGATATTAAATTTCAGGAAAAATAATAGACATTTCACTGCCCCTCACCTCATCGCTATGTCATTCGTGGCTAGTGTATCAATTCGGTACTTCCATATGTCACCCACTACAAACAACAAAAAAATGTCACGTCTTTATACGTCAGTAAAGAAGTACGATGCAAAAAACCACTACGCACGTATAAAACAGTAATTTCAAAATGTGCACTTCCATTTAGTTAAACTTATTGATTAAAATAAATTTTGGAATGTTTTGTTAAAAAAACGAATTATAATTGCTATTACCGTTTTCGTTAATTCATTACTATACATTTTCATTTAAAAACAAAATTTTAAACAACTGCGTTTTGTAGTGAACAGCAGCTAAGGGAGGACTCCGGTTAATCAGCGCATGTCATATGTTAGTTCCCGTTCTTCAAACACCGCTGTATGTACTTAAATTCTCACATCGCACAATAAACATGTAGAAAAATTCACAATGACCATACACTGTTAATTAATTAATGAAGTTTAAATTATTATTACATTAATTATCGATATTACTTATTGTTCATAATGCCCGAATTTGTTAATAATTTCCTCATTAATCATTTGGTCTAGAACATGCACATGAACAACATTATTTAATCTATGCTATTACAAACGATAAATAAAATTAATCTGAACCAAAACTCATTTAATATAAAAGACAAAATTATATTTCCATAAATTAATTGAAATTTCAGGTGATAGGACTCAATCTGCCGCCGAAAAATTGCTTGACACGGATACAAATACGCAGTCGAGTATGGTTGACAAATTCTCATTTTCTGTACCCAAAGATCCGTTATTAAGTCCAATTTTTGCGTCTGACGGGGATCTTAAGAAATTTCCTCCAACACGTTTTCTAGTAATATCCATTTACTTGATTGATTAAATTAGATTATATTAAAAGAACATCTATCTGTTTTAGACAGTCCAGATGGATCCTTGCTTAGACGATTGTGTGATGTTCGCCAAGAGGCTTAAAGGGCTGGGAAAAAATGTTGGAATAGATATTTTACCCGGTTTGCCTCATGGGTTTCTAAATTTTTCGTTGGTAAGTTTAAATTTTGTGTCAATACAGCTAAATTATATATATATATATATATATATATATATATATATAATAATGTGTTTGAAAACAAAAAAATTCTAAATATAATAAAAGGTATGTTGGTATGAAATAAATGAGTTTTACGTTTTATATCACCCTAACAACATGCTTCTCTGACAGGATGATTTTAAAACTATAAAGACTAACATAAGTGGTTTATTGTATCCAACATATCTTTCGATAAGTGTTTTTATTTGAGGAGATAATGGTTAGTACCATATTTTTTATGCTTTTGTTTTTTCGGTCATCGTCGCCCATATACGTCAGTGTAAATATTAGGACGAGCACAGATGCACAGCGACCATAGCCTTATTTATATTTCATTGTGAAATTCCCTGCTTCTAAACTTAACATAATATGCAAAATCTTGCCAAGCGCTGATAAAGAATCTGCAGAGCGCTATAATTCTTTAGAGTAAATAAAGGCTGACTTTTTATTTTTTCTGAGTTCTTTGGTAATAACAGTCTGTACGTTTCAAATAGTTCAAACTTTTTAAGGTCTAAATCAGACCCCGTTTTCAATGGTATAACTTACAACAAATGAACAAGAAAATTAAAAATTAAAAGGATTCGTAATGGTTTACTAAATTTGTCATTCCGAAAATCTGACTTGTTAAATTATTTGTCGACACTCCATAATCTAATTGATAGCGGTCAAGAATGCAAGAATAGTACGTAGACCTAGCGTTATGTAGTCATTAAAAAACTGGTTCAGTGGCAACAAATAAAAGGATAAATAAAAATCCACTGAGAAATGAAGTAGATTGTCTTTGCCAAATTGAATCGTAGATAAAGCACCAGAAATATTTCTGTACACTGATCACCATACAGAGAACTTAACCTTTGCTTTTTAAATTAAATTCATTTTTAGGGTTTCGTATATCCAATATATGGAAATTCTTGTAATAATCACTCTTAATTTCTCCGTCTTTCACATAACAGCACATTTCTCCGAAACTACTGAACGGAGAATATTGAAATTTGGAATCAGTGTATAGCTTGGTGATCGGATTAGGGGGACATATAGTAAATGAAGATACTTTAATTTTTGGGGTACTTCTAGGGATATTTTAAAGAAATCGATCATCCCCCATTAACTGCGAAACTATTGAGCGTAAAATTTTGAAAAAATAATGAATAAAGAAAGTTGCCCAAAGTTTACAGGACCAATTAGGAGAAATTCGTAATGTTAATTTTGGGGAACAAATGAAAAATTAAAAACTATTTTTTCCCATCGCATAATGTAATGTATCAAATAAAAGGGTTTATTCTGAGGAACTCAAATAAATGTATTTTTTTCATTTTTTTTTTAAATAATTAGGTTAAAATTAAAATTTACCCATGCATCTTACCTGAACTTTACAGGAAAAATAGGGAGCAGCCACTAATATTAATTTTGGGGTGCAAATTACGCAATTAAATGGAAAAATATAAAATTAAAATTGTGTCAAACGCATGGAATATATCACTTCAAAGAGCTCATTATGAGAAATACAAATATATTTTTTCATATGTTTAAAATAAATTATTTAAAAAATATTAACAAAAATATTACCTATTCCCTTTATTTCCCAAATTATAATTATTGAGCCTCACTTAAACTTTACCGGAAAAATAAGGAGAAAATTCTAATATTAATTTTGGGCGGTACATTACAGTTTTAAATGGAAAATATAAAATTAAAATTATTTCAAACGCATCACTTAGAATATCAAATTCAAAGGGCTCATTCTGAGCTATACAAATATATTTTTTTCATATTTTTAAAATAAATTGTTTAAAAAATATTTAAAAAAATTAAAAACATTACCCATTCCTCCCTTTATTTCCGAAACTATAAGACCTAAAATTAAAAAAATAGGGGTACAGAGCCCCACTTGAACTTTCGAATAAAAATAATAAGAAATCCTTAATATTAATTTTGGGGGCAATATATAGAATTAAACGGAAAATAAAAAATACACTTTTTTCAAACGCATCATGTAATATATCAAATGAAAGGGCTCATTGTGAGGCATAGAAATATTTATTTTTCATATTGTAAAAATAATTTGTTTAAAATATATAAAAAAATCTACTTATTCCCTCTTTATCTCAGAAACATAGGGTATAATTTAAATTTTACGAGAAAATATGGAGAAAATACTGATATTAAGTTTGGAGGCCAAATTACAGAATTGAATGAAAATAAAAAATTTGAATTTTGTCAAACCCTGATGTAATATATGAAGTGAAAACGCTCATTATGAGGATATATATTTTTTCATATCATCAAAAAATATATATATTTGTTAAAAAGTTATTTAAAAATATTGCTACAGATGCCTTTGGGTTTTTCAATGAGACACTTAATTCTACTTTATTTATTAAAGATGAAAACAACAACAAATTTTAACCTTCAATTCAAATTGTTGAAACATATGTGTAAAAAAAATGGCGGCAAGTGAGGATGCTCGATTTATTCCTCCTGTGATAAATACCTCTTGTCATCCAGAGAGACCGCATAATTATGTGACATGTTTAATTTGTGACAAATCGCAATGCAGGAGTGATTTTAAAAGAAAAGCAGTGAAGGGGAATGGCTTTTTATCACAAATTCTTTAATTATTTGCACGCAGCATAACATAACCTATATAGGTAAACACGTTAATGATATTGAAGATTCAAATTATGATAAGTTCAAAGTCTTAAAACTTAAAATTGAGCTCTTAAAACAGGAGTTAACTAAGTGTGAAAACACAAATAAAAGTAACGATCAGAAATACAGAGAAGACCTTGAAAGTGACTTTTGCATATGTTTTTCAGACGGCCACATATATCGACTCACTGAAAAAAGAAGTTGATAATTACAAAATGTGGAATGAAGAAGTAAAAAGGTATAACCAGAAACTCATGGAGAATAATAAATTTTTGAGGAATAATAGTAGTTTAAATGAGTCAAGTATAAATCAAGACTATGCAAGTGTTACTAGGCTGGGATCTATGTCAACTACTATGTCATATAACAAATTAAATGAAAACTGTATATTAGTACTTAAACCTGAAAAAACATTTGATGGTGATGCAATAAAAACTGTTAAAAGTAACATTACAAAATTAGTAAAACATCCAGTAATGGGGGTTAAAAACGGAAAAAATAATGAAGTCATTGTCAATTGTCTTAAAAATGATAGTGAATCAATAAAAAATATATTAGAAAATAATATTGGTTTCAAATTTCAAAGTGGATTATTATGTAAAGAAAGATCCATCAATCAGAATCTTTGGAATTGATAATGAATTAACTCCAGAAGAATTAGCCTATCAAACAGGAATAATATAGATAAAGATCACTTCAAAATTGAATATATTTATAAGGCCAAAGCTAGAGAGAGTAGAAACATAATAATGACAATTAAACCTTCAACATATGTGTTATTCACTAAGCAAAAAGGAATTTTTATTGGATTCCAAAAGTATGGTTTTACAGACAATTTCAATCTTAACAGATGCTTTAAGTGCCAAGGTTTCAACCATAATCCTAAAAAATGTGATAGACAAGTGCAATGTAAAATATGTGCTGGTAACCATATGTCTGAAAAGTTTGATAATAAGACTATTAAAAAGTGTGTTAATTGTGTAAAAGTGAATCAATTTGTGAAAGATAAAAGGAGAACTGACCATGAGGCTTCTGATTACATAAATTGGGAGACTTATAAGCGGAAATTAGAGGGGATCATCAAGTCAACAGAGTACCTTGTTCAACCAATTTCAAATCTGTTACAGGCAGCTAACTAACCATTGCATTATAAGTAACTATATTATTGTAAATGTTTATGGACACTAAAAAAAAAAGTTTTTACTCATTTTTTATTACTTTTGTCTTAATCTATGGAAAATACAGTTGAAATGAATGATATAATACAAGAAGAATTAATTTTTGATAACTTAGGTACTCTAAATGATCATTTACAAAGTATTAATAAGTTGATTATGTGTATCAATATAAGGAGGCTTAATGTTAATTTCCCACAGTTGGAGATTCTAATTAATAGATTAAAATATAGACCAATGCTCATTGTTTGCACAGAAACTTGGAAGCTTGAACATTATAGATTATACCAGCTTCCGGGTTACAAATTTTTTTATAATAATAGTGATATTAACCAAGCGGATGGAGTGGTTATCTATATTAAAGACAACTTTAATGAAACAACTGAAACAATTATGGTAGGCAGACTTAGTATCTTAAATACTAAGATATCTATTAATGGTAGACAACATATTAATATATCTGCAATATATAGATGTCGTGACCTGCCTAAACTGGAACTTGTAAACTGCTTAAAAGAATTCTTAACTAAAAGTAAGCATAACAAAAACCATATAATGTTGGGTGACTTAAATGTTGATTTATTAGACCTTAATAATATACAACAGGAATTTTGGAGTAATTTTTTATCTAATGGTTTCACTCCTGGTTTTCTTAATTTTACTAGACTTTCTGATAAAGGAAATAGTGTGGGAACTTGCATTGATAACATGTTCATTAAATCTAACTTATTAAAATACCAGACTATCAGATTGAGTGTAGTGTATCCCGATCACTATCCGCTATTTTTGGTTATTAATGGAGTGGATGTAATGGAACATGGTAATATTAATTATAATAAAATTAATTATAAAAAAATGAAAACTCTAGCTAGTAAAATTAATTGGAACATACAGTTTATGCAGGACCCTAATACAGCAACTGCTCTGATAATTAATAAAATAAAAGATTGTGTCGATAAAGCCACTTGTGAAGTGAAAAGGTCAGGTGTTTCCAATTTCAAACCCAGAAGTAACTGGATAACTAAAGGTATCATGACTTCTTGTAGTACCAAGGAGCACCGATATAGAATTTGGAAACTAGATCCAGTTAATAATCAGTTAAACATGGAATATAATAACTATAAAAAGATATTGGACAGAGTTATAAAAGATGCCAAATGCAGGTATGAAAGTGATCTGATTGAAAGAAACAGTCAAAACTTTAAAACACTATGGAAAATTATTAATAATAAATTAGGAAAAATTATAAAAAGAAAAAACGAAATAGACTATCTACTTGATGAAAACAAATTGAAAATTGAAAATGATGATGAAATTGCTAACTTCTTAAACAAGTTTTTTTGTAGTGTAGGAGATAAATTAAGTAAAAAATTTGATTCTACATTAGGAGGAAATGTAACACTGTCTGAAGTCAATTCAGTTTCAATATTTTTCTATCCTACTAATTTATTTGAAATTATGTCGATTATTAGTAAAATGAAACGAAAAGCAGGAGGAATTGATAGTATTAACTCACAAGTATTAAAGAATATTTCAGAATATATTGCTGAACCTTTAGCTTATATTTTTAACTTATGCATTGAGCAAGCAATTTGGCCAGACGTGTTAAAGAAGGCAGATGTTCCAATTTATAAGGGTGATGACAAGCATTATGCTAGGAATTATAGACCAATTTCCTTGATTTCGAACTTGGCTAACATTTTTGAAAGATTGATTTATCACTGGATTTTTAATTTTCTCTGTGAAAGTAAAATAATTTCTAAAAGACAGTACGGGTTTATTAAGAACTTAGGTACCAAAGATGCATTAAGTTTCATTACAAACTATATCTATAAGAGCTTAAAATTAAGTAAACCAGTTATAGTAGCTTTTTTGGATTTATCAAAGGCATTTGATACAGTTGACCACAAAATTCTTTTGGATAAATTGTTTTGCTATGGAATTAGGGGGCAGGCACACAATTTAATAAAAAGCTATTTGTCCAATAGGCAGCAAAGGGTTAAAACAAAAGGGGTAGTTAGTGAATTTAGAGACATAAATTTAGGTGTGCCACAAGGAACAATTCTAGGACCGCTACTTTTTATAATTTATGTTAATGACCTATTAAAAATACTTACAGATGGTTCAATTGTGTCATATGCTGATGATACTGCAGTCATTTCCACTGGTTTTACTTGGTCTGAAGCAATTTCTCACATTAATGAAATGTTAGATAGAATTGCAATATGGCTTGAGAATAATAAATTAACGCTGAATGCTGAGAAATCAGTATATATTACATTTGGCTGTTACTGTGACAGTGTGCCTATGAATTGTTATATTAAAATTAAGAATAAGCAGCTTACGAGAATTGAAAAAACCAAATACCTTGGTGTTTATTTTGACCAAAATCTAAAATGGGACTTTCATATCAATTATATTATCAATAGGACTAAGTATCTTATATTTGTAATTAGTAAGTTGTCTAAAATTATGAACACAAAAGCACTATTGCTTATCTATTATGCTTTTTTTCATAGCTTGATATCATATGGAAATATTGCATGGGGGGGGGTGCTTACAACAACAACTTAATGTTGTTACAAAGGATACAAGACAAATTATTAAAAGTAATATTTAAGAACAAATGATTGAATAAAAATTGGCCTTTAAACCTTAAGCAACTGTATTCTTATAATGCTATCTTAAACCATTTTTCTGAGCTCAAGACTAAATATGATTCTTCAACTAGAAATAAGAATATTCTACTGCCCATTGTAAAGAGGTCTATACTGACTAAAAGTAGTACCTTTGTATCAGTAAAGATTTTTAATCAATTACCTAACAGTATCAAACATAGTTTCAATGTGAAATCTAAATCCTGGAAACGAAGAATGAAAGAGTGGATAAGGTATAGTATATAACTGTCTGTGCAAATCATGAAGTTTTTTGGTGTATATTTGGTATACTTGTTTATATGTTGTTTTGTATTTTTATGCTCATATATATTTTTTGAATAATAATGGTTTTTTAGTTCTACAGGTTATATATATATATATATATATATATATATATATATATACGTTTTTTATTTTTAAATTTTCATTGTTTTCTCTTTCACTACTTATATTTTTTTTAAATTTACTAAATATGTTAGTTTCTAAATACACCAAACCTATGTACAGGTATAACATACCTCTATAGGATGTAATTGCATTGTTTTCCTTTGTGTTTAATCAATGTATTACTTTTTTGGTAAATAAATAATAAATAAATAACACAAAACACAATTTACACTGACTAAACTTAGAGCATGCTTCACTACCTAACTTTGCATTCTCTTTTTAAATGGCTGTTTCTTCCACAACAGCAACATTTCACACTGGTACGCTTGGTATTATTTTTTCATGTCGAGTCTTCTAACTCCTTTACATCTCTGGCAGGAGCTTATTAAACATGCCTTCCAGGTAAGTTGTACATTCTTGGTTACCTTTCAAGAGAGACTGCTCTTACTTTTGGCTTTGACATTTTCATGATTGCTTCAATTTCTAATGCACGAAGAAGAGCTTCATTGCACTTTTTGATATCAGTTAGTTGCAGACTTCTCTGGGTTTCACCATCCCTAATACCGGCAATAAAACATTGGGTGGTAAATTGTTCTTGACACTCTTCAGGTGCCTCGGGATATGCTAGATTTACCAACTGTCTAATGTTTGCTTCAAACTCTAGTAAGTTTTCCCTATATAATGACATAAGTTGCACTTGATAAACTTGTGTTATATTTTGATTACTAGTCAATTGTGAAGAGGTATATAAGATATCGACAGCAAAAATTGAGCCAAATAGAGAAATTATGGAAAAGGTGACGAGAATATAGATACAATCCTACAAAGTGCAATTATTGAACCGTCCATTAGACCTTGGTCTACACCAGTAGTGCTAGTTAAGAAAAAGGACGGTACCACCAGATTTTTTGTCGACTACAACGAAACTGAATGATGTTACCAAGAAAGCTTCCCCGCATATATGACACACTCACGACTTTATCGGGATCCAGTTGGTCTCAACGGCATTTCTGGAGGTTACTTGGGTATGAATAAAACCCTTGATAAAGTACAAGAACGATTTTATTGGGTAAATTATTACGAAAAATGGTGGCGTAAATGCAATGTATGTGCAGCCATTAAGGGGCCCAAAAATCGATCAGCTGGGGAAATGAAACAGTACAAAGTGGGCATTCCTTTTGAAAGAATTGCCATCTACATAGCCGGACCATTCCCAGTAATCAAGAGGGGTAACAGATATATCCTTGTTGCTGTTGATTACTTCAGAAAGTGGTCCGAAGTGTTTGCTATTCCCAATCAAAAAGCCAATGGAATGCCATTCTGACCGAGGCAGAAATTTTGAATCCACAATCTCTAGAAACGGAGCTTTCCAAAGTGATCGACAGTAACCAACGGGATTGGGATGAGTACATCGTCTGGCTCCTTTTCGAGGGGATCTATCTAATCGCGGTTATCAGAACTAAAGGCAGGGCAGTGTGTCACGGAAAGTTATGACGACGGCCGAGGGAGGATTCTGTGTACAAACCAAATGTAACTATCAATTTAGGAAAGATCTACAGAATTCTACATTAGCGCCATAGAGTAATTTCGAAGACTCTTTAATGTCGAATATTATATAAATAGGTTGAGAGTTCAGGTCATTTACGGAAACAGAGACATTCTGGTGACAAAATTAATAGTCGAACAAACTCTACATCAACTTGTTCTAATGAGAAATCATGACTAATTAACATACAATTCAAATTTTTTAGCGATCCTTTTTTGTTTTTTAACAAAAAACCTCAAAAAATCGGTATCAATTTAGTTTTTTACCTTTTACACAAAATCCACCCATGAAACCGTGTTTTCTACTTTGAGAAATGTTCAACAGAAATGAAAAACCTACTATAGGCTCAACGTCGTTAATTGGTTTCTTAGATAATGGAAATTCCCTAAAAATAAATAATCGTTTATATATATATTTTTATTTCATAGCTAAAACATTCTTATTAACTGAAAGAGTAGATCTTCTCATATTGAACATATGTTCTAAAAATAAATACTATAGCCCAAGGAGTTTTTGCAAAATACCAGTCAATCCTATGGAAGACATTTTTTTAAAAGCCATATTATCTTACCGGATGACCCTATGATTATGAATAAACCACCGTTGGAAAGAGTTGATATAGAGACCCCTCATCTGACTTTTCTAAAATTTAAAGTATAAATACATATAGGTACTGTAATTGTTTGGCAATTCTCTATTAATTTGTCTGGACGAATCCATTCGAAAAATTGCTAAGGTGTGGTTCTGTGAAACTATATCCTTATAAAACTAAATCATCATGCAAATTTTAATTTTTTTTAAGCTAAATACCTAAACTCCATTTAGATAGACACTGATGATAATGATGGAGCAATCATTTTTAATATGCAAAAGTCATACCTACCTATTTTAAATTTAAATAATAAACAAAAATTTGCCTTCTGTGATCTGATCTTTTAAAACATGTACACAATAGTGTGTTGCTTTATTTACACTTTCAGTACATTTCATATTTTATTATTATATAAAAATGAAAAGCTGATACAAATTGATAAAAGTAACTAACTCCTTTACATCTCTGACATGAACTTATTAAACATGCCTTCCAGGTAAGTTGTACATTCTTGGTTACCTTTCTCAAGAGAGACTGCTCTTATTTTTGGCTTTGACATTTTCATGATTGCTTCAATTTCTAATGCACGAAGAAGAGCTTCATTGCACTTTTTGATACCACTTAGTTCCAGGCTTCTCTGGGTTTCAGCATCCCTAATACCTTCAATAAAACATTGGGTTGCAAATTGTTCTTGACATTCTTCAGGTGCCTCGGGATATGCTAGATTTACCAACCGTCTAATGTCTGCTTCAAACGCTTGTAAGTTTTCACTAGATTTCTGAGTTCGTGACATAAGTTGCACTTGATAAACTTGAGTTAAATTTTAGTTACCATACCTGAATTTAAGGACTGACACTAATTTGTCATAATCTGCCTATTGCTCTTCTGGAATGCTTTGAAGCAATTCTAGTGCAGACGCTCTTAAAGAAATCACAAGAGCTGTAGGAGTAAACCAGTTTTGGTTTACTCCTTGGTGATGACAGCTTCGCTGTTGAAACGTGAGTTGTGTGAAAAAAGAAAGGTTTGGTGTTAGGGTACACAACTTTGTTTTTATATAAATAAGTGTATTAATCAAAAAAATAATAAAGAAAAGGATATACAGTTAATTTATGAGCAGTCAATCTGTATCACAATGGGGTCATGATAAAAGGACTTTATTATATCACAGCTTATATATGTTACAAATCAAATAAAAAATATGAGTAGTGTACAAAAAGTAATGAAATTAAAAATATTATTATTTATTACACAAATTACATCTAAAAATGATTGTAACTAAGGACATAAACTTTGGTGTAAGTGTAAATAATTATATTCATAAATCTGTTCTACACTTTTGAATTGGTCCTGCCGTTCAAATCAGGAACTAACAACAACAATAAAGTAAAACAATGAGATATAAAAAATGTAATCAGTATTTGGTGTTTGAAAATATAATCTAGCTAAATACTTAGCCTTTAGTAATTCATAAATTTGTAACCATACAAAAAATTGTGCTACTAGTAAATTTGGTTGCTGTTCCAATAAATTTGATTGCTATGCCATTAAGATTACAATTAATTGTGTTGATATGGAAGTTTACAGCCATTTTCGTTGTGAGAAAATCCTACCCAATTAACATTTTATGTCATCCCTACTTTTCTGACCTGCTGAACCTTGGCTGTTTATGAATCTCTCGTACGGTTAATTAAATACTGCTGTCATTATGAAATAGTAGGTGAAATGCAATTTATATTTAAGTAGTAGGATTGTGTGGGCCCCAGACCAATAACGCATATTCAACCGAGGAGAAAGACATATCAGAATTTCAGCCCCCGTAGATCGCCGGCACTGGCTATGTGGGTTGATCGGTTTGTTAGGTACCTATTGAATAGTTGTGTGAGTTTCA
Organism: Octodonta nipae; assembly: GCA_034190945.1. Lineage (NCBI taxonomy): Eukaryota > Metazoa > Arthropoda > Insecta > Coleoptera > Chrysomelidae > Octodonta > Octodonta nipae. The sequence continues at coordinate 128,816,729 of CM067216.1, forward strand.
TTAGTTTGGTTGCAGTTTACGGGAGAAAAATGGGAAAACGTTAATATCCATTGAATTAAATGTAAAAATGTGTGAAATTTCTATCCGTTCGCCACTCGGAGTGCGAAATAATTAAAATAGCTTAGTGGCTTGAGTCACGTTTCGCGATTTTTCCTTGTACTTACCTGTTTCCAAAATCAAGGCGACGGTATGGAGTTCAAAGGTACTGCGATCATTTTGAAGGTCAACTAGTGTTGTACCGCAGCCGATATGAAAAATTCGCATTATATTATAATCACATCCGCGATTTTTTTCAGACTTGTTTCTAGAGATCAAGGTGACGGTGACGGTTCATCGGTACTGACTTTTCGTGGAGGTCAGCTAGTAAAGCGCAAACGACCTGATGTGGAAAAATATCTTAGTAGGTAGGTTGTGATGCAGTCTTGAAATTGAAAATACAGGGTAGATTAATATGCTGAAATAGGTTTAAGTAATCTTGCCCATAGTTTTATGGTAACTAGGTGAATTGTTGAATAGAATAAAAGAATATTGAGAACATTGTCTTAATTGAGGGTTTAAATTATAAATTTGAAGCACTGAAAATTCAGTTTTATTTAGTCATTCAAAGAGAACAGTCACAAAAATAATGTTACTGGGAATTTATATAGCGTGTTATTTTTCACTGGTAATGTGTGACGTGAATGTTGAGAACTTTTTAAAAATATATGGATTTTTAAGTGATAAGGGAACGTCTATAACAGACCTAAAGGAGGGATTGATTAATTTTCAAGAACTATATAATTTGACAGAGAAGGTACTGCAAATGAAGAAACTTTAAATTTAATGAATAAACCACAGTGTGGTTTACCTGATTTCCCTTTGAGTTTTCGTACAGCCACCCAAAAATGGAATAAAAATAAATTAAAATGGTACTTTGTATTTGCTGATTCAGAAAGGAAATTAGTGGCAGCAAAAGCTTTTGAAGTATGGCAGAATGTGGCAGACTTACAATTCACTTATTCACCTACTGCACCGGACATAGTTATTTCCTATACCGACGGGCAGTTCCGGCATTCAATTAATCGAAGGTGTCAAGATGCGGGAAATTGTTATTATCTATTTGACGGAACTTTGGTGCTTTGGGGCATGCATATTTCCCAAATAATGATACATGTCGTGAGATTCATTTAGACCGAACTGAAGTGAAGTGGTATTTAAGGTTGGATAAAATAGAAGATACTCCAGCAAACCAGACAAGTTTGCTTTCTGTTTTGATTTATGAAATTGGGCACACTCTTGGAATGGAGCATTCCCATTTTTGGAAGTCTGCAATGTATCCATATTATGGACGTTCAGAACTCGATGAAGATGATATCCGAGCAATTCAATTTTTATATGGAGCAAATAAAATCCTGAAAGTACGACCGTAAAAAGCATTCCAAAGACGACGAAAAAATCTCCGAAAGTGCGACGGAAAAAAGCACCCCAAAGACAACAATAAAATATATTCATGAAGTTCCTTCGAGTACACAAAAAAATACTATTTCCACAACTACCACTAATGCCACTGTAAAAGGTACAGAAGAGAAAGCAATAGATTCATGTCAAGTAGGTGTTTCGGGATTGCAGTTTTTAGTGTTACGAAACAATCTATATATTATATATAAAGATAGGCTGTGGATCATGGATATGGAGAGTAAAAAAACATAACATCGAAAGACGTTCATCTACGCAAGGTTCTACATTTTCTACCATCAAATGTTTCTAAAATAACTTCAATATATCAAAGACCGTCTGGTGAAATAGTTGTGATTGGAGATAAGAAAAAATTATTCTACATATCAGATGAGAACTTTAAACTACTGAAAACTTTCGAATATAATGAATTTGCAAATATTCTTGCAGAAACTAATAAGTTAACGATAAGTTTGTTTAATATCCCATGTCCAAATCTAACGCTTTACGAACAACTGAAAGAATTGTTGACTAGGATTTGGGCTATAGAAAATAAAAATTAATAACAAATTAGTATGTGTATGTGTATATTAGTATAGTATGTGTATTATTTTCACAGCATTTGTTTGAAATGAGTATTTTCTTTTAATACAAAATCATACAAATTACTGCGTATTATCACCCTGTAAATTCTCAAGAACTACTCCTAAAAGGCGGATCTTGTTGGAATGTGGTTCGTCGCGGTCGGCTGTGAGAGCGAGAGAGGACTCGTTTTGCGTAGTTTGGTACCCAGCGAAACAGTTTAAATACGACATCCTGATCGTACTGAAATCAGTCTTTCAACGTGATAATAAGTGTGTGAGTGAAAAAATATCTCTGGTAAGTTTTCTATTTTATTTTATTTTTTTCACGGTTATCCGGTTGACGTTTACTATTGTCGGCTTATAACAGGTTAATAATATATTCTATTTTTCTACATTTAACACTTTCCTCATAATGCTACTTGTTGACAAGACGGCTGCCTTCTGAATTTGGTGACAGATATTCTTTGAGAGTCCCAGCATGTCTAAGTTCTTCAAGAGCTGTTTTGGAATCTCTCCTGTGGCTCCGATCACTATCGGCACAACCGTTACGGCATCAGTTCTCCAAATTTCCTTAGTCTCTTGGGCTAATGAGAGGTATTTTTCGGCTGTTTTTTGTTTTTCTTTAGAATGATGCTGGTACAGAGACTTCTATAAACTTTATTTTGTTTGTTATTTTATCAATGATTGTAATATCAGGTCTGTTGTTTGGGATTTTCCTGTCGGTTAATAGGTCTCTGTCCCAATATATTATAGCTCTATCATTCTCAAGCACTGACTCAGGCGTATATTTATAGTACGGTATTTGGTCTTCTGAGAAGCCGTGCATGATACTGAATTCAGTGTGCAAAATTTTTGCGTCGTTGTTATGCCTGCTTACATACTCTTTCCCTACTAGAGCCTAACAACTGCTTATGATGTGCTCGATGTTTTCGTGTTGGTTTCCACACATCCTGCAATTTGCATTTGTGACAGAGGGGTCCTTGATTATATATTTCAGGTATGACCTGGTTGCTACGACCTGATCTTGAATAGCACAGATAAACCCGTCTGTTTCAGCAAATATTCCTGAGTTATTCAGCCACATTAAGGATGCTTGTTTGTCAATATGCACTTGTTCAATTATATTGATGTACCTTCCATGTAGCTCTTTTTCCTGCCATCTCTTCTATAGGTATTCGAGTGTGTGTTCTTTGCGTATCTTCCACCTTTGGTTGTTTAGGTTTAATGGTGTTAGATTCTTATCGTTGTTTATTACTACCTTAAATATATATTTAGTGTTCCGGCTTTATTGTAGAAATATTCATGAAGATTTTTTATTTGTTATTCGTGTCTTATTTGTAAATCTGCGATCCCTCGTCCACCTCTGTTTCTTGGTAGGTGGAACCGCTCTTTACATACCTTTGGATGGTGTGCTCTGTGTTTTGTGTATGTTGTTCTTAGTATTCGGTTGAGTTCTTCCAGGTTGGTTGCAGTCCACTTTATGATTCCAAAGCTGTAGAAGATGGCGGAAACTACAAAGAAGTTGGTGGCTTTCACTTTATTTTCTCCTGATAATTACGACTTCATGATTAGGCTCAGTCGTTTTTTCAGGTCCTCCGTTACCTGCCGTTTCATTTCATGGTGGTCTATCCTTTGTGAATGCATGACTCCTAGATACTTGTACGATTCGTGTTTCTTCATCGCTGTTATTGTCCCTCCTCCTGTTCTTTTAGTGAGTTGAACATCTTCTGGTGGGTGCCATTTTCCTCGTTTTATGTGGTTTATCTTGCACTTATCTAAGCCGAAGTTCATTCTGAAGTCATTTGAGAACTGTTCGGTGGTTCTGATGAGTTTTTTCAGTCCGGTTGCTGATTCAGATATTAATTTCACATCATCCATATACATCAGGTGGCTTATACATTCCTCTTCGATGTGATATCCATTGTCAGTATTGTTCAGTACCCGGCTAAGCGGGTTTAGTGTCATGCAGAACCACAGCGCACTCAACGCATCACCCTGAAAAATACCACGCCGGATGTTTACGATGATCTTGACGTTTTTACCGTTGATGAAGATGTTCGTTTTCCAGTGGGCATGTCTCAGGAACTCTACAATACAGGGATCAACCTTATACACAGCTAGAATCTCTATGAGCCAGGAATGCGGGACACTGTCAAAGGCTTTTTGATAGTCGATGAATCCAGTATGTAAGTCTCGTTTTGTTTTCTCCACCTGTTCTGTAATGACTGAGTCAATTATTAATTGGTCCTTACATCCCTGGCATTGTTTCCTACATCCCTTTTGCTCTTCAGCCAGCAGGTCGTGTAAACTGAGGTGGTCATATATTCTGTTGGCTAAGATGCTCGTTAATAACTTGTATACTGTTGGGAGGCAGGTGATGGGTCTGTATTTAGCGGGGTCAGTAACAGATAGGTTTGATTTTGGAAGCAGGTAGGTATTCCGCTCAATAAGGAATTGTGGCATATATTTCAGGATTTTTTAGTGTTTGGCTGAGCAGTTCTGCTGTTTTTCCATGTATGGATGTTAGTTTCTTATACCAAAAGTTCTGATTCCAACTGGGCCGGCAGCTTTCCAGTTGTGTGTGCCCATTAAAGCATTTTTTACCTCCTGCTCGGTCATATTCTTTGTAGTCATTATCGGTGCCTTCTCATTTCTTTTATTTTCTTGTTTTATCCATTGGGCGTTGTTTGTATGAGTGACGGGCTTCTCCGAGATATTTTTCCAGAATGGTTTTATGTCTTCAGTGTTGGGTACATTATTGTTGTTTGGCGCTTGCTTCGTATCGGGGTTTCTATAATATAGTCTTTGGTTATTTTGGAAAAGCCTGATTTCTGTTCTTCTTTGATAGGCTTCTTTATACCTTCTTAATCTGTTGGCATAGACTTTCAATCTTTGTTTCCTGATATCCATAATTTCCTTTGCCGTTTTGTTGTTTTTGTCTGTGTATTTTCCTATTATTGCTTTGGCTTTGTTCTCTACCCTCTTGCTGTGTTTTGTTTGAGATATTTATTGCGTGAGAATTCCTCTTTCCTTTCTGGCTAGATCAATCTTTATCTTTAGTCTTGTTTTCCATGGTTGTGTTTGTGTGTTTTGTGTTGGAGATTCCGCTTTATGGATCTTTTGTTTGTGAAGCTCTATGGTTGTAATTGCAGCAGCGTACACAAGGTCTAGAAGTTGTGAGTTGTTATCACACATTTCTAATCTTTTTTCAAGGGATTTGTCAACCTTGTTTATTATTTTCGTCGTGTGTTTTTTTATTTTTAATTTTGGTATTTTAGATCTTTGCGTTGGGTTCATTCCACTGTACAGTAATATGTTTTTTTGTAATGTTTCAAAGGTTACTCGTCCTTCTTCATCCTTATTAGCAAGTGTTTCTTGTTCATGTTGTTGTTGTTCATGCTGATGTTGTTCTTCTGTAACTGGTTGCTCATTTGGTGGTGTGGTTACTGTTAGTCCTAGTTCTTCGAGCACTTCATTGCGGATAGTTTTAATTGTATTTGGAGGTAATCTTGGTTTTGTAAATAACTGTCTTCTTTGATCTAAAACATTTTGTAGTGTTTTTCCTCTCAGTTCCGGGAACTTACGAAGCATTTCTTCATGTAATCGTTAACCATAAGGATTAGTGTTTGATTCCATTTCTGTGATGTAGAGGTACGCGCGGTATAGATGACAGTTCATTTCTTCTGTCCATTTGAATCGCGTTTTCCTTCTACTTTCTTGTCCCTTTGAAATGGGAGCAACTTCTTGCCGCTCAACATTGTCAAGGGCTGGAATATCTATGTTGGGGTCATAGTTAATCGGTGTATTCCTGTTCCTTGTCCTGGTGGTTTCCATTCGCAGGTCAGCGCCACCTTGTCCACTGGTAACTGCGCCAGACTGGGGGTCATTTTGACGTGTCCGAACGGCTGTAGCCTGGTCCTCCGTCACGCCTCGTTGCTTACTTCTAGTATTTACAGCTACTTATTTCACATCTGTTGGGTTGCTAACCCTGCAGACGGTGTTGCTAGAGTTCGCGGGGTTGCATTCCCGAGACCATTAGGCCCTCTTGCGAGACTGGGGTCCGTGGGTTCGTCATGTCCAAATAGTCTATTTTACGAGATTATCCCCTTCGGTTTTATTAATAGCCGCCCTCTCAGGGTCAGACGCTAAGTTAGGAAGTAGATCCTCCGCCGTGCCTGCCGTTGAAACGTCTGTTCTCTTCCGCCTTACACGCCGTTGTCCCCTTCCTCTTGTGACTCTTTTCCCCCCACCGCGTCACTCAGATACTGCGCTCTTCTATCCCACTGGTTGGTTACACAATTTTCAAGAAGAGACACTGCACCACCGATAAGTGGTGAGCCTTGTCACTCCTTTAGTTGCCTTTTACGACAGGCAGAGTATACCCTAGGGCTATTCTTTTTACAACCCGACCCTAGACAGGCTACTTTTACATTTTTTGAAAATGTTTTGCTGTCTTGAAAGAAATTTCTAGTCGCTAGACATTATCTTGTGTGTAGTTTTTGAGTATGATTTTTGTCTTATAATGGATAAATAATTTCTGTGGGATAAAAAAGACTTTAGTTTTTGGCAGTTGTTTATAAATATTTCTTTAAATGTATTGAAAGAAATTTCTAGTCGCTACACATAATCTTGGGTGTGGTTTTGAGTACGATTTTTGTCTGAGAATGTATAAATAATTTCTGTGGGATAAAAAAAGACTTTAGTTTTTGGTAGTTGTTTATGAATATTTCTTTATGTCTTGAAAGAAATTTCTAGTCACTAGACATTATCTTGGATGTAGTTTTGAGTATGATTTTTGTCTTAAGAGTTGATAAATAATTTCTGTGAGAGAAAAAGATTTTAGTTTTTGGTAGTTGTTTGAGAATATTTCTTTAGATATTATCTTGATTGTAGTTTTGAGTATTATTTTTTATCTTAGCATGGATAAATAATTTCTGCGGGAGAAAAAGACTTGTGTTTGGTAGTTGTATATGAATATTTATTTAAAAAATGTTTTTCTCTTGATGTTGAAGTGAGAGAAATGTCTAGTCAGATAACATTATTTTATAGCAGTTTTGAGTAGTTTTTTTTTGTCTTAGAATGTATAGTTTATATAGAGAGAAATTATATAAAATGTATTTCTAAATATCGGCTTTTCATATTATTTTAGCGCAAAAATCGACGAGACCACGCATTTAAAATCCAGCAGCACAATAGCAAATCAGCACTCCAGAACTTTATGAATCTACCTAAGCTAAAATCCAGCACATTAGCACATCAGCACTCCAGAACTTTACAAATCTATCTGAGCTAAAAGCCAACACATCAACACTCTCAAGCAAACAAGAAAAAAAAATAAGACAAAGAGAGTGTACCATTGTATCACATAAAACTTAAATACAATATTATTTTATTGTTACAGATGAATTTCTTAAACGAAATTAATAGTATTTCAAATTCCGCAGTTGTAAAGAAGCCGGTGATAAAACTCAAAAGACTTACCACTGAATAGCAAACACAAAATTCTTGCTGCAAAAGTAGTAAAGTCAACGTTTGGTGAAAACATTCTGCTGGAGCTAGAAGAACAAGTGACGTTTCTACCGAAACGGGTTACAGAAACGTTTGTACCACACATCCAAAAATTCAAAAGCGGGAAGTTGTACGTTAGCTTCACGGGACTACAAGAGATTCCTGGGTTTCATCCAAGAGTTCTATTTAAGATAGAAGAGGAGAACTAGGAGTCGAGAACTTCAAACAAAAATTGTGGAGAACTAGGAGTCGAGAAATTGAAGCAAAAATTGTAAGTTTTTACCGTTTCTGTTACTGTAGAGAAAAATGAAAAATTGCGCATCTTAGTGATGAAATTATTGCAAAAATGAGGGAAGTAGAAACTATTTTGTCATCAAAATCGAAATGGGACATTGAAAATTATTCACAACTTATAAAGAAACACATTCTTCTTTGCTCTAGAGCCATTCGGAAAGCGGATTTATCAATAGGTACATTACGTTAATTCAAACCAACATTGGAAATCTCAAAAGATTTAGAATTGTATTACAACAAATAATTCTGTGGGAATGGGATTTTGAAAAGTAGGAATATCCGTGATCGTGTTAAGTGGGAAGATGTAGCATCTGCTTTTAAAAGTAACTGCAGTAATTATAAACAAATTTCATAAAGATGTAGCGGAATTTTAAAAAGATGCCAGTCGACTTTTTCAACCTAGGATCAGAAATATTTTAAAGAAAATACCAATGGTGAAAGTAAACACTTCCTCTTGTGAAGAGTTTTCAAAATTTTCAGGCGATATTGAGATAGTAGATAAAAAGTATTTTCCAACCAAAAATGAAGTGTTTCAATGAAGTTATTTCCCTAGAAATTAATATCAACAAATTTTCACTTGGTACAGGCGGTTCATCTTTCATTGAGTTACCTGCAAAAACGAAATCAACAAGAGCTTGTGTTAATGTTAAGAATCGCGATGAGGCTTGCTTTCTTTGGTCTATAGTATCTGCTTTTATTCCTGCTGCAAATCATTCTTATATAACTACTTCCTATCCTCACTATAGTCAAGTTTTGAATTTGAAGGATTTAATTCTTCCAGTCAAGATAAATCAAATTTCTGTTTTTGAGAAGCATAACCAGTCAATATCAGTCAATGTGCTCGGATCAGAAATGAATACAAGTTCCAATTATACCATTGTTCCCGTCCGTTTAACTAAAGAAAAGAGAGAGCAACATGTAAATTTGTTAATACTACAAGATAAATATTTTCCTAAAAAAAGTACTCTGGAAGTAGATGATAATGATGACAATGAAAATGATGAGGATCATGAAATTCGATACCATTTCTGTTGGATCAAAGATCTTTCCCGACTTTTGTAAAGTCAAATATCGAAACATAAGGGGAAGAAATATATCTATGATAGATGCCTGAACTATTTTTATTCAGATGAAAAGTTGAAAGAACATGCAGTGTACTGTGAAAAATTAAAGTTTCCAAAGTTTTCTCATGTTGACTTCAAAAATTTCATATTTAAAGAAAAAGTTACGTACATTGTATGTGCAGATTTTGAGTGACTCTTGGAACCGTTTAATGATCGAAATACTTCAAGTAATACCTTGCGTTATCAAAAACATACAGCATATAGTGCGGGTTACTATTTCAAATGCCATTATAATGATCGGTACACCTTCTTTAAGAGTAATAGAAGTTTGGATTGTATGTCGTGGTTTGCAGATGAAATGAAAAATTTAGCAAAATTTGTGCAATCTAAATTGATAAACATTGAACCAGTGAACACAGCAGTAGACTTAAAGGATGCCACTGGGGTTTCTCACATTTGTGAAAAACCTTTTGGGTCTCAAGATAGAATAGTTAAGGATCACTATCACCTTTCTGGGAAATTTAGAGGCTTTAGTCATAATCAGTGCAATAATTTATATAGAAAATCTTTTGTTGTCCCCATAGTTTTCCATAATTTGAGTGGCTACGACAGTCACTTCATAATTAGAGAGTTGGCGAAAAGAAACCATATAACTCTTTTACCTGTTAATAAAGAAAAGTATTAATTTTAGTTTCGACTTTAAATGAAAACGATTTCGATATTCTGAACAGTCAGTTTGCACATTTACCTACAGAGAAGGTAAGATTGCTGCATAGAAAAGGTGTATTTTTTATAATTACTTGAATAAAATTGAGAGATTGGAAGAGACAGCATTACCAAAAAAGAGAAATTTTTATATTCGATTGAATGATAAACATATAGAAGAAAAAGACTACAGACATGCTAAGTTAGTATGGGATAAATTCGGGTTGAAAACGCTTGGTGAATATAGCGATCTCTATATGAAAACAGACATTTTGTTATTGGCTGCGTATTTGAAACTTTTCGTAACCCCTGCCACAAGACCTACGGATTAGATCCCGCACACTACTACACCATTCCCGGTTACACCTGAGATTGCATGCTAAAATACACTAAATGCAAGCTAGTTCAGGATGTTGACATGTTGCTTTTCATCGAACGTGGTATAAGAGGAGGTATATCGATGTGCTGTAATCGGTATCGGGAGGCAAACAACAAGTATATGGAGTACTCTCTTCGAAGTGTGATTCTTGAAAATCCTAGATGTCGGTCTTCTCGCATCTTCAAGTATATGGAGGGTTATGATCCTCCTAAACCCTCAAAATGCCTCTTTTATTGTGATGTTAATAACATGTACGGGTGGGGAATGAGTCAACCCCTCCCCTACGGAGGGTTCAAATGGGTTGACTCAAACATAGATATCACCAGCATCCCCGATGATTCATCTACAAGAAATATCCTGGAAGTTGATTTGGAGTATCCAGAACGTCTCCATGATCTTCATAAGGATCTCCCATTCTGTGCTGAACACAAAGTACCTATAAGATGCGAGGTGGGAAAAAAATAAAAAAGGCGAAGGGTTTAAAGAAGAATGTTGTTAGGAAAAGTATAACTTATGAGGACTACTTGGAGTGTCTCGAGGAACTTACGAGAAACTGCAACAAAAAAATCTTCCGTAAGCGAAAGTCATCGACTCGCAAATCTCTTTTACCATTTAAAAAGCATGTCATGCTACCCACGAATAAAGCTATCGCTAACTCTCCCGCAGGACAAAGTCTACGACAGTCATAGCTGATGGCTTTGAGAGCGGCTAGGATGGCAATTAAGAAAGCTGGTGGTCGTAAGGAAATTCGAGTTCCTCGTGTGCTACCTTTCGAGTCGAAAGTTGGTGGAATTCTTCCATTTCTCCCGTTATTTGCAGGACTCTCAGCCCTTGGAACCCTTACCGGCGGAGCTGCAGCTTTGAGTAAGACCATAATAGACGCAAAGAATGCCAAAAAGAAGCTGGAAGAGGACCGACGACACAATCAAACCATGGAGGACATTGGAAAGAAAGGGTCCGGGCTCTAGCTGAAAAAATCCCGCAAAGGAGGCTTCGGTCTCAATCTAAAGAAACAACAAAAAAACTCCCGATAAAGTTACCCAGTCGAGCACTTTACACAAACGAGCTTCTAGAATACGCCAAACAATTGAACATACCACATTTTAAAGGTGGATTTATGCATGATGCCTTACCAAAAAAACAAGGACCATCAAGAACCGAGTCAGCAAACATCAACTTGGATTCTATTCGCAACAGAGGCACACACTGAGTAGCTTACATTAAAACTAGAAATGTTGCGCAATACTTCGATAGTTTTGGTAATTTGAAACCACCTCGAGAATTGGCTGAGTATTTCGGAAACAATGTATCGATACTCTATCACAATGACTCCTATCAAAATTATAATCAATCCAATTGCGGTCATTTGTGTCTGCAGTTTCTCTATAATAAAACATAACATTATCGAAAATCATCAGTCATGTCTTTGATATTAACACTGAAAGTACGCAGTTCAACACTGTCCATTGAATTTCAACCATCTATTCAACTGAATCCTGACTACAACTACGGTTTAGCCTTCCTGAGCTTCCACTCCTACAACAGCATTCCGAACATTGAGAAGGGTAACAAAGTGTATTTGATCGACTCCAAAAAGAAAGCAACCACTATCGTATTACCTGAAGGTTCCTACGAAATTGGTGATATAGAAGTGCACATTAAAAAAGTGTTGGGTGTGCAGCATTCAAAAGATGTAGATGAGATTTTCTCACTGAAGCCCAACAATAATACCCTCAAGTGTGAAATATACAGCAGTAAATACGCAATATTCTTTCACCGGCAAAATAGCAACGGTCCAATACTGGGTTTCTCCAAAAGCCTGCTCACACCTCTTCAAGTGCACAGCTCTGATTTACCACTGAATATCATAAAAGTGCGAACAATCCATCTCGATAGTAACATCACATCGGTAGCATTCTACGACAGACCATCACACACGATATACGAATTTGCCATTGGAGTTGATGCTGGTTTCGCTATTGACGAAACACCTCAACATCTTATCTATCTGCCTATCAACCGAAGAGAAATACACAACATGACTTTGAGAATTGTTAATCAGGAATCTGAACTCGTCAATTTCCGAGGGGAGGAAATCATTGTGAGACTGGAATTGAAACAGCTGTTGCAGCAATAATGGAACGCTTACTCGTATTTGAGCATCCTCACAAAAGTACAAACATACCACGACCTAAATCAATATCAATGAAATCTTTGATGAGATCACTTACGTTCTCCATAAACTATTTCTACAATCGCTAGGCTATTATGTCAACTCAAGCATTCGATATTTTCCGAAAACTCAATTTCGATGACAGCATTCGCAGAATGGAAGTCAGAACCTACTATCCCTATGTCAAGTCATTTGGGAACAACGACATAGTGGAGATTACTGTAAACCAAGCCGATTCCTGGTTATCCATGGCGGACTCGTATATCGCCGTTAAGGGTCAAATTAATGTAACGGCAGGTGCAGGTGAAGTTTCCTTATCTCCTAATGCAGGAGCATTTTTCTTCGATAATATGGTTTACGAACAGTGTGGTAAAGAAATGGAATCGGTTCGCGATCCCGGTCGCGTAAGTACCATACGAGGTTATCTGTGCTATGATCCTACCAGTTCAAGAGAATTAGATATTGCTGGCTGGAATTTTCCCGGTAAACCAATTGTGAATGCAGCAGACAGATCTTTTCGAATGTACATCCCGCTCAAGCATTTTTTTCCCTCATCGTTGCCTTCCAGACCAATAAGCACAGCAACATAGCGGCCAATTCCACGGAATTTCATCACATCCACATTTCTAATATTCGTCTAACTCTCAATGGAGAATTTTGGCCGAACTGGAGATGGCAATTGGAGTTCCCCAGGAACGAATACGGAGAAGCCTACAAACGCTACACGGACTTTTATCCCAGTTTTGCCGACAAAAGGCAGCCGCTACTAGACTATCTCACCTTCAAGAATCACACTCTCTTCGTAATCGATTGTTCCCGACGTGAGGACAGCATGAAATCCTCCACTGTAGATGTACGTCTGGAAATTGAATCTGAAACCGGTTTTCCTGACAAAACAGGTGCCTTCTGTATAATTATCCACGACTGTTTGATGGAGTTTCTCCCACTCAGCCAAATTGTTCGAAACCTATCATAAAAGAGAACATCTTCACATTACAACTTCAGTTCACCATGGGAATCGTAATCATTGACTTTCAAGGCTTCATCCTTAACGGGGAATTTGTCCCCAAAGAAATGGCAATCAAGACACGTATAACGGGTGTCATATATTACCTGTTTAAGCCTTCTCAGCCCTTTAGAACGCTGCGCAAGGAAGATCGACGAAACGTGAGATATTGTGAGAATTTTCTACATGGTTTCAGCTATAATGGTGGAATCTGGGATGTAAGCCAGTTGAATATGATCTTGGATTTACTTCTACACAGATGTACTTGTGTGTACGTTAAAGGTCACCAAAAATATGATTTGCTAGTTAAACAGTTTAACGAGCTTGGGCTCAGTCATGTGGAGCTGGTGAATTTGGAGAATTGCATGAATATCTTAAAGTTAAAAGAAGCGACTAAGAAGGACCATGAGGCAAGTAAATATCCCATAGTCTGCGGCTATCACTATGAAAATAAAAAGGATGCAAAATACAAATGTGCTATAAAAAATTGTAATGATATTTCAAATTGGATACTCCTTAATGGACATCCTTAATAAATTTACGAAATTAACACAGATTTTTATTTCTAAAAATTATTTTATTAACGAGTGTATAGATCTTATACATTTCAACATAACTTTTACCAACAATAATATCAAAGATATAACAGCAAAGCATAATAAGTTATGGAGTTCCCTCTGAAGTGGATATGTTGCTGCGGCTTCGGCTTCCTGCTGACAATCATTATAGTAATTTGCTGTAAATCCATCAAAATCCTCCTCAGTGCCATTATAAAAGAAAATTTTAAGTTTGTAGCGTAATAGGGTGCCATATTTTGGAAATTCTGCAAAATATGCTGGTAGTAGCCCATCATTTAGCAATGCCCGCCTCATTAGCGAAAAATCAGATCTATTTGAGCAATTCATAGAAAAGCATACCGCCACAATTTCCACCTCCTGTGGTATATTTGTGTATAGAATGTTTTGTGATATAAAAGTCAATAACACAAACCCAGTAGTAGTAGTAATATCATTATTGAAAATGACGTATACGTCTTTATTCTTCAAGTAACAATTTTATAATGCAACACTTATACTTTTACATCCTGTTTTGTATTCACCCAAAAATGGCTCAGTGGAATGAGCGCCGAGTTAATTACAGAGGTAAGTATATTCCCCATTACAGGTCCTCGGTTCGATCCCATTTCTCGGCTAACATTTCTGGGCAAATTTTTTTTATTTAATTTTTCTCTTTCATATATTGAAAATAAAACACACAGTATTGAAATTGTTTTTTATTTACAGATTTCGATAATTCTTATAAAAATATTAAAAATAAAAAACTTGTGACTCCAAATCTAAATCATCCACATCATCTGGTATTTCAGTCAGATTAGAGCACTTGTATCGCTTTTTCTTCGTTGGTGGGTCAGGAGTGGAATCTCCCACGAATGTCTCAGGTTCGGACTCTTTTTCTGGTGTTTTACATAGCACACTATGTATTTGAATCCTTCAAATTTTCCTTATTAAAACTCATACCTGTCTTTGGTGTGTTCCTTACCGTCTCCCATAATTACAGCCTACCTTCGTTATAACACACACCGATACATAAATGGATGCCATCGGTGCAGTGAGCATGAGAGTCCCAGAAACAATCGGGATCATCATTCACTGGATCCAGATAATTGGTGAACTTGTCAAAACTCTCTTCTGAGAGCTGTATTGACGTTTCTTTAGTTTGAAGCGTAATCGAACTACTGCTGCTGATTGTTATTTTCACTAATTCAGGAACTTCATAAGTACCAACTTACGGGTTTAGTTTACCAATTAAACTCATTGTTACTGCTAGTGTCTACACTTCAACTAATACTGAAGAACTAACATTTTGATTGATTTTACCTTATAAGATCAATTCAGTTTGCACGCTGACTAACCTTCATCCTACCAGTTTGTTGGGTATTTAAAAAAACAGATGTTATCGATCTCTCTCACAGGCATTTTTATGAAGAAGCTGGTTTCGCTTCCCACGTAGATGGGAGGCTCATATAGGTTATTTGAAAATCCAGCTAAAAATGTCAAATGTGGAATTCGACCCCATGCTCCCTGGTGGGAACCGGAGCTTAAATCCAACATACGCCTTTGACCGCGCGGTCATTCTGACTTAAATTCTAAGAAATCACAACAGTCAGAACACGTAAAAATTCGGCTCGCCAGTTAGCCTTGATATCAGTATCATTGAACTCCATACCGTCGCCTTGATGTCGGGAAACAAATCTCTACTTGTAAAAATCGCGAAACGCGACTCAAGCCGCTAAGTTATTTTAATTATTTCGCATTACCAGTGGCGGACGGATGGAAATTTCACGCATTTTTACATTTAATTCAATGGATATTAACGTTCTCCCATTTTTCTCCCTTAATACTACAACCAGACTAATGAAACTCACACAACTATTCAATAGGTACCTAACAAACCGATCAACCCACATAGCCAGTGCCGGCGATGTACGGGGGTTAAAATACTGATATATCTTTCGGCTCGGTTGAATATGCAAATTGGTCTGGGGCCCTCAGAATCCTACTACTTATTTACATATTATAGTTTGCACCTAATGTAATAAATGGCCCTTAGTATTATGAAGTCCATTAGTCCATAACTACCAGTGTAACTATACAATTTCTCTAACACATCCAATTCAAGGCTGTTGTCAATAAACGAATGAATTTTTAGTTAAATGTTTGATTCTTAGATATATGAAATTAATTTTAATAAGTCAAAAATGCATTGGCTATAATTACTAGTGTTCATACAAAAACTGTCACATACTTCTGTTTGATTAGTTACAATAGGTATTTCAACTGAAGTTGCACTGGGTTGTTTATGAAACATCTTATACATAATAAAAATACTAATACAAAAATTTAGCTTTTTAATGTTTAAGTATTTTATTCGAAAATTCCACATGTTTTGCCTTTTGAGGGCTTTTTCTTAGAGTACAATTGTATACTGAAGACTAAATAACACACTTATATTTAAAGTAAACAGGTAAGCAGAATAATGAGAATGACAATAAAATAAATGAATTTATAATGGTCGGCAGGTATATCTGAAAAACTAATACAATGTGGAGATTACTTTGTCTATAATGGGAGTGTCCATAAAATTAAGCTGATCGTTAGTTGTATACAGGGGCTTTAATTTTAAACATTTATTGATTTCAAGTTGCTTGAGTAAATGTAATCTTGTACCTCGTTTTTCGTGATGGATGAGCTCTATATTTTCCATGTCAATAAAATGATTATTGTCAATGCAGTGAGTTATCATGCCTTTCCTTTTTCTATTATTTATACTATTAGTATTCAATGTTTGTTAAAAGAGCATAGAAATGATATAATAAATAATAGAAAAACTACAGGCATGTCAACTCACTGAATTTAAAATACTCACTTTAATGACATGGAAAATATAGAGCTCATCCATCATCAAAAACGAGGCAAAATATTACATTTACTGGAACAAGTTGAAATTAAAAAATCTTTAAAATTAAAGCCACTATATAAAACTAACCATCAGCTTAATTTTATTGACACTACCATTATAGACAAAGAAATCTCTACATTGTATTTTTCAGATATACTTGCAGACCATTATAACTCATTTATTTTATTGACATTCCCATTATTCTGCCTACCTGTTTACTTTAATGTAAGTTTGATATTTAGGCGTCAGTATACAATTGTATTCTAAGAAAAAGTCCTCAAAAGGCGAAATATGTGGAGTTTTCCAATAAAATACTAAAACTTTTTTCATTAGTATTTTTAATACAATATTTATGTTTATAGATATTTGCCAGCCTGAAAATTTTGTATTATGATAAAATAAACAACTTATCTTCAAAGACATTTTGTTTCTGTTGCTTCAACAAATAATTTGTATTTGTCCTTAGTTAATGCTAACATACTCCATTCAAATTTCATTTTCAGCAAAGCTAACATCTTAAACATTTCTGTAAAATATTCAACTTTAATTTGTTTGTTTAGTTCCGATGACTAATAGAGTCCATTTATAGTTTGATACAATTTTTCGACTCTCGTCATGGTAGTAGACACCGAGAGTGTTGTTAATCGGTTTGATGTCGTTCTTGAAACTGCAGATCCGAGCAGCAGTAGAAACCTGAAAAGAAAGTTAATTTTCAGAATTCATTCTGTCAAAGTTCACTTTCGTTCGTTGGTTAGTTCTTAGGTTTAGAAGTGTAGCAGAGTTATTGTGGATCTCGATAATTTGCAATGGACCATTAAATTTGTTCTGGAGTTTGTCTTTTATTTGTACCTCTTTAACGTAAACCTTGTCACAGATTTTGTATTCAGGAGGGTTTTTCGAAACGTGTTGGTCAAATCTTTCTTTCACTTTTTGTTTCTGTAAGTTAGTCTTTTCACGGGCAATTTTGTAATAGTGAGATATTCGGTTATTTAGTTCTCGTACGTATTTGCTAATTAGTTCTTTTTGATTATAAAGAGTCTCTGGGGGTCTGCTGGAGGTATGTCCAAAAACGAGTTCGAACGGGGTAAAGCCGTAAAACGTCTTATTAGTTGAGTTGTTATAGGCAATAAGAGCATACGAAGGTACTTTTAAGGGGTGTTCCTCGGGATTTTCAGCTTTGAGAATGCGAATCATTTCTAGTAGAGTAGAATGAAATCGTTCCACGGAGCCGTTGTTTGCGGGTGTCCGACGCTAGGGTAGGTAGGTTTGATGTCCTGAAGTTTGCATAGATCTTTAAGTATGGCATTGTCAAATTCTCTGCCAAAGTCGCAGTGGATACGTAATGGTGTACCGAAATGTTGAAAGTACAACATAATGGTACTAACGACAGATTTAGCGGATTTATCTGCTAAAGGATAGGCTTATCGTCAAAATGTGATTTCTATTAGGAATTTCTAAGATGTCGATGTTAATTCTTTCAAAGGCTATTTTAGGTGTTTCAGTTATGACGAGGGGATTATCTAAGTTTTTTCGACAAGCTTTCGTTTGTTGACCGATTTCGCACTTCTTTATAAAGTTCCCAATGTCTTTGGTAAATCCGGCAAAGTTGAACCTCTGACAAGGCGTATGGCTTCGTTGATGCCGTGGTGTAAGTTATTTTTTCCGTTGTGGTATTGCTCGAGTATTAGCGGTATTTCGTCTTTTTTAGGAGTTTTTGTATGTTTTGGCAAATCTTCCAATTAATTTCCTTTTCAGAGAAAATAAAGGAAAGCATTTCCAGAATTGGAAGGTCAAGGTTGTTTTCTACACAATATGTTCTCGATGGGGAGAGAACGTCTTTATTTTTGAAAATAGATGCGAAAAGGACTTCATTTACGATTTTACGATGAGTTTGGAAGCGGGACTATGAACTATTGTCTCCTGCTAACAGTTTTGCTAGTTCTCTCTCAATAGCCGAATACCTTGTCTCGGCTTGACAAAGTGTCCTGGAAGCGTATCCAATGGGTAAATCTTTACCTATTGGCCCTTGGGATACAGCGCCGATTGCAAAGGCACTGGTGTCAGTGGTTAATATGAACGGTTCCTTGAAGTTCGGATAGATCAGTATTGGTGTCGCAGTTAAAGTACGTTTGAGTTCGTTAAAGGATGTGACGCATTCTGTGTTGAAATTAAACGGTTCATGCTTTTGTAACAGTTTAGTCAGGGGTTTCGATATTTTCGCTAAGTTTGGAATAAACCTTCGATAATAACCAAAATTTAAAGATGCAGTCGACTTTCGACGGGTTGGGTTTTACACCGTGTTTAATTATTAAGTGTCCCAAATAAGCAACATCCTTGCGGATAAACTCGCATTTGTCAGGCTGTATTTTGAGGTTTGCCTTCCTAAGTCTTTTAAAAACGTCAGTTAGTCTTGCTAAGTGTTCTTGAATGATGGGCGAATAAACGATTATATCGTCCATGTACACCAAACATTTTTCGTTCTGGATTCCTATCAGAATATTGTCCATCACCCTGTGGAATGTTGAGGGGGCATTTTTCAACCCGAAAGGCATGCGAACAAATTCAAAATAACCGTTCTCTACGGTGAAAGTACTGACATTTGCCAAGTTGGTCTAGCAGATCGGATATGTTAGGTAAAGGATATTTGTCTCGTTTATTGTCAGTTCGTTAAGCCTTCTATAGTCCACGACTACGCGCCATTTCTGCTTTCCGGAGGCGTCTAGTTTTTTCGGGACAACCCATACAAGTGAAGACCATGGAGAGTTTGAGGGCCGAATTATGCCCTGTTCTAACATTTTCGAAACTTAGTTACGGACTTCCTCGTTGTGAATTTGGCTATAGCGGTACGATTTAGTGTATATGGGTTTGGCATTGTTCGTGTCTATGGAATGTTTAATTTCATTCGTGAAACTAAGATGGTCACCTTCTAAGTAGAAAATGTCGGAGAAGTCAAAACAAAGTTGTTGTATTAGTTCGGCTTCTTCCTCGTTAAGGTGTTCGAGTCGGAGTGGACTGTTAATCTCCGTTTGTCTGTCGATGTTAGAATTAGTAGCGAACAAGATTTCCTTGTAATGATTAAAGTAATTTTGAAATGGTTCTAATTTGATAGTGTCGAAATTTACAGTTTTTGGACAGGCATTAGCGTTTAAGATGGAAGTCAAAAATTCGTTGTCGTTAACTTGGACTAAATAAAGCATTCGGGAGTCTCACATTTTCTAGGACGGTAGTAGTTAGTATAGCTTCCGTGTTGCGTAAGTCACACTTTAGTTTGCAAATCTGTTCTGTTCGCGGATCAATAGTGATCGTGTTTGAAATTATTTGATTAATTGTTGGATTTATTGTTGGAGGGTGCCTGTTAGTAGATATTGTTTCATCCGTTACTTTCATAAGTGGAATAGTTTTAAAGTTGGTAATAAGAAGTTTTTTGTTGTTAAAGTCAATCACACAATTGTAATGTTCTAAAAAGTCAGAACCTAGTAGACCATCGAATTCGATGTTTAAGTTACAGATGTACACTTTGTGTGGATCGTTAAGATTAAATCGGACTAAGGTCGATTTGTTAATCAGGATTTTTTGATTAGTGCTGCCTTGTATCACAACATTTTCTAGGTATCGGTGTTGAAATTTTTCACAAGTTTTGGGTTTAAAAAGGGATAAACCGGGACCTGCGTCTATTAATAGTTTATACGTATTAGTGGCGTCGTTGATATACAAAAAGGTTCTTACAATTTACCGAAAGTGAGGGGCTTATAGGAAAGTTTGTTCAGGAAAATTTAGGTTGGGGTTGAAGTTGTCGAGTAAACTCATTGTTTCGAGCTGCGTTTGAAGATTGCAAATCTGTGTATCGGGTGGTTTGTCTACTGTGAGTACCTCTTGAAAATGTTGTTGTTGGTCGTGGGGTAATTCAGGGGGGAATTCAGAATAATTGCTTTCAAAAGTTTCAGAATAGTTATTTTGAGAGTCTTCGAAATTTTTATTTTCGGGATCTGAATAAGAGTAATCGTCTTGGTAATATGAATTAGAATAAGGATCATCGTTTGTGTAATTGTTCGAAGGATTGTAGAACTCGTCTTGGTTGAAGTGTTGTGTTGTTGGTTTCTGTACAAATTGGGATTTGGTCGTGATTGATTAGGACTTTGATATTGTCCACTGGCAGAAGGTCGATTTTGTTGTGCGGGGTACCTATTGGGGTCAATATTGGGCCTAGTTTGATTAGCCGATTGATAAGAAGGATTTGGTCTAAATTGTTGCGGGTTGTTATTGCTAAAGTTTTGGTGTGGTTGTTGTTGTCTTTGTCGTATTAGGCATTCGTTATACAAGTGGCCTGTACGTTTACAAAAAGATCACTGTTTGACTAAAGTTGGGGGATTTGGTCGTCTTTGTGGTTGATGTTGTTGAGGGTTACGTAAAGTTGAGAATTTTTGATTTGCTAAATGAGAAAGTTGCAGTTCTCTTTTTATTCGGGAAATAGCGGTTATGATATCTTGAGGGTTACTAGCGCGAATAATTTGGCCTATTTTTGGTTCGAGCTTGGTCAAAAGACTGTTTAGGGCCATGGAGTCGATTAATGAAATTTGGGCATATTTTTCTTTTGTAGTGAGATTTTGTTTGTTAACAGTCCGTGCATTTTTCAGTTGGTAGTTGTCGCATTCTTTGTAAATCCTGGATTAAAGCGGACAAATCGCGTAAGTCACCGAAATGGTGTTTTTATTTCATCCCAAGTAGACGCTTTTCTTGAATTAACAAGCTCGGCTGCACGGCCTCTTAGGTTGTTTTTAATGTGCAAAAATAAAAGAGTTATTTGATTTGCGACAGCCATATTTTGTGCTGTCGAACAGGAACTGATGAAAGTATTTAAGAAAATTGGATTGCCGTCATATTATAGCAAAAATTTGTATGGTTCTACCGTAGCTTGGCGTGTTTCAACCATATTTAGAAATATTGTGAACTGGTTTATATAAACAAATAGATCAAACTAAATACTAAATATGAAAATAGAAAAATCAGTGTATAGGTATGGCAAGGACAGTAGGTAAATTTGTTATAGAAATAATATAAATGTAATAAAATGAGGGTAAAAGGTAAATGCAATAAAAATAAGGTAAAAGGAATTATATTTTCGTATTGGAAACAATTAAATGTTATCAAATACAAGTGCAGAGAAGTATATGTTTCCGAAATTGTAGAATATGTTTCGCAATTGTTTTAAAATATTAGAGGTGAATGTGAGTGCTAATTAAATGATAGAACTGTATGTTCAAGATACATAAAAATCGTATCGATTAAATCAATAAAATAATAAAAAATCAATAACGTGATGATTGTAATAGTACATACATTAATACTCCTGGCGAGAGACTGTTCTGGAGAAGCTGAGGACTGGTTAGCTGTAATGTTGCGTGTTCCGGGTTCTCGCTGCCACAATTGTTGTCTCGGTCTGGAAGTTCTTGTCCACAAGGATTTGGGAATCGACACAACTAGTGAGTGTACACGTGCTGACTAATAAGAAGAACGGTCAAGCGGATGCGTTCCCACATTTACATAATAAGGCAGGAAACTGATCAGCGAAATATGATACTTTGTATTATCATACACGGTCATAATATTTACGCCGAACACACACACACACACACATATATATATATATATATATATATATATATATATATGTTACTTCTGATGTTCTCACAAGTATGAAATGTAATTGACTGTTCTCGGAAATCTCGTGTTGTTCTGTCTCTGTCTTTTTTGGGTTTAAAAGAGACAGCCTTTATATTTACATATGTATATTCTCAATTGTTTGGAAAAAACTCTGCCTTAAGCGCAATGGCTGTTCGCCTCTCTTCCAGTACGGACCTCAATAGAAACCCACAAGGAAAAAAAACCCCACGTGAATGCGCATTGCCCAACAATATAAACTTTAGTTGTGCCTAAAAATCCATGGTTAAGGCCGGCTACCCGCGCAGAATGCAGACAAATACATGGATGGCAGATTTCCCAAGGCTTTTACTAGATCTAACTCGTAGACAAGGTAAGAGTTTTCTTATGAAGGGCAATTGAGTTTTTTATCAAAATAGAACCACACAAAACTACAGTCCACTTAATGAAATTCACTACATTTTTTGGTCCTTCGAGCCGGATTGATTTATTTTGATTTATCGCTATCAATTTTTTTTTAAATTCTCAAAAAATAAAATTGCATTCATAATTAGCCATTTTATTTGTTTCCCGCGTATTATTTCTACACACCTAATGGTCAGATAATACGCATGTCTACAAATATCAACACGCAAGCGTCACTCACAAAGAAGTTTAATTTAGAATGACATTTCTTTCTAAAATTTTATCCTTTAATTTCCTGTATTTATTTTGCGTTTTCGTTAATACTCATATATTAATTTTTCATTAACCTCAAGTATTTATTAAATACATTACTCGCAATTATAAAATAATAATTGTAATCTCTTAACATTGTTTAATTTTAAATCGATCGCCGTTTTGTTTATTTCAATAATAAAAACTCGTTCAATTTGTCGATGTTTACCGGATATTTTTTGTCACTTAAGGAATTTGCCACTCATTCGCATTTTATTTATAATACAGATATACAGTCTGTCTCTATAAACGTGTAGTTTATTAATTTTGGTGAATATTAATTTACAGTAATTGATATTTTTTCTCTTTAAATCGTGTAGAATTGTAATGTTAGTGTACAGTGGAGTTCATAAACGCTGCTCTCAATTAATTAACTCGTATTAATTTTCAATATTTGTTGTTTTTTAATTTGATTCGCTTAGTTCAGCAGTTTAAGTTATTATTTGTGTTAGGGTTATATTAATTTATACTTCATAATGGCGGATAGAAAATTAAATCTTGCCATTTCTCAACGCAAAGCTGAAATTGTAATGATATAAGAATTGTTGAACATTGCGAAGCAATCTCTTACTGATAGAACTATGCATAATAACTTCAAATGTATATACAATCGCTTAGAAGCAACTCGCGAAGCCTTTGATAGGCAACATAATATCATTCAAACTCTTATGTCTGCACAAGTTAATGCCGATTTGGATGCTCAAGTCCTGATAGCTCGTGCTTTCTACACAAGTTTTTATGACATTCAAGCTATTCACATGCAGCTTTTTGATAACTCTAGAGACTCACTTGAGTCCCATAACACTAGTATCCCTCGCACTAATGTAAAACTCCTAAAAATAGAAATACCACACTTCTCTGGTGAATTCCGTGAATGGCATACATTTATTGATATGTTTGACTCTTTGATTCATAATAATCGCTCTCGCTCTCAAATGTCGACAAATTTAATTACTTAATAGGCTTGGTTCACGGCGCTCCACTTAAACTCTTAAAATCCTCTCCCTTGACAGGTGATAATTACTTAGTTGCTTATAACACATTGCGCAAGCGCTATGCCATTAAGCTTTTAGTTGCTAACTCTTATTGGCAGGCTATTTCTCGATCTAAAAAACTCTCCAGTTCTCAAGGACTCAGAGAGCTAGTTGATGTTTTTAGGGAAAACCTTTCTGTGTTGGAAAATATGGATTTTCCTGTCAAGCAATGGGACTTCATTCTCTTCACAATGCTGTTCGAACTACTCGACTCAGATACCGCTCTGAGGTTTGAGCGAGACTGCGCTTCGGAACTTGAAGATCTATACTTTGATATTTTGCTGAATTACTTGGAGAGGCAATGCGTCGCTCTGGATTCTCTCAATATTATCCACACTCCCCCCGGTGCTGTTAGTAAATCTAAAGTTCTTTCTCCCCGTTTTAAAACATCAAAAAATAATTCTGCCAGTACATATGTGATAAATTCTCAATCTCAATTCTCTAGTAACATAATCTGTCCATTATGTAAAACCGCACACCGTATTTATAATTGCCCTGAGTTTCTCTCAAAATCTCCTCATGATAGATTTGCTATCACTCGTACCCATGGATGGTGCACAAATTGCTTAGGATATAAGCATACATCTTCTCGATGCTCCTCTATAAATTGCTGTAGAAAATGTTCTCGCAAGCATCATACTCTTTTGCATTTTACTGATGCTTTGCAGAACTCACACTCGCCTTCGGGCTTACCAAATACTCAGCTCGCTTCTAGTATTAGACCGGAAGAAACCTCATTTCACACTCTCAAGATTGCCTCGGCAGATCCTTGTAATAATTCTCAACCCAGCACTTCGAATATTTCTCTTCTCACAGGAGTGCAGGGTACCGTTCTCTTATCCGCTGCTCTAGTGGAGATAAAGGATGCTCGTGGTCATTTTCAACCAGTTAGGGTTCTTCTAGATAGTGGCAGCCAATGTAATCTGATAACCAGTAAGTGTTGTAAGAGACTCGGATTATTCAAGCGCACTACACCTCTTAGTATTGGAGCAGTGGGCAGAATAAATACTCAATCCTCACATATTGTTTCTTGTATGCTTCGGCCTCGCGGAGCTTTGACTCCAGATTTCGATTTTGATGCTGTAGTCTTACCTCAAATTTCCTCTGATATGCTCTCATCGGATATCCAATTGGACTATTTCAAAGATTTCAATCATTTAAAGCTCGCCGATCCTCAGTTTAATGCTTCTCGTCCAGTAGATATGCTGTTAGGTGCTGATATGTTTGTTGCATTGTGGAAGGGTAATATCTTGCAACCCCGATTCGGTGGCCCTGTAGCCTTGGAAACTACCCTTGGATGGATTCTCATGGGAAAGGTAGACTTTCCTTCCGTCGCAGTGAGCACTCTTATAGCTAGTATTTCACTAGAAGACTCTGTAAAGCGCTTTTGGGACTTAGATCAGGTTCCAAAATTGCCAGCAATTTCTTTGGAGGATAAACGGGCAGAGGACCTCTTTTTTCGTACTATTCCTCGTATATCCACAGGGAGGTTCACTGTCGAATTACCCTTTAAACATTCACACTTTCACTTCCAAGGATCTCGTGATGTAGCTCTCAAAAGATTCTTGTCCCTGGAACGGAGGATGTTAGAAGGCTCTGTTTTATTTGAACGCTACAAGGACTTCATGCAAGATTATTTGAACTCTGGCCACATGGACTTAATACCCAGCCTCGAAATATCTCAACCCAGTTATTACATTCCGCATCATGCTATAGCTCCTACTAGCTGGAAATTTAGAGTTGTCTTCGATTCTTCTGCTGTTGATACTCAAGGAGTGTCTCTTAATGACATCCTACTCTCCGGTCCCAAGTTACAGCAGAACTTAATTTCGATTCTTTTGCGCTTCAGACTCTATGCAGTATGCTTCACTGCCGACATAAGGCAGATGTTCCTTCAGATTCTCATCGCTGAACATCATCGAGATTACCAACGTATTTTGTGGCGTTTCTCTCGGAATACCCCTATTCAGGATTATCGATTGGTGACTGTTACTTATGGAGTTAGTTCTTCTCCGTATTTGGCAAAACGTTCTCTATTCCATCTTGCTCATATGTATAAGGATAATTACCCCGAAGCATCTGAGATCGTATCAAATGATGTTTATGTAGATGGCATCTGTACTGGTGCAGATTCTATCTCTCATGCTCTTCAACTCCAGAAAGAATAGATATCTCTACTCCAAAAAGGTCAGTTTGAGCTGCGTAAATGGGCTAGTAATAAACCTGCTCTATTTTCTCATTTGCCCGCTTCGCAGATTCAAACAAACAGTAAAAATTCTCGGACTCCAATGGAATCCTTCTCAAGAACATTTTTGTTTTAAGGTTCATGCATTTAATAACTTATGGACCAAACGCTCAATACTTTCAGAATTGGCACGAATCTTTGACCCATTAGGATTTCTAACACCCCTTACTTTCTCAGTGAAATTAATTATTCAGCAATTATGGGCTAGTGGTATCGATTGGGATGCTACTCCTGATGCTTCTATCATTCATAAATGGACTACTATATGTTCTCAGATAGACGTTCTCTCTCAAGTTCACATTCCTAAACTAGTTCTCACATTTCCTTTTTGTTTGGCACAGTTGCCTGGATTTGCTGATGCATCGGAAAGGGGATACGCTGCAGTTGTTTATCATCGTCTTGAGTCATCTTCCAACAAATATTGCGTCATTTCATATGTAGTAAATCGCGCGTTGCTCCACTCAAGACAATTTCTGTCCCTCGACTAGAATTGTGTGCTGCTCTACTTCTCTCAGAGTTATTAGTCGTCGTAAAAGATTCTCTAGGCAGAAAGCTTGAATTTTCGTCGATCACAGCCTACTCGGATTCTACTGTTGCCTTGGCTTGGATAAGAAGTTCTCCTCACCGATGGGTTACATTTGTTTCCAACCGGGTAACTCAAATTCAAGAAAGACTGGCTCTATCTCAATGGCGCTATGTGCGATCTGAAGAAAATCCTGCCGATCCCAGTGGTCTCCTGAGGTTCTCCCATGTCTCGATGCTATACCTGAAACTACCGTAGAGCAATGTAAACTTGTATGCACTCTCTCAGTTCAGAACAAATTTCTAGAAAATCTTAATAAGTTTTCATCTCTACAGAAAATTCTCCGAATAATCTCTTACTCTATGAGATTTATTCACAATTCACGTCATACTCAATCTGCCCAGAACGACTCATTTTCAGCTGCTGATTTGGACAAAGCTTTGTCAACTCTCATTAAACTTGCCCAGACTCAATATTATTCTCAAGATATTGCGGCTCATAAGAAAAACTCTCGCCCTTTATGCGCCGCCAGCTCTAGTCCCAATGACTTACTACCACTCTCACCTTATCATTTTTCACTTTGTCTCCTCTAAACACAGTTCCTGATCCCGATACATCAGGAGTGAAGTTATCTCATCTCTCTCGTTGGCAGCTAGTTCAACGTATGAATCAGCACTTTTGGGACAGATGGCATAAGGAATACCTACATACTCTTCAACAAAGGAGTAAGTGGAGTGACTCAAGCACGCCTATGAATATAGGTACTGTTGTCCTTGTGAAGGAAGATAATTCACCACCTTTGCAGTGGGCGCTAGCGCGTGTAATTGATGTCCATCCTGGTGCGGATGGCGTAATTCGAGTCGTAAGTGTTCGTACCCAAAAGGGCGAATTTAAGCGTCCTGTCTCTAAGGTGTGTCCTCTACCATCTGACTCATACCCAACTCCTTATGTTCACTAACTTTCCCTCTCTGTCCTCATTTACTTAAATCTCTCTCTCTTTATATTTAACTCCCATTTTGCCAATATGGCTATTTTCTCTTATATGTATATATATATATATATATATATATATATATATATATATATATATAGATTAAACTCATCTCTAGAGTACAACTAGGCTCGCACCCTCATAACTGTTTTATTTTGCTTAGATAATTTTTTTTCTCTTTCTCAAAAGAATTTTTTTAAATTTTTTATCTCACTCGTGTTTTGAAAATGTACCATTTTGGTGGCCGGTATGTTCAGAACACTCTGTCTTTTTTGGGTTTAAAAGAGACAGCCTTTATATTTACATATGTATATTCTCAATTGTTTGGAAAAAACTCTGCCTTAAGCGCAATGGCAGTAAGAAGAAAAGAGGACTCGCTGTTTGCCTCTCGTCCAGTACGGACCTCACTAGAAACTCTCAAGGAAAAAACGTTTCCCTATGTGCTCGCTAGTGCAACCCCAAAGTGCGTGTGCAG
Organism: Octodonta nipae; assembly: GCA_034190945.1. Lineage (NCBI taxonomy): Eukaryota > Metazoa > Arthropoda > Insecta > Coleoptera > Chrysomelidae > Octodonta > Octodonta nipae. The sequence goes on from CM067216.1 coordinate 128,844,978, forward strand.
CTATTACTCACTTATTGTAAACCCCCTCGTGAGTGCGCATTGCCCAACAATATAAACTTTAGTTGTGCCTAAAAACCCAGGGTTGAGGCCGGCTACCCGCGCCGAATGCAGACAAATGCATGAATGGCAGATTTCCCAAGGCTTTTACTAGATCTAACTCGTAGACAAGGTAAGAGTTTTCTTATGAAGGGCAATTAAGTTTTTTATCAAAATAGAACCACACAAAACTACAGTCCACTCAATCAAATTCTCTATACGTGTGTTTCTCTTGTTTGTCTTAGAAAAGACACTTTTTCGACGTTTCAATGAGATCTCTCTCATCTTCTTCCGGATTACTGATGTTGTCACTCACTAAGCCTAGTACAAATTGATCTGCTGCTTCTTTGCGTCTTTGCTTTTATGCTATCGACCGGGAGGGGGGGGGGCGTGGTGTTGTTCGCTCTGGCCAATCAGAGCTATTGCCCTTTGACGGGTTATGGGTCCGCTTGTCATTGCGCTATTGTTTGTTCGCGGAAGAGTATTGGCGTTATTTGTTCTTTTTCTGGAGATTTTTGTTAGAACGTTTTTCAAATAAAACCCGGTTAAAGTTAAATGTTTATTTCAATTTGCCTGGACAAACTCCACGCCATGAAATTTATAATACAATACTACGCTAACCCACTCTCACTCCCCTTGACATATGACATTTTTTCTTCTTGTCATAGAGCATATCCGTGTCCACCTGTTGCTCCCATCTGGTCTATCTAATCCAGCGCCCCTTGACGGGTGGTTCGCCTCGTGTTGCCATCGAGTTTGAATTTCGGCCTAACACTCGGCCATCCTGAAAATATTAATGTCCTCATTAATACACAAAAAATAAAATAAAATGTTAACCCAGAATATTTCTCCAGTTACCCCAACTGACTCCCATCTTATCATTCGATATACCTCCCAATCTGTATTAACATATCTCCTTTAGTGTACCTTCTCCCTCCCTTAATGTAACGTCTCCCTCCCCATAATGTTACATCTCCCTCCCCATAATGTTACATCTCTCCCTCCCATTACTCCCTTCTCTTCCTACTCCAACAACATGACTCTCCTTCTTTTATCTCCTATCACTCATCTCGGTGCTCCAATAGGTAGGACTTATAACTCTTCATTTCCCGCTCCAGTTTTCCTATACGCGAGACTTTTACTCTGCCATCGCCAGTCTCAGATCTCCTTAAACATGACCTTTACTCTTCCACCTCCAGTCTTAGATCTCCTTAGGCATGACTTTTATTTCTTTACCGCCCCTCCTTTCACCCATTGCCCATCTTCTGTGTAAGCAAGTCTTTTTTTAAGCTGAAAGAAAAGTAAGACTCATGTGAACAACACAACATCAACATTCATTCTTCATTCATTGGCCGGCTCATACTCAATCACTCTCACTATCATGCGTCTCATTCTCATCTCCAACCTCACGGACACCAGGGTATCTGCGAAGGGAGTCTACAGCCACAGTAGCTGCAAACCATTTGTAACCTCTAATCCATCATATTTATTTCCCAGTTTACGATTCACGCCTTTATCTCCAATTGCAGTTGACGCCTTTCTCCCTAGAACTAGCTCGCCTACCGTATATTTGGTAGTTCTCTTTCTTCTGCGATCATATGTGGCTTTCATTTTATGAGCAGACTTTACAATATCCTCCTTCGCCCGTTTTAGTCTTCTTAGTAACTGTAATCTCCGATTTGAAGCTTGTGCAAGGTCGTCACCTCGCTGCCTCTGGGTGCTTGCAGATATCTCCTCGCCTGCTCCTGCACCCTGAGCTTCCTCCAAGCTCGTCAGGCTACCTCCAGCCTGAGGGTTTTCACCGACCCACGCTTTGAACGTGTAAACATCAGCTCAACAGGAGAGAAATGCGTACTTAAGTGTACTGGATTATTAAGGCCCCAGACAACTTCAGGTAGCTTCTCATCCCATCGTGCCTCTGTTTCAGTACTTGCAGCCAAAGCTCCAACTAAACTCCTGTTCACCCTCTCTACTTGACCATTCGCACGTGGGGTTGCGATTGCGTTTAATGCATGCTTAACTCCTTTCTCCGTTACAAACTCCTTAAATCGCCTACTAGTGAATGCCAAGCCACGATCGCTAATTACTCTCCGCGGGTACCCGTATTCTCCAAATATCTCCTGTAATCTCCTAATAGTCTCCTTCGCCTTTAAAGTCCTAGTAGGTTTCGCAATCACAAATTTCGTAAAACCGTCGATCAATACCAATAGGTATGAATGCTTGCTTACACTTTGCGTAAAAGGCCCCACATGGTCAATATGTACCGTGTCAAATGGTACTGGGTGCCTATCAATAGGATTTAAATATCCTTCTCCTCTCCTATAATCTTTGCAAATGCACATTGCAGACAAGACTTAACATATTTTCTCCTCATCAACTCCAAACACCTCCTATAACCAGGATGACCAATGTCATCATGGTGCTTGCGAATTAATGTAAACCTTACCATATTCGGCACATATAACCGATCTCCAATAGGTAAAACCCTATACAATCTCCCATTGTTCACCTTAAAATTCTCCTTAATATCTGACTCCGCATTTCCAGACAATAACGCCTGAATATGTTGTCTTGCCTTGTAGTCCTGCAATTGCACCGTTAAAAACCAATCCTCCTCCCCTAATGCCACCACGTTAACTCCTATCTCCCATCACATCATCCACATGTTCCATATTTTTCCCTGCCCTATACTCCACCTCCATGTCATATTCCTGAACCACTAGCCATCATCTAGCTATTCTAGGAACTAAATCTCTTTTCAACAGAGTTGCTCACACAGCATTACAATCAGTAATCACTTTGAAATGTACCCCTAGTAGATACACCCTAAATCGTTTGATTTATTCGACAACTGCCAATGTCTCCAATTCATAACTATGATACATCTGCTCTGCTTTTGTGGTACACCTACTAAAATAAGCTACAGGTCTCGAGTGTTGGTCCTCCAGCTTACTTCTTTGCATAAGAATTCCTCCTAAACCTAACTTACTAGCATCAGTATGGAGTTCTGTCTCTCCTTTTGGATCATACATAGCTAACACAGGTCTCTCGCCTAAACATCCCTTTAATTTTTCAGAAGCACCCTGCTCCTTATCACTCCAACTTCATGACACATTCTTTATGCTCAATTCTGTAAGGGGTTTTGCAATTTCTGAAAAGCCTTGACGAACTTTCTAAAATAAGACGCCAATCCAATAAATTGACTAACACCTGAAACATCCTTAGGAACTGGAAACTCAATTACAGCCTGTATCTTCCTTTTCCCTGGACGAATAACATCTCCTGATATTTCATGCCCTAGATATTCCAATTCTGTTTCCAGAAAAGAACATTTCTCCAACTTTAATTTAAGTTTTGCCTCCTTTAGGACTTTTAACACAGAACCTATATTTTCTATACCCTCCTGAATGCTACAAGATGGAATTAATAGATCATCCATATATGCTAACACCCGATTATGTCTCATTTCTCCCAACATTTTATTAATCATTCTCTGAAAGGCTGCCGGTGAATTAGCCAATTCAAATGGCACCCTTAAGTACTCATAATGACCGTCCGGCGTAATAAATGCTGTCTTCTCCACAGAATCTGGATGCATAGGTATCTGATGATACCCCTGAGCTAAATCTAAAGTTGTGAAATACTTTCTCCCAGCTAACCTATCCAACTGATCAGATATTAATGGCAAATGATACATATCCTTGACAGTTATAGCATTCTACGCCCTGTAATCAACACACATCCTAATATCCCCCCCTTTCTTAGGAATAAGCACAATTGGGCTTGCATAAGCCGAATTAGAATCTCTGATGACACCTGCTTCGTTCAAAATATTCACCCTTTGCCTCACCATTTCCCTCTCTGAAATTGAAAGTCTATATGGCCTATGATAAATTGGTGTATTTGAATTCAATTTAATTTCCATTCTCCCCAAATTAGTAAGCCCCCTCACTTGATGAAAAGCAATCTAAATATTTCTCTAGCAGTTGTCTTAGTTCATGTTTAGTATTTGAATCAACATCTCCTACCCTAAGATTTTCAAAAGTAACATGATTAGCATTAGTAATGGGCAAAATATTTACCAATTCTCCCTGGGTGGATGGGTCTAGTCTAGCAATCACTCTGCCTTTCTTCCAATTCAACTCCTGTCTCCCTTGATTGTGAACTTTCACTTTTTGATTCTCCCCTCCCACTGTCAGTAGCTGCTTCTGGACATGAACATCTCCTATGTCTCCTTGTGGAAGTACCTTATGATCCAGAAGTATAAGAACACCTTGCTTAGTGCCTACCACTTCCACCTCTACCTCTTGGATAAAGCCTGGGCTGCACCTGAAATTGCAAAATAATTTCACCAGACACCTGTTAGGCTCTGCCTCCAAAGTTAACTCCCTCAATTCCTCCCCAATCATTTTTTCCCGCATTAAAGTGACCTATCTCCCTTAACTACTAAAGTTACTCCAGGACTATGAATGCTATTCTGGCCTAGTAAAAGCTGTATCCTCCCCATATCACAGTCAGTTACTAAAGCACTAGTGTTTAACTCCAAATCTCCCAATCTTAGAATAAAGTTAACTGTGCCTATCGCCAAAGCCACACCCCCTCCAAAACCCCGTAATTCAGTATTTTCTCCCTTTGAACTAATAGTCATGCCAAGCTCATGTGCAGCTTCACTGCTCATGATACTTGTCTGACATCCAGTATCTATATGTACCCTAACATTCCTCCCTTGTATTACACCCAATTGTCTATAAGCAGTATCAGTAGGTAGAATAATTAAACTCACCCTTTGTTGTCTCTGGACTCCTGGCTGGTCTTGTCTTGGTAGACGGCAATCCTTAGCACAATGGCCTTTCTTCCCACAGCGAATACATCTGTCCACTCTTTCCTGTGGACAATCTCTCCCCAGATGGTCTCCAATCTCCTGGCAGTTGTAGCATCTGATTCTTGGTGCAGGCTGCTCTCCTAACCTCCTCTTTACTCCTTCTTGCCTCTCCCTTGCATGCGGTGACTCCATTTTGTAGTTATCTAATGCCGCCAAAATCGATGGTATAACTTCTCCGGGGTTGTATAGCTTCCTCCAGATGCATTGGCTCTCAGGTCCTTCGGTAAACCTCTTATAACTAAAGCGACAGCTTGTTCGCCCTTTATGCCGACCCGAGAGCACAACTCTCTTTTGGCATGGTAGTAGGCAGTCATGGTTTCGTTGGCCCTCTTCCTCCTGTGAATCAACTCTTCCACCATGATGGCAAAATTGTTGCCTTTTGGAAAAGAGGCTCTTAATTTGTTTCGCCATTCCTCCCAGGTGTAATCGTAAGAGTCCAGCCTCTGAAACCACTTTCTGGCAGGTCCTCCTAATTTCACCTGCATTATGCTGGCCCTCTCAAATCCCGTCCAGCCATTTATATCTCCCAGCTGGTTTATTCTTTGTAGCCATCTATCCAAATTGCTGTCGGGAACCACCGGGTTAAGTACCTCCACTATCTCCATACCGTAACTGATCGGGTTCTGCTGAATGCCACTACTCCCGGCTATGGCAACGTCCGAACGTGACCCACTACGGCTACTCCCTGCCTTAGCGTTTTCCCGTGCTTCATCTAATTCTCCCACAGCCAATCGCACTTCCCGTCGTAGCGAATTCATTTCGTTCGAAAATGTCTCCATAATCGCTCGCACGGTAACCTCCATCATCGTTTTTGCAGTTTCCTGCGCATCTTCGCCGCGGCTCCTCCCTTGCAGCTCCCGTCTCGGTAATTCCCTCCCTGAATGCTCCATCTCCAACACCTCTTCTCCAGTTAGCGATAAATTTAAGCTTTTCTAAGACATTGTTTGGATAAAATTACAATTTCGCCCCGTTAATGTTGTGAACTCCCGGTTTTTTTTCTCGTTCGCGTTACTTCGCCACGCCCAAGCTCCGAACTTTTCGCACTTTTCTTTTTGACTCCTCAAATAACTTCACTCCACTTTTTGTCACTCACGTAGGCTGATCACCACTTGTGAAATCTGTTAGAACGTTTTTCAAATAAAACCCGGTTAAATGAATGTTTCAATTTGCCAGGACAATCTCCACGCCATGAAATTTATAATACAATACTACGCTAACCCCCTCTCACTCCCCTTGTCATATGACATTTCTTCTTCTTGTCATAGAGCCTCTCCGTGTCCACCTGTTGCTCCCATCTTGTCTATCTAATCCAGCGTCCCCTGACGGCTGGTTCGCCTCGTGCCGCCATCGAGTTTGAATTTCGACCTAACATTTTATTTAATATTAATACAGCGGTCTGTTAGTGCGGCTCTCCAAATGGGTGGAAGCGTTACGCATTGTTCCGTTTATTAAGGTTTGTTTTACGTTTTTCTATTTCAATAGATTCCCTAACGACCCTTGTTCTATAATTTTCGCTTTTTGCTAACATCTTCATCTGGTCGAAATCTATTTGATGAACGGTATTTAGATCGTGTTGTGATAATGCATACGTCGTTGTTTTTTGTTTTACTGCATTTCTGTGTTCTTCTCTCCGGACACTTGCCTTTCTGTTGGTTTGGCCGACGCACGCGAGGTTGCAGTCCTTACACGGTATCTCATATACACCCTGAACTTCAAGGGGAATTTTCTCTTTAGGTGACTGTATAATCTCTCCAATCTTTCTGTGTGCCTTGGAAACTGTTTTTATATTGTGTTTCGCTAGTACTTCTCCAATTTTGTCACTTGTGCCCCGTACGAAGGGGAGAAAGGCTGTTGAAATGTTTTCATCTTCTGTAGTGGGTTTTGGTTTTTGTGTAAGGGCTTTCTGTATTATGTGGTGGTTATAGCCATTTGATGTTAATGCCTCCTTTAGAGTCTTCATCTCGGCGTTACTGGTTTCGTTGTCTGTTAGAGTTTTAGATCTGTGTGGTAGGGTCTTAACAAATGACAATAACTGAGCGGGGTGGTGGTGCGAGTTTGCGTTGAGGTATCTGTTTGTGTGGGTGGTTTTCAGGTATACTGTGTGTCCTATGGTTCCGTCGGGTTTCTTTTTTATTAATAGGTCGATGGATGGCAGTTGGTTGTTTTGTTCTGTTTCCATGGTAAATGTAATTTTCGGGTGTATTTTGTTTAAACAAAACCATAGGACACACAGTATACCGGAAAACCATGCACACAAACAGATACCTCAACGAAAACTCGCATCACCACCGAAAACGATAAAATCGAGTTAGCTGTTATAGCTTCTGTAACCGAAAATCCTCACATGGGGCAGAGCCAAATTGTCCGAAATGTTAATATTAGCCAAGCCAGTGTGTCCAGAATTCTTAACAAGCATAATTAACTAAGTTAATAAACAATTTTGCAGGCATTGTTCAAGGACAAAAAATCATGTCGATTCGTTCTTCTTTGCTATAAACTTTCATTCTTATTAATTAATATTTACAGTAATAAGCAATGTCGGTACGAGCGCAAAGTAGTCAACTTTTACATGTAATTTTCCATAACAGAATTAAAGGTCCCAAAACGCTGAAATTGAACCAAATTTCCCCTCCACTCACACTTCGCTGGTGTTACGTCACAAGCCCCGCCCCATTGAAGTGCTGTCATTGGCCAGTTGCCATGTGCTCTGTAACGTCCACTTTGAAGCACTCTCATTGGTTAATTACCACGTGCTCAGCCGTGCCAAGCGCTCATTGGTCACTTGTCACATGCTCAATTCAAACGCGTCAAATTCCAATGATCGTTGTCATAGAGCTGCAGCACGGAACGTTGACATCATAGGATGGTCAGCATGAAGCGTTGACAGGTATGTCACAGAACGACGGCACGGACGTTGACAGCTGACGTACGCCTTAGACTCGGGTCAGTGGCACGGGGCGTTGACAGGTAGGCCATAGAGTTGGGTCAATCCCATCGAACACTTGTGGTCTTAGATCATTTACCATCTAGATATAGCCTGTCAAGCATAAAATCATGGCAACGCTAGAAAGAGAGGGCAATAGAGACAGTAAGAGGCTATTTCACTTAGTGGGTGGATGGTCGGTGGACGCAGCCAATGAACAACATGCTTTATTGAAGCAGCTCCCAACCGAGTGAAATAGCCTCTTGCCCTCTCTATTGCCCTCTCTCTCCTTAGTCTTACCACGACATTTGTGCACTGCAGGCTATCTCTAGAAAGTAAATGCTCTAAGCTTGTGGTGCGGCATTCGGTTGACAGTTGACTATTTTACTACAGGCGGGTTGTGACGTAGTAGATAAGCAGTTAACATATGCCCCCTTGAAGCGCTTTCATTGGTCAACAGTCACGTGATCTGTTCAACAACGCCAAATTCCAACGATATACGAAATAATTTATATTAGAAAAAATCGCGTCGCACTCATGGGGAATCGAACCCAGGCCGTTTGCTTCCTACGTAAACACTTAGCATATGTAACAACCAGACGACCTGATTTAGTCTTTCCACCAGTTGATAGTATCTTGAATAAAAACCCCTTTAAGACATGTAGTAATAATGCCTCGCACCAGCAACTGTAGAGATAGCGGTTGGGTGGAGAGAGCAGAGACGACGACCTTGTCAAAAAATTCGCAGAATTAAATCGACGACTACTCGTTAGCTGGTTAAATGTATAGTTCGCTCCCTCTGTTAGCGAGCGGACAAAGGTCAAAACATCGTGTCTTTAGAAGACTGTCACAGCTGTGCTTTGTAGCGGCGAGACGCTCCCTCTGTTAACGAGCGGACAAAGGTCATAACATCGTGGGTATAAAAGACTGCACAGCTTTGGTTAGTAGCGACACGAACTAAACAATGTACGGTATTGCGTTTATAGATGGCGTTCCATCTACGTTCAAACTATTATATATATATATATATATATATATATATAGTTAAGAAAAAGATACAGGGTGTCTCGGAAAATATGGTGTTAATAATAGCCAATTGTTTATGAAATGTGTGAAAATAGATTCGGGACTTCAGGATAATAGATATCGAAATTCGAGAAATTAGATGCAGTAATTCGGGATAGTAGATGTTTGAATTCCAGAAATTAGATACAGGATTTCGGGAAATTAGATGCAGGAATTCGGGGAGTTGATATGCTGGATACGGGAATAAAGTATTTGGTGTATATATCAAACAACAATCAGTGTGTTAGGATACATAAGAGTGAGGCTGGAGTCTACCGATAGAGCGAAATGAATGAAGGCAGGTGGCTTTTTTCGCGCAGTCTGTGTAGAAGATCGCTGGGTTAGCCCACCCTCATACAAGCCAGACAAGGACAGCCTTGGCTATACAAGAATAGACAAACAGCTAACAAAGAATAAGAAATTAAAACTACTGTTTGATGTTGTTGTTAGGGCATGCGCAGTGATGTTGTATGGATGTCGGACATGCGCAGTGATGTTGTGTGAGTGTTAGGCATGCGCAGTGATGTTGTGTGAGTGTTAGGCATGTGCAGTGATGTTGTGTGATTGTTAGACATGTGCAGTAATGCTTTATGTTGTTACATGCGCAGTGATGTTGTTTGAGTGTTAGACATGCGCAGTAATGTTACGTGAGTGTTAGACATGCGCAGTGATGGTATGCCAGTGTTAGACATGTGCAATGATATTGTGTGTGTGTGACGTACGTTGTGTATTGTATGTTGCGTGAGTTTGCTTTACATAATTTGTCAACACCCCAGCTGTTACTTTGTATCTTAACCATTTAACACTGTGATTTCATACAAATCACTTCTCTCCCAAATATGTTTTTCCTAGATCTATGGATTTTTCTCATCTTTTAGCTGCATAACATAAATCCATTTTATATGTATATATACAGGGTGTAAATAGTTTGACTGCATATATTTTAGGTGCAGATAGTACCCACCAAAAACACAAAAAACTCTTATAACACTATGGTCTAAATGCCTTAATAAGCAAGAAAATTTGAAATACATGTTAAGTAAATTATTGTCAATGTGGCAACGTCGCGCTAAAAATGAGATTTGCTTGTAGCGTGAATAATAAAGGAATGAGTCACCACAAATAAATGAACACCTCTTATTTTTTTGTATTAAATAATTTCATAGTTTCGAGTGCAGGTAGATTTATTTAGGTACATAAAATTTTATGAAATATTATTTTCAAAAATGTACCCTTTTAATATCTATGTATTGAAATGAATATTTATATTTGGCGATTTATTTTATGTTTATGCATCAAGTTGAAGAAGGGAGGATACAAAGTTGTTTACATTATGATACAAAAATAATGCGATACAAACTATATTAAACAAAACGTTTCTTATATGTAGTTCTTTTATGTGTTAAATTCTTCGAGAAATAATTGTTACTAAGAAATTAATATTACTTATCTTAGACAAATAAAAACCTTTGACCTGCAGGATGTCATTATGATAGAGCTCTGGCGAGCAAACGGATTATTTATAGTAAATATTCAAAATTCTTGTTATTACATTTGCTTTCCCCACAAATTAATAGCATGTCAGGTCTTTACCCTATTGTATGATTGTCACTGTTTGTCACAAAATAATGCCCTCGAACTCACAATTCACAACAGATTTTATTTATTTTTCCAATTTATATTTTAAAATGAAAATCAAATAACTTACGCTATGTCGAATGTCACGCAAAAATCACTTTCACTTTCTTAAAAGAACCGGGCAGCAAAAAAGCATTCATGGCAGCGGCCAGCTGTAGTACTGAGTATATGCTATGTTGCCACATCTGATCGGAGAAACGTAGGGCAAATTATAACAGAATATTTAGAGTTTAAATAATAATTTTCTTTGTTAATACAGTTATTAAAGGTGTATACGCTATTGAGTATTTACATATTTAGCTTTACAATCATTTTGATGCCGGAAATAATCTATTATTCACTGTAATAAAGGCTACAGAACTTCTAACTTTTTCATTTTTTTTGGCAAAACTATAGTTTATTTCTGAAAATGTTATAAAGCTTTTTGATTTGTTTTGACCTGAAGTATTGATCCTCAAAATCTTTGCACTCAAACCGTTTACACCCTGTATATATATATATATATATATATATATATATATATATATATATTGTTTTTAAGTTTTCGCGGGCACTAAATGTTTTAGGTGGTTTACCATCGATCCCGGCAGGGATCAGTTATCAACTACGCGGATGAATTCCCGGAAACCACCTAAAGCATATATGTCGGAGATAACGAAATAGTTGGTTTCTCAAGTGCCGAAGTCCTAAAGACTATATAGTTTGTATTATCGGAAACAGGATATTTGTGCTTTTGTACTTTTGTTTACGATTATTATATTTTATTACAAATTTGCCAGCTAGGGACCGGGGGTGATTCATGAATAAATAATCACCCGGCGAGCTGTTGATTACGTGTAGTCCATGAGTCAGGTGTGTTATGCACGATGTTTTTTTGATGAGAATCATATCGAGAATAACGAGGTCAGTTCTGTTCGAACCTCGAGCGAGGTAAGATCGTAGAGGGTTATGGCGTAATCGGGATTTCTCCGCGGTTCCGAGTAGAATACCTTGCATACCAATTTAGATTAATAATATCATATCGCTACGCCGATCGAACTTATTTTAGATGGCACCCAAGATAAATTGATCGTCAACATTATGTATTGTTCGTATAGTTTGAAACTCCAGTGGTAGATCATTATGGTGCCTTCGGTCAATTTAGTGTGATTATTATTTGTCGAATAAATGTTTAGCCCACATTTATTCCCTTTTGGATCAAACCCGACATTCCCCCTTGGATTAAAACTCCGACATTAGAAGTGGGATCAGTATGTCCACGCGATGACTAGTGAAGTAGTGCTGCGGAAGCGGTGGAGCTGCGGTTGCTGCGTTTTGGTTGTAAACTGGTGGTTCGGACGCGGCTGTGCGGTGTTTAGCTACTGTTCCTGTGGTGGAAGGTTATTTTCTGTGGTAACTTGTGCTCTCGAGGGTTTGTCTTCACCGTGGCTAGTTCCAGGCTAGTTGGGTAAGTTATCACTTGGTCGCGGGTAAGAGGACTTTATATTTCGATTAACATCGCACGATAATCGTGTGGAATGCACATCACTTGCCAGTGGTGCCGTGACTGAGGATGCAATTTGATTTGGTACACTAAAAACGTTGGTGAGTCCTTTCCATTTTGTTTCGATTCTGGGGCCGAGTGCTCATTAATAAAAGAATCGCTAGCTTTAGGATTTTCGGGAAAAACTATTAATGCAGTTCTAACAATGTGAGTTTCAAACTGTTAATATTTAGTTTAGTTTAGTTTATTGCCCAACAGAAATAAATCCAATTACAGGACAAATATTATAAAGTAATGAAACATACTAGTAAACTATGGTATCTTAAATATTAAAAAATTATAATAACAACAAGAATTAAAAGAACAGAGAATATTACAAATATTATAACATACATTTTACAAACAGTTTTTTAAAAAAGAAATAAAATAACAATTGACAAATATATTACCTCATAAATTCTACCCACATTTTTAAAAAGAAACGAAATAACAGTTGACAAAAGACTTTTACTAGTAACTGAACCATGATTGATCTGACAGTTGTTGAATATATGCTTCAGCTATTGATTCAAAATTGTCATAGTTAATATCACAGACTCTAGATATACTGTTATAAGCTCTACACATGATAAATAATGGTGACTTTATAAGAACATTTGTATTTGCAAACAGATAAAAATAGGTGTTATTTCTTGAACCAAGCCTTGGCGAATGTATCGGGATCATTGACAGAAGAACAGGAGAGTCAATTCTGTTGTGAACCAATTTGTATAGAAATGAAAGACTATGTAAATTCCAATGCATAACTAAAGATCTTATCCCAAATCTGTCCAGAAGTAAATTGTGCTGGTACTCTCTGACAAGATATGAGCCGTCGACTCGAAATGCAAGAAATTTCAGGAATTTTTTTTGCACTGCCTCCAAACGCTTATGATGAATCTTGTAGACAGGATGCCAGATAAGATTGCAATAATCTAACTTTGAGCGCACTAAGCTTGTATATAAGGATTTCAGCGCGGATATGTTATGAAAGCTGTTGCAATTTCGCAAAATAAAACCCAGCGAACGTAGTGCCGATTTGCAAGTTATGGAAATATTTTCAGCGAATGAGAATTTATGATCAAAATATACACCCAGGTCCTTTATGATAGTGCACCGCTGAATAGTTTGATTGTTTAACGAATAATCGAATAGTATAGGATTCCTCTTTAAAGTATAAACATACTTTGCATTTCGCGATGTTCAAAAAGAGTTTGTTCTTGGTACACCATAACGTGAGCTGATTCAGGTCATGTTGTAGCCGTAAGCTATCATTGATTCTCTCGACTTTAAGAAATAATTTCAGATCGTCTGGAAAAAGAAGGGTTTCAGATAACAGTATACTTGATAAGTCGTTAATGAATATCAGAAACAATAACCGACCGAGATTGGAACCTTGCGGTACTCCTGAACTGACAGTAAATATGTTTGATTTGAAGCCGTTATAGCTAACAAATTGATGGCGGTTAATTAAGTAGGATTTAAATAGAGTAACTAGTGGGTAACTGAAACCAAAGACCGATAATTTTTCGATTAATGTAGGGTGATGAAGTTTATCGAAAGCCTTGGTAAAATCCGTGTAGACCACGTCTACTTGACTTCTGGAGTCAAAGGCTGCAGCTGTGAACTGGGTGAAAATCGATAAGTTAGTGACTGTGGATCTATTTTTTCATGAAACCGTGTTGGTCCGGCGATATGTGTGATCTGACAATATGAAATATCTGATCATAAATGCACATCTGGAATACTTTAGCAAAGTTAGGAATAATGGTGATGGGTCTGTAATTTGTTATGATATCTTTGTTACCAGATTTGTGCACCGGACAGATTTTCGACAGTTTCCAGCACTCAGGGAATATCCCAGTTTTTAGGATTAAGTTGAATATAGAGTATAACGGTGAAGCCAAAACAGTCGAGCAGTCTCTAACCAAGAAGCTGGGAATCATGTCATGTCCAGATGTAAAACTATCGTTAAGGCGTTTAGATGACTTGATGATGTCACTTATAGATAAACTTGCTATAGAAATGTTAGGCGAGTATATGGACCCACCCAAAGAATTAGCGGCACGGGGGGGGGGGGGGATAAACACTTTTAAAATAATGAGCAAAGGAATTAACTATTGTCTGGGGATTGGAATGGTATTGTTCCTGGTAGGACATTCTTCCTGGAATACGTGAGGAGGTGCATTTTTGATTAATAAATGACCAAAATACCTTGGGATCGGTTTGTATTTTGTTCTGTAGGGTATTTAAGTAAGTGTGGAAAGAATCCTTAATTAGTTTGTTTACAAGTTTTCTCATATCGCTAAATTTATGATTTATGATAATATTCAAAGTTATACCTTTTAAATAATTTGTTATAGTGTTCTTAAGTTTAATATTTTGGATTAAATCGTGGGAATACCATGTAGGGTATTTTGTAAATCTGTTTTTATACGGCGGGATGAAGCGATCTAACAATGCATTAAGTGTATTATAAAGGATGTCGCAAGCTGCATTAGGATCTGTACATGAAGACAAGGAATTCCAGTTAAGATTGCGTAAAGCAAGGTATAGGCCGTGGTAGTCACCCTTTCTAAAGTTATGTGTTCTCTGTCTGGAGTCTAGTGAAACCGGTTGATATGTGGAACTTGAACTCTGATTGTAATAATAAGCGGGGGGTGATAATTGTCGATACTTACTAGCGGGTTTAGTTCAACCTTAACTTCACATGGTACACTCGACAAGACTAAATCAAGCAATCCACCATTGGCATTTATAATATTGTTTTCTTGTTTAAAGTTATTAAAATCAATAAAAGATTGCAATCTAGTAGTCTTGATGTTAGTGCTGTTGAGAAACGGAATGTTAAAGTCACCTATTATGACAATGTTAGAGAGACCGATAGTGAATTGCTCAAAAGCATCCAAGAACAACTCAAGTTCAGTACTAGTTACAGACGGAGGTATATAAATGACAAATATATATAATGACATAATTACTAACACATTTACATCTCAAAATGTCTATGAGTGGCACTGTTGCCAAGATATTATCTAAATTTAATAATGTTGGTAAAGTTACCTTAGATGCTAACAAAACACCACCGCCTCTGGTTCTGTTGGTTGTTAGTAGAATAGATATGAGAGTTTTGGACCACTTATGCAAAAAGGCAGATATATCAGTATTGGAGCCCCCGTAGGCCGCCGGCACTGGTTGTGTGGGTTGTTGGGTATGTTAGATGTCTATTGAGTAGTTGTGTGAGTTTCATAAATTTGGTGGCAGTGTTAAGGGAGAAAAATGCGAAAACGTTAATTTTCTTTGAATAAAATTTAATAGTGTGTGAAATTTCCATCCGTCCGCCACTGGTAATGCGAAATAATTAAAATAGCTTAGTGGCTTGAGTCGCGTTTCGCGATTTTTACGAGTACAGACTTGTTTCCCGACATTAAGGCGACGGTATGAAGTTCAATCATACTGCGATTATTTTGAAGGTTAACTAGTACCGCTGCCGATATGATGTAGAAAAATTCGCATTAATTTGAGGTTCAGATAGGGATATGTAAAGTAAAATCACATCCGCGATTTTTTTTATGGACTTGTTTCTATATATCAAGGTGACGGAGACGGTTCATCCATACGGACTATTCGTGGAGGTCAGCTAGTAAAGCGCAAACAACCTGATGTGGAAAAATACGCTGGATATCCTGGTAGGTGGGTTGTGACGCAGTCTTGAAATTGAAAATACAGGGTAGATTAATATGCTGAAATAGGTTTCAAATAATCTTGCACATAGTTTTATGGTAACTAGGTAAATTGCTGAATAGAATAAAAGAGGGTTTAAATTATAAATTTGAAGCACTGAAAATTCAGTTTTATTTAATCATTCAAAGAGAACAGAAGCAAAAATAATGTTACTGGGAATTTATATAGCCTGCTATTTTTCACTGGTAACGGGTGAAGTGAATGTTGAGGACTATTTAAAGCGATATGGATTTTTAACGGAACCTAATGGAACATCTATAGCAGACGTAAAAGAGGGATTGATTAATTTTCAAGAACTATATAATTTGAAAGTCGACGGTACTGCTAATGAAGAAACTTTAAATTTAATGAATAAACCACGTTGCGGTTTACCTGATTTCCCTTTGAGTTTTCGTACAACCTCCCAAAAATGGCAAAAGACTAAATTAAAGTGGTACTTTGTGTTTGCTGATTCGGAAAGGAAATTAGTGGCAGAAAAAGCTTTTGAAGTATGGCAAAATGTTTCAAACTTACAATTCACTTATTCACCTACTGCACCGGACATAGTTATTTCCTATGCCGACGGACAGTTCCGGCACTCAAACAACAGAAGGTGTCAAGATGCGGGGAATTGTTATTATCTATTTGATGGACCTTCTGGTGCATTGGGACATGCATATCTCCCAAATAATGACACATGTCGTGAGATTCATTTAGACCGAAGTGAGATGTGGTATTTAGGGCTGGATAAAATAGAAGATATTCCAGCAAACCAGACGAGTTTGCTTTCTGTTTTGATTCACGAAATAGGTCACAGCGTTGGAATGGAGCATTCCCCTTTTTGGAGCTCAATAATGTATCCATATTATGGTCGTTTACAACTCGATGAAGATGATATCCGAGCAATTCAATTTTTATATGGAGCGAAAAAAAATTCTGAAAGTACGACCGTAAAAAGCATTCCAAAGACGACGAAAAAAATCCCCGAAAGTGTGACGGTAAAAAGCACCCCAAAGACAACACAGAAATATACTCATGAGATTCCTTCGAGTACACAAAAAAATATTATTTCCACAACTACCACTAATACCACTGTAAAAGGTACACAAGAGAAAGCAATAGACTTATGTCAAGTAGATGTTTCGAGCTTACAGTTTTTAGTATTACGAAGCAATCTGTATATTATATATAAAGACAGGCTATGGATCATGGATATGGAGAGTCGAAACATAACATCAAAAAACGTTAATCTACGGAAAGTCCTACATTTTCTTCCATCGGATGTCGCTGAAATAACTTCAATATATCAGAGACCGTCTGGTGAAATAGTTATGATTGGAGATAAGAAAAGATTATTCTACATCTCAGATGAGAACTTTAAACTACTGAAAACTTTAAGCATTAGCGATTTCAAGCTCTCAATACCGGCAGATGAAATCATTGCTACGGTTACCAGTTATACAGGACAAACTATTTTTTTCTTCTCAAATAATATGTACGCCGAGATCAACGAGTGTTCCTATGAAGGGAAAAATTATGGTTATATAAGCAGAGACTTTAGCGGTATACCAGAAAGTATTAGAAGTGCTTTTCGGTATACTAACGGAAGAATTTATTTTTTTGAAAATAATAGGTATTTCGAATATAATGAATTTGCAAATATTCTTGTAGACACTAATAAGTTAACATTAAGTTTGTTTAATATCCCTTGTCCAAATCTGACGCTTTACGAACAACTGAAAGAATTGTTGACTAGGATTTTAGCTATAGAAAATAAAAATTAATACCAAATTACTATGTGTATTATTTTCACAGCATTTGTTTGAGAAGAGTATTTTCTTGAAATACAAATTACTACGTAATATCACCCTGTAAATTCTCGAGAACTACTCCCAAGAAGCGGATCTTGCTGGAATGTGGTCATCACGGTCGGCGGGAGAGTGAGAGAGGACTTGTTTTGCGTACATTCGTACCCCGCGAAACGGTTTAAATACAGCGTTCTGATTGCGTTGAAATCAATTGCAAACAGTCTTGCATCGTGAAACTAAGTATTTTTGTGCAGTGAAAACTATTTCTGGTAAGTTATCTTTTTTCTATTATTTTTATTATATTTTTTAATTTTTTAAATATGTTTTGCTGTCTTGAAAGAAATTTCTAGACGCTAGACATTATTGTGTGTGTGTATTTTAGAGGTGATTTTTTGTGTCTTAAATGGTAAATATGTTCTGAGTATTTCTTTATAAATGTTTTTCTCTTGATGTGACTTTATTGAGAGAAAATGTCTGTTTAGAATACATTATTTTACAACATTTTTGAGCTGAATATTCTCTGTGTGAGAAAAAGGCTTGTTTTCTTGTTAGTTTTATCTGAATATTTCTTTATAAATGTTTTTTCTCTTGATGTTGTTGCATTGAGAGAAAATGTCTAACCAGAAGACATTATTTTCTAAGAAAATGTTGTGGTCTTGGAATGCAAAGTTTCTGTAGCGAGAAAATTTTCTTAGGTAAATAGTTATAGTAGAAAAGTATTCAGGTACATTACTAATCGATATATTATGTTATAGCATTTTTGGGGTTAATGTTTTCTGTGTGCGAAAAAGGATTTTGGTCTTGCTCGCTTTATCTGTATGAATGTTAGTCAAAAGATATTATGTTATAAAAAAATTGTCTTGGATTGAATAGTTTCTGTAGGAAGAAAGTTTCTTAGTTAAATATTTATTTTAGAAAATTAATCAGGGTATTTTACTAATCGATATATTTCTGACCAGAACGCCACGCTCAATAGCAGAAGCCAGCAGATATTTCTGAACTGAATTACATCGCACTCTCAATAGCAGAAGTCAGCAGATATTTCTGACTAGAATTACATTACACAGAGCACGCACAGAGCAGACCAGAACGCCACGCCCATTAGCAGAAATCAGCAGAAGCTACAAAGAAAAACTAACAAAAGTGAGTTTACTATTATTTTTCATAAAGTTATTATAGAAGGATATTTTTATTATTATTTCAGATGAGTTTTTTACGAGAAATTAACGAAGTTTCCTCCGCAGAGTGGGTCCACAAACCAACAAAAAAAGTTCAGGATCTGCAGTTGTTCCACAAGTACCAGATTCTGGACGCTAAACTAGTAAAATCCCGATACGGTGAAACGGTGCGTTTGGAGCTAGAGGAAGTGATAGTATTTCTACCCAAGCGAGTAACTGCAGTATTTAAGAACCACTTAAATAAATTTGCGGGGGAAGCTACACCTTAACATTCATCGGACTCCAAAACGTGGGAACAAGTCATCCCAGAACACTTTTCCTGATCGAGGACGGAACGTGGGAAACCACAGCAACAACATCAACAACAACAACAGCAACAACAGATTAAGCGAGGTGGGAAACCGTAACAACAACAACAACAACAGAATAATTGTAAGTGTTTAATTTTTGTAACTTTCTGGTGTTGGTAATCTTGTAAAGAGAGAGAGAACGAAAAATGAATTCAGATCAAATTGCTTGTCTTAGCGATGAAATTATCGTGAAACTGAGGGAAGTAGAAAGTATTTTGAGTAAAAAGTCAAGACCATTGTCGCAAAGGGATGTGGAAACTTGGTTACAACATACCAAAAAACACATTCTTCTATGCAACAAGGCTATTCGGAAAGCGGATTTATCGGTGGGAACGTTACGGAAATTGCAAACCAATATTGGACATCTGAAAAGATTCAAAATTATATTAGAAAATTTTGATAAATTGGGAATGGGTATTTCAGCACGTCACACTAACAGAAATCGTCGCGTTAAATGGGAAGAGGTAGCTTCCGCTTTCAAAAGTCGCGTTAGAACGGGCGTCATAATCAATAAAAGTCATAAAGATGTTTTAGAGTTTTTGGGGGATGCTAGCAAAGTTTTTCAGGTTCGCATAAAAAATGTTTTGAAAAAAAATCCTATGTTAAAGGTAAATTGTAGTTTGTGTGGAGAATTTGTTAAACTATCAGGAGATAAAGAAATTTCAGACAAAAAGTATTTTACAACAAAAAATGAAGTCATTGATTTAGGGACCGATTTGCAATATTGGTTTGACTTGTACGTAAAAGATCGCATTTTAAATGCGCTTTCTGAATTTGCAACCATCGGATCGGGTTGGTCGATAAATGAAGTTATTTCCTTGGAAGTTAATATAAATAAGTTCGAGCTTAGTAAGGGCGCCTCATCCTACATTGAGCTACCAGAAAAAATTAAGTCCACTAAAGCTTGCATCAATGTTAAGAATCGCGATCAGGACTGCTTTTTCTGGAGTATTGTTTCCGCTTTATTTCCTGTCGCCAGACATTCTGATAGGCCTTCTTCATATCCACATTACAGCACAGTTTTGAATTTAACCGGTTTAAGTGCCCCAGTCAAAATTAATGAAATTTCAGTTTTTGAGAAGCATAATCAGTCAATCTCTGTAAATGTCTTCGGTTTGGAAATGGATGCACGTTCCAAGTTCACCGTCGTTCCAGTACGTTTGTGTAAAGAAAAGCGAGAGCAACATGTCAATTTGTTACTTGTTCAAGACAAGTATTTTTCGAAAAAAAGTGATATGGATGTAGAGGGTGTTGATGATGATGATGAGAGTGATAATGATGCTTATGAAATCCAATATCATTATTGTTTTATAAAAAATCTGTCACGCCTTATATCGAGTCAAGTTTCCAAGCATTTAGGAAAAAAATATATTTGCGATAGATGTCTAAATTATTTTTATTCAGAGGGAAAGTTAAAGGAGCATTCTGAATACTGCGAAAAGTTGAATGAATGTAAAATAGAATTTCCAAAGTTTTCTCACGTTCAATTTAAAAACCACATGTATAAAGAAAAAGTTCCGTTCATCGTTTACGCTGATTTTGAATCTCTTTTGGAACCGGTTACTGGTGGCAAGAAACCATCAACTAATAGTTTGCCATATCAAAAACATACCGCTTACAGTGCTGGGTACTATTTTCAATGTAGTTATAATAATGATTATTCATTCTACAAAAGTTATAGAGGGGTTGATTGTATGTCTTGGTTCGCTGAAGATATGGCTAATGTGGCAAAATTTGTGCAGTCTAAACTGATTAACGTAGAGCCTATGAACACCGTGGTAGACTTGAAGGATGCTACGGGGGTGTGCCATATTTGTGAAAAACCTTTTAGCCCTCAGGATAGGGTAGTTCGCGACCATGACCACCTGTCTGGGAAATTTAGAGGCTTTTCACACAATAAGTGCAACCTTTTATATCGGAAATCCTTTGTTGTACCCATTGTTTTTCACAATTTGAGTGGGTACGACTCACATTTTATTATTCGCGACTTGGCTAAACGAAATCACATAACTTTGCTGCCGGTTAATAAGGAAAAATATATTAGTTTCACCGTCCACGATAACGATACCAAAATTAAATTTCGCTACATAGATTCCTTCAGGTTTATGGGGTGTTCGTTAGACACTTTGGTGTCCACGTTAAAAGATACCGACTTTGAGATTCTAAATAATCAGTTTAGACATGTACAAATGAGAGCCTACGATTGCTCTATAGAAAAGGTGTATTTTTCTATGATTATCTTGACAAAATTGAGAGATTGCAAGAAACCGAATTACCTGCGAAAAAGAAATTTTATAATCGCTTGAACGATGAACACATACAAGATGAGGATTATATACATGCACAGGTAATTTGGGAGAAATTGGATTGAAAACACTCGGTGAGTACAGCGATCTGTATATGAAAACTGATATCTTGTTGTTAGCTTGCGTATTTGAGACATTTAGAAACACCTGCCACAAGACATACGGCTTAGACGCAGCAAGCTATTATACAATCCCTGGATTCACATGGGATTGCATGTTGAAATACACGCAATGTAGACTCGAAACGATTCAAGATGTTGACATGTTGCTATTTATGGAACGCGGAATACGAGGAGGTATCTCGATGTGCTGCAACAGGTACGGCGAAGCAAACAATAAGTATGTAGAGGGTTATGATTCCTCTAAACCCTCAAAATACCTTTTTTATTGTGATGTTAATAACATGTACGGATGGGGGATGATGCAACCCCTACCTTATGGTGGGTTCAATTGGGTTGACCCGAACATCGACATAACATCCATCCCCGATGATTCGCCAAAGGGATACATTTTAGAAGTAGACTTGGAGTACCCTGAGAGCTTACACGATCTTCACAGGGACCTACCGTTCTGTGCCGAACACAAAACACCCCCAAATTCTAAAAATAAAAAGTTATTGACCACCCTCGATGATAAAGAAAAATACATAATTCATTACAGGAATCTAAAGCAAGCTTTGGCGCATGGTTTAGTCTTGAAAAAAATTCACCGAGTATTGCAGTTTGATCAGTCCGCCTGGCTGAAACCTACATCGACTTTAACACTCAACTGCGAAGTCAGGCGAAACATGAATTTGAGAAAAACCTCTACAAATTGATGGTAAACGCAGTGTTTGGGAAAACAATGCAAAACGTGAGAAAACATCGAATTGTGAAGTTGGTTAGAAAAATGGAACGGTAGGATGGGAGCGAAAAACTTAATTGCCAGCCCTAATTTTCAAAGTAGAACTATTTTCGATGAAGATCTGATGGCTGTTGAATTAAAAAAGCACAGTATTCTATTCGATAAACCTCTATACATTGGGATGTGCATTCTTGATATTTCCAAACTTTGCATTTATGAGTTTCACTATGATTACATGCTCAAAAAGTTTCCGGTGGAGCGGTGCAAACTTTTGTATTCGGACACTGATAGCCTGGTCTATGAGATACAGTGTGAGGACCTCTATGAAGAGGTAATAAAGGCGGATATTCAACGTTTTGACACGAGCGATTATCCTTCAGATAATCGCTGGAATATTCCCTTAGTTAATAGTAAAATACCGGGTCTAATGAAGGATGAGGTGAAAGGTAAAATTATGTTATTTTTTATTGGATTGCGTTCGAAGCAATACACATTTAAGATTCAAGGAGGTAGCAACATTAAGAAAGCCAGGGGGTAAAGAAGAGTGTGGTGAAGCGCAAAATAAAGTACGAAGATTACTTGGAATGTCTGCAGCAATTTACAGACCATTCAAATAAATCCTTCGTACTACATCAAACTCAATGCACTATACAATCGAAACATCACGATGTATATAGCATTGAGCAAACGAAAATTGCGCTTAATCCCTTTGACGACAAACGCTTTCTTATTCCCCACAGTTACAATACTTTGCCCTGGGGCCATTACAAGATCAGGCAATTCTAATTTGAATTCTTTTTCTTTCTCTTTTGCAGATACCACAACAGAAACCGCAAAAAAATGTCTTTCACATCATCATCATCATCAGCAACACTACTACAAGTCATCTACAACATTCCATCTGGATCATCAATCACATTGAAACAACTTGCAATTGAAGCGATCTGTCGCAGTGTTTCAAATCTTGCGGATTTCATCACCACGACACCGCTTCCTTGGTCCGTATTTGATGATTTGGTGGAACAATTTCCTATCATCAAATACCGACAGTTTGATGAAATATATTCAAACATGCAGGTAGATCACAAGACTCTCGTAGATGGCTTTGATGATGAAGCAGACCAAAAATTGTCACTCGACAAGAGAATCAGTCTGCTATTTTATGGGGGGTTAGAATCTCACGCCAGATATAAAAAGTATTCTGCAACTTTTAAAATCAATAGAATTGTCGCTGAGTCTCGAGACCGTGTGAAATTTGATAATTTGCCCTTGTGCAACGAATGTTGCGAGAAACTTAAAATTTGTTTCGAAACAAGGAAACAATTTCATACGTATCGAGACTACGTGAGAACATACAGATATCGGTCATATCAACTGTTCATTTTATACGGATATCGAGGAAACTGGTGTGGTTCATGTTGGATGCCTTTGTTCACGATACATAAGCATGAACCAGAAGTTCCAAGATATTGGTATCAAGAGCTGTTAGATATGCCTGATATTGTGTCAGAAACTTTCAACCCTCCGACTGAAACTAAATAGTAGTTGATGCTGATGATGATGTGAAAAGCAGTAACATTACAAATTAGATTAGTTCTTGTATATTTTTTCTTTTACAGACACACAACAACAACACAACAAAAACAAAAACAACGGCAACAACGACAACAACACGAATTCGAGATCTCAATTTAAAGAGAAAAGTCAGCATTCTCAGTAGCAAAATTTTTATTCTACACAATGGCGACCCCAAACACTCTTAAAGAGCATTGCATCAAGACCATCTGTCACAGTATTTCAAACTTAGCCAATTTCGTGTGTCTGGGCACCTCTCCCCTGGTCAGTAATCGATGATGTGATGCACAGTTTTCCGAAACACAAATATGGACAACTTGTTCAGCTTTCTTCAATACCCATCTAGACACTGATGCCATTTTAGATGGGTTTGAATATGAAACAAATTTGTCACTACATCAGAGGCTTATTTTCTTGAATTTCGCCTACGATCTTGAAAAATTCTGTTCATATGATAGATATCAGGCATCATTCCAATATTTTACAATTTTTGCTATTGAATTTGGTGACTTTCGGTTATGCAACTCATGTGGGGAGACACTGAAAAGTGTTTTCCAACAGAGAGTAAGATTTTATAAGTTTAGGCCGCACTTTGATACATTTAAATACTGTAGTAGAGATCTATACATTGTGTATCAATACAAAAAACATTGGTGTAGTTCTTGTTGGATGCCGCTGTTTAAGATATGTAATGCAGATGAGTACCTTTTGCATGATATGGAAAGGTACTTTTCTGCAGCAAAAAAAACAAAATATATTGATTTTTGTTGTTGTTGTGTATGTATTGTTGTATTGTATAATTAATTTTATTTGGTGTTGTTGTTGTTTACTTTAGTGTATAATTATATAGTTTACTAATTAGGTATTGTATTTTTATTAAAATATATATATATATATATAATATATATATATAGAGTAGTAAGTTCATGTAAGATTCGGTGCTGGTTGTGGTGGTGGTGGTATTGTATACGGTATTTAATGATAAATTAAATAAAAAAAAATATTCTGAAAACAGTTTTTTATTTTAAGAAATAAAGACCTTTAAATACCCAACTGTCTCACATCTGCAGATACAACATTTATCAATATCTATAAAACAACTTGAGCAGCAGGCTAAATGTCTACATGGAAGAAGTACAACAGATATTTCATTAGTTAAACAAATTTTGCAAGATAAGCTAGTGGCTTTTGAATCTTCTATTGTTTTTTGAATCATTAAGCAGTTGTTGGATATCATCAAGTGTCGTTCAGTAACGTCATCGTTTGGCAGCAAGTTTGAAATCTGTATGCCACAACAATAACATATGATTCTATCTCCTGAACCACTATAAAAGAATCCAAGTTTTGCTAAATCATTAGGTCTCTGCTTTAGAGCTATAGGCCAATTGCCAAACGTAGAAAATCTGCTGGCAACACTTATTTTATCTTTATGAACAACAGGTTTTTTTCTATTTATTAAGTATACGCTATCTGTATCGAAGAAGGAACAATTTGGATTCCAATCTAAATGGTCAGCTACAGGATCGTCTGTCATTTGCCAGTTGAATCCTTCAGTCCCACAAAATGCACATCTTACTACATCATTTTGACCGAAATAAATAAAGCCAGCCCTTGCTAGTCTGGAAGCTGGGAATTCTGATGGCCAGTTTTCAAAGGTACGTAATCTGTGTTCGTATACTTGATACCAATCTCTACACTCCATGATTGTGATATATCAACTGAGGGAAAATTAAAAAAACGGGATGATTTTATACATTTTATTGAGGTTTTCTCGCTACAATGTCGGCTACAATTTTTTCTCTGTAATAATAAAGATACTCTCTTAAAGCAATACTCAGTTGAGATGTATTATCAAAACAAAAAGATGATAGTAGTCGTTCAACTGGTTGCGAACAAATTAAATGTTTCCATGAACAAACTTCATTTAAAACTTTGAAATAATATTTACAAAAGTTCATTTCTAAATATGCTTCTACTCGACTAGAAATTATATGTTCAATTCTAAAAAGTTCCACTACATCACTATGAGAGAAATATAACGCAATAATATTTTGCATCAACAAGATTAGTTTCTCGTCATCCTCAGATCTTGTTTGGGTTATATGTAGAAATTCTCCACAGGAAATTGTGTGCTGCAACCTCGTGACTGCTAATATTTGGGTTTTCTAAATAATTCTGATTCATCAACTTCAGAACGCACAAAACATCCGCCCATTCGAAGCTGTTCAAGACAATTTTCACATTATTTTTTTGCAGAATAACTACTGGTGCAAACGTTCGAGCTGGACTTAATGCACATTGGATTTCCAACTCAGAATTGATGAGAGGAAATTTGGTGTGTAACAGGTAAAACGCTTCTGTTTTAACTGCTTCTTCGTACATGTTTAAGATTCTATCTAGGTCGGCGTTGTAGTCAATTTCTTCAAAACTAGTATCACTCATACTGCTGCTCACCAAATTGAACTGCTCTTACTGAAGGTAATGGGAAACTCAAAAGGTTTTTATAACGTCTCTGTCGTCATCTTCCCTCCTACTCCTGTTTTACAAGTTATAGCCTGTTGCTGGAATCAATCCAGCTGTCGTGACTTTTATCAAAACCCAACCATCGAACTTTGACTTTATTGCTTTTTGACTTTTTCCACGAGATAAACGTCAGGGTTTGCGGTTTTTTGCAATTCTTCCTCATAAAATCCCCCTTGAATTGGTCTGCCACTCATGTCTTCCAACAGGTAGGTAATGGGATTCGTTAGCTGATATTGACGTACCTTGAATAGCTCTGTAGTCCAATTCCTGGTATGTCCTTTTTCAAAGACGTGTTTCACTTTACTTATTCGCACCACATCACCCACCTTGAGTTTCCTAGGTCCGGTGATTTTCAATCTATTGAATACTTTAATGTCCTTAGCATTAGCAGCAGTTACGTCGCTAGGGCGCATTTTCGTCGTCTGATGTTTTTGATTGTAAGACTGAACGATATCAGGTAAAATGTCAATCCACTTGTAACTGCCATTTAAACTGAAATACTTGAATAATTTCTCCTTTAGCGTCCTTATCACGCGCTCACATATGGCTGCTTTCATCCCACTAAATGTACTATAGTGGTTAATCGAATATTTTTGCATTAGTTTCGTGAAGTGACTATTGTAGTATTCCTTTCCGTGGTCTGTTTGCAAGTTTTTCGGGCGGCGCCCACCATTAGCAGTGAGAATACTCTCGAAAGCCTTTGTCACCTCCTCTCCTGATTTTGATTTCAGCGGCCTCGTCCACACGTACTTGGAAAAACAATCAATTACCACTAAGATATACTTAAAATTTCTATTAGTTCCCGCATAAAGATCTAATTGTCCTAAATCAGACTGCCATAAATCATCGAAACCCTTAATGACGGTGTGACGTCGTGGAAATTTTTTTCTCACAGGTCGATGCAGCTCCTTTACAACTTGAACTTTTTCCTTGGAATAATTCATGATGACTACTATAATTTAACATGGCTGATGCCTTTTTATTTAGTCTTTAGAGCAGATTGCTGTTGCTGCTGCTGCTGTTGCTGTTGAATGGCTACAATTTTTGGATTAATCATCTTTAATTGATTGTTGATTTGCGAAGAGACTTCGTTTTTGTGAGATCGCAATTCGCTCTTGATGCCATCTGATAATTTTTTCATCTCTAAGTTCATCTTATTAACTTTATCACTCATTTCATCGTGTAATTTTTGCATATCCACATATAGTTCGGGTACAACTT
Source organism: Octodonta nipae (assembly GCA_034190945.1). Taxonomy (NCBI): domain Eukaryota; kingdom Metazoa; phylum Arthropoda; class Insecta; order Coleoptera; family Chrysomelidae; genus Octodonta; species Octodonta nipae. The sequence goes on from CM067216.1 coordinate 128,872,571, forward strand.
TTAGCATTTTCTCTTTGATGACCTTCACTTCATCAATATCGTTTTTCAATTGCGAAATTTCATCACTTATAGTCTGTTTTAGATTCTCTTCAATTTGCTGTGGCAATTTCGTAAGCTGGTTAAGCTGGACGTTGGTATTTGACTGAAATTCCAGAAAGGTCTGTTGATTAACCCTTAAGCTGCTATCAGTAGTATGTTGATTTTTCTCAAGTTTTCGCATACTGCTGTAAACCTTATCGCTGAAATCATTGAATGCCACTTGAAAGTCCTTTTTAATTTGAGACAACTTGTCGCGTACTCTATCATCAACATAGAGTTTATTGGCGGCATCCATATCCGCTTTAGGATCTGCAACATTTGAAATTATCACTTTCTCTACATCAATATTTCCATCAGCTGTGAAGGAAAATGGTATTTTTGCGCGCTCATAATCACTCGGTTGCTGTTGCTTGAACAGCACTTCGACCAAATTTATCGAGAGACATTTTACTAATGACTACTTTGGTTATTTGTCGCGTATAATATTGGCTTCTTTGAGCTCATTTATTATCGCTACAATTTCGTTGTCGTGGGATGTGTTGCCGGCCTCTTTCGATGCAACAAGTAACCTTAAACGATCTACCAATTCATTGGGATCGTCCCAGTAGACGTATTCCATAGGCTTTGTATTATATTTCAACTTCATACCTCTTCCTTCGCTGCTGCTGCTTGGTTTAATTGGTTTTATAAACATAGGTTTAATGACATCCTTGTATTTGGATATTCCTGAGGGTTTCAGATGTCCTTTTACATTCCGGTGTACTAATGCCCGCTCCAGAACTTTTTGGTACACGATTTTGTCATCTGGAGTGTATGCGGGGTCCTTGTAGAATATCAGTTGGTAAAGACCAGGTGATCCTCGAAACACAGCGTCTCCAACAGTAAGACGTCCTGTCCTCGTATCGAAGTTGATTTCTTTGTTACCGAGATACCACTTGGAGGTTTTCAAATTGTATGAGGGTCCATAAATGTTGTCAATTTTATCACTCTTGTGGAAATATTCGGTTATATACTTTTGCACCATTGCTGGATACTGCTCCATATAGGACTCAAAGGTTTTGTCAGAGTAATTAGTCGGATCATCTTCCTCTTGTTCCGTTTCCTCGGCTTCAGCATCGGTATAAAAACTAGTCTCTGCGACTGGTTCTTCTTCGAGGAATAGACTGGATTTTGGTGTTAACGGTTCTAGTTTTTCTTTTTTCACAATTGTTTCTCGTTTTATAGATGGCAACACCGGAGGTGAATGTGTTGACGCTGGTGGTATCTTGGTGAGAACTTTGGATGTAGTCGAAACTATTTGTTTCAAAGGTCCGACTACGGTTCAAAGAGCTTATTGAGGGTCTCATCGTTTTCCGATTTACCTAGTTTCAGACTGAGGTACTTTTTGCGAATGGACCGTGCTAGTTGTTTGATTTTTTTCTTGCGAAAAGCTTCTGCAATGCTGTTGCTGCTCACTGAAGACATTTTTGTTGACTGACTGATTATTTTTCGCTTTGTAGTCTTATATATTTATCGAAACCTTGTCGATATCGCCCTTCGTTTAAATTAAATTCTGTAACAATAACCACGAACCCGTAGCGATCCTGCCAACACTTTGAACACAAGTCTTTAAACTGTTCGAATGACATATCCGGAGATACGTGTTCATCATAGGCATGCTTTAAATTGATTTCATCTTGTTTGAATAGCACAATCACATTACAATTGTCTCGTATTAGTTGCTTGGGCATCTTACTATACGTCTGTAACAAATAAATTGAATCGATGTGTCGGTGTCGTCCCATGGAAAAGAAATTCTGAATCTTTTTCTGTTTATCACCAGCAACATCATCAAAAATAAACACTGAATACTCACAGGCGTCTGATGGATCAATTACATTTTCGTTTTCGCTGAAAGGGAAATATGACACACCTTTAACGCTCTTGAGAACCTCTTGTAGTAGTTGGTATTTTGGTTGGTACAAAGATTTCGAGTACACGTAGACATTTTTAAATCGCAATCCGTTTTCGTTGAACAAAAGCGAGAGCAGCGCATTGGTTTTCCCGCAGCCGCTGGGGCCGCAGAACGCCGCCCGGACGGAATTTGGCCATAGTTTCCCATTTTTCGATGGCACACTATCATTGTCACCCCCTTCCGCCACAAAATCTAGATTTTCTATAGGCAATTGAATATCTTGCTGCTTTATGTGCATCTCAAAGTAAACTGATGTACATGTGTTTCGGGTGGACGTTTAAATATAAAATTTACTTTCTGAACGTCAGTCAGTCAGTATTATGTTAACCGCTGAAGGTAGTGGAAGTGTAGTGAACACTCTAATCAACAAGTTACCCTTTGAAATTCACCTTCCTGGCTATCAATTTTGTGGACCGGGTACGAAACTCGAAAAACGCTTAGCTCTAGGACAGCGAGGTATAAACAAAACCGACGCAGCTTGTCGGGATCACGATATTGCTTACAGTAAAAGCACTTCTCTAGCAGACCGTCATAAGGCAGATTTTGAGTTGGAGAATAGGGCTTGGGAGAGATTCAAATCTAAGGACGCTTCACTCGGTGAAAAAGCAGCTGCTTGGCTCATAACAACGACTATGAAAACCAAACAGAAACTCGGTCTTGGCATGAAATCTCAAAAGCGAAAGAGGAGTAGAGGTGTGAAAAAATCTTCCCGTAAGCGAAAATCTTCAACAGGCAAACCCTTTTACCATTTCGAAAGCATGTCATGCTACCTACGAATAAAGCTATCGCTAACTCTCCTGCAGGACAAAGTCTACGACAGTCATCGCTGATGGCTTTGAGAGCGGCTAGGATGGCAATTAAGAAAGCTGGCGGTCGTAAGAAAATTCGAGTTCCTCGTGTTATACCATTCGAGTCAAAAGTCGGTGGAATTCTCCCATTACCCGCTATTTGCAGGACTCTCAGCTCTTGGAACCCTTACTGGAGGAGCTGCAACTTTGGGTAAAACACTCATAGACGCAAAAAATGCTAAAAAGAAACTCGAAGAGGACAGACGACACAATCAAGCTATGGAGGAGATTGGAAAGAAAGGGTCCGGGCTCTACCTGAAAAAGTCTCGCAAAGGAGGCTTCGGTCTCTATTTGAAGAAACAACAAAAAACTCCCGATAAAGCTACCCAGTCGAGCACTTTACACCAGCGAGCTTGTTGAATACGCCAAAAATTGAAAATACCAAATTTTAAAGGTGTATTTATGCGTGATGCCTTACCTAAAAACAAACAACCATCAAGAACCGAGTCGGCAATCATCAACTTGGATTCTAGTCGCAACAAAGGCACACACTGGGTAGCTTACATTAAAAATGGAAACGTTGCGCAATATTTCGATAGTTTTGGTAATTTGAAACCGCCTCGTGAATTGGCTGAGTATTTAGGAAGTAATGTATCGATACTCTACAACAACGACTCCTACCAAAATTATAATCAATCTAATTGCGGTCATTTGTGTCTGCAATTTCTCTATAATAACACCTAACATTGAGGGAAATCTTCAGTCATGTCTTTGATATTAACGCTGAAAGGACGCAGTTCAATACTGTCCATTGATTTTCAACCACCTATTCAACTTCATCCTGACTACAATTACGGTCTAGCCTTGCTGAGTTTCCACTCCTACAACAGCATCCCGAACATTGAGAAGGGTAGCAAAGTGCATTTAATCGACTCGAAAAAGAAACCAACCGCCATCGAATTACCTGAAGGCAGCTACGAAATTGGTGATATTGAAGCGCACATTAGAAAAGTCTTGGGTGTGCAGCATTCGAAGGATGTGGATGAGATTTTCTCATTGAAACCCAACAATAATACACTCAAGTGTGAAATATACAGCAGTAAATACGCAATAGACTTTCAAAAGGAAAACAGCATCGGTGCCATACTGGGTTTTTCCAAGAGACTGCTCACACCTCTTCAAGTGCACAGCTCTGATTTACCAGTGAATATTATAAAAGTGCGAACAATCCATCTCGATAGTAACATCACATCGGGAGCATTCTACAACGACAGACCGTCACATACCATATACGAGTTTGCCATTGGAGTTGATCCTGGTTTCGCTATTGACGAAACACCTCAACATCTTATCTACCTACCTATCAACCGAAGAGAAATACACAACATAACTTTGAGAATTCTTAATCAGGAATCTGAACTCGTCAATTTCCGAGGGGAGGAAATCATTGTGAGACTGGAACTGAAACAGCTATTGCAGCAATAATGGGACGCTTACTCATATTTGAGCATCCTCATAAAAGTACAAACATACCACAGCCAAAGTCAGTATCAACGAAACCTTTGAAGAGATCACTTACGTTCTCCAATAAACTATTTCTACAATCGCTAGGCTATCATGTCAACTCAAGCATTCGATATCTTCCGAAAGCCCAGTTTCGATGACAGCATTCGCAGAATGGAAGTCAGAACCTACTATCCCTATGTAAAGTCATTTGGGAACAACGACATAGTGGAGATTACTGTGAACCAAGCCGATTCCTGGTTATCCATGGCGGACTCGTATATCGCCGTTAAGGGTCAAATTAATGTAACGGCAGGTGCAGGTGAAGTTTCCCTATCCCCTAATGCAGGAGCATTTTTCTTCGATAATATGGTTTACGAACAGTGTGGTAAAGAAATGGAATCGGTTCGCGATCCCGGTCGCGTCAGTGCCATACGAGGTTATCTGTGCTATGATCCTACCAGTTCAAGAGAATTAGCTATTGCTGGCTGGAATTTTCCCGGTAAACCAATTGTGAATGCAGCAGACAGATCTTTCCGAATGTACATCCCGCTCAAGCATTTGTTTTCCCTCTTCAACGACTACCAGCGAGTAACCTGTGGAAAGCAAACAATACGTTTAGTGCGAGCAAGAAATGATGATGATTGTCTTATTATTACTGATAAATCTACAAAAGCAAGCGTGACGATTGACAGCATTGAACTCAAAGTCCAGCATATATTCCCCAACGATGATATGAAACTTGAACTGCTGCAAGCCGTTAAGCAGGATACCGGCATTATTATCCCCTTTCGTAAATGGGAGCTTCATGAGTTGCCTGCTCTGAAGACAGGCGCCACACGAGAAATTTGGGCTGTGAAAACTTGTGCTGCTGTAGAGAGTCCTCGATACGTCATCGTTGCCTTCCAGACCAATAAGCACAGCAACATAGCGGCTGATCCCACGGAATTTGATCATATCCACATATCTAATATTCGTCTAACTCTTAATGGAGAATTTTGGCCGAACGAGAGATGGCTATTGGATTTCCCCAGGAACGAATACGGAGAAGCCTACAAACGCTACACGGACTTTTATCCCAGTTTTGCTGACAAAAGACACCCGCTCCTAGACTATCTCACCTTCAAGAATCACACTCTCTTCGTAATCGATTGTTCCCGACGTGAAGACAGCATGAAATCCTCCACTGTGGATGTACGCCTGGATATTGAATCTCAAACAGGTTTTCCTGACAGAACACGTGCCTTCTGTATAATCATCCACGATTGTTTGATGGAGTTTCTCCCACTCAGCGAAATTGTTCGTAACCTATCATAAAAGAGCATATTTTCACATTACAACTTCAGTTCACAATGGAAATCGCAATCGTTGACATTCAAGGCTTCATTCTTAACGGGGAATTTGTTCCCAAAGAATTGGCTATCAAGACACATGCAACGGGTGTCATACATTACCTGTTTAAGCCTCCTCGGCCATTTGAATTGCTGTGCAAGGAAGATCGACGAACCGTCAGATATTGTGAGAATTTTCTTCATGGACTCAGCTACAATGGTGGAATCTGGGATGTAAGCCAGTTGAATATGATTTTGAATTTTCTTCTCTCCAGATGTTCTCATGTCTACGTTAGAGGTCACCAAAAATATGACTTATTAGTTAAAAAGTGTAAAAATGAGCTTGGGCTCAATCATGTAAAGTTCATAAATTTGGAGCATACCATCAACGCCATAAAGTTGAGAGATGTGACTAAGAAGGACCGTGAGACAAGTAAATATCCCATAGTCTGTGGCTATCATTATGAAGATTCTAATGAAGAATACGCAGAATACAAATGTGCTATAAAAATTGTAATGATATATATGATTGGTTAATCAATAACATTTTACCTCAATAAATAAATGAAACATAACATGCATTTTTATTTCTCAAAATTATTTTATTAACGAGTGTATAGATCTTGTACATTTCAACATAAGTTTTACCAACAATAATATCAAAGATATAACAGCAAAACATAATAATATTAATAAGTTATTGAGTTCTCTCTGAAGCGAATTTGGTAGCTGTTGTCTACTAGTCGTTGCTGTTGCTTCGGCTTCCTGCTGGCAATCATAATTTGCTGTTAATCCATCAAAATCCTCCACAGTGCCATTGTAAAAGAAAATTTTAAGTTTGTAGCGTAATGGGGTGCTATCTTTAGGAAATTTTGCAAAATATGCTGGTAGTAGCCCATCATTTAGCAATGTCCGCCTCATTAGCGAAAAATCAGATCTATTTGAGCAATTCCTAGAAAAGCATACCGCCACATTTTCCACTCCCTGTGGTATATTTGTGTATAGCATGTTTTGTGATATAAAAGTCAATATCACAAAACCAGTAGTAATACTAGCTTTCACTAATATCATTATTGAAAATGACGTATACGTCTTTATTCTTCAGTTAACAATTTTATAATGCAACACTTATTCCTTTACACCCTGTTTTGTATTAACCCAGAAATGGCCGAGTAGAAAGAGCGCTGAGTTAATTACAAAGGTAAGTATATTCCCCATTACAGACCCCCCGTTCGATCCCATTTCTCGGCTAACATTTCTGGGCAAATTTTTTTTATTCTTATTTAATTTATCTCTGGTGGGAGAGTCAACCGCATTCGCGGTAGTGAATAACATACATTTGAACGCAAACACGTTTCCCGCAGTATCTCTTGAAGTGAGTAAGATGTCTTACAGTGACGTTATGTCCAACAACCATCGCTTTAATTTTACCAACCGAACAACTACCAAGAGAATTACACCCAACTACTTAGTAGCTCACTACAAATTTGCAAATTTTCTGCAAATAGTATTTACCGCTGAGAAAGTAGTCCTGCGTTCAAATAATCATGAAGCTGTTCTTCAAGATGAGTCTAATCAACCGAATCCATTTCCAAAAGAAGAAACATCATCTGTGACTTTTACGCCAGCTGGGTTTGAAAAATTTCTAAATTTTATCAGTGAGTACCGAGATGACAACAACGTACTGGTTTCCGAAGATTACGACAACAATTTACGGGCTACCATATGGGCGAGGATGGGGAAAACCACTTATTTATTGAAAAAAATAAAAGCAATAATTATGAAATTATAATTCCTCTTAATGTAGTTGCTCGATTAGATTTAAAAAAATTGTATGATATTTTGTATAATTTTAATAAAACATATTCCTTCTAATAATCTCGCGTTTATTTGTTCCCTCTAATTTCAACAATCCACCTGAAATTGCAAAAATCAAATGGCTGGCCGGAATCCGACTAGTTGACCTTCAAATGATCGCAGTTTCTTGACCCCATACCCAGCACCTTGATCTTTGGAAAAACAAGTCTGTACTCGTAAAAATCGCGAAACGCGACTCAAGCCACTAAGCTATTTTAATTATTTCGCATTACCAGTGGCGGACGGATGGAAATTTCACACACTATTAAATTTTATTCAAAGAAAATTAACGTTTTCGCATTTTTCTCCCTTAACACTGCCACCAAATTTATGAAACTCACACAACTACTCAATAGACATCTAACATACCCAACAACCCACACAACCAGTGCCGGCGGCCTACGGGGGCTCAAATACTGATATATCTGCCTTTTTGCATAAGTGGTCCAAAACTCTCATATCTATTCTACTGTTGTTATAAAAATCCCTGTCTTTGCGGAAAACTTCGTACATAGAGGATGGTAGCAATTCAGTACTGGTAACATTATTACTAAGCCAAGTCTCTGTGAAGGCTATGAGATCGTATTCGCATACGTGCACGGCCGAGTATACTTCATTCACTTTTGTATTTAGTCCTCGCACATTTTGGTAGTACATGGAAATTATTCTGTTGGGAGGATTTAGTTTAAAGAAATAATCTTAGGAGTACCATTAATGTACTTGATGCGTAAATTAGATTCACCTTGGGCAATTCTGGTATTCAGGTCCTCTTTTGACAGTTTTAAATTGGGGATGGTCTTTCACTTTATTTCTGATATTTATTGACAATATAACATAACGAGTGGTAGTGAAAATTTACCCCCCAGAGTTCACATAAAATAGTTTCGATATTTATGACATGAAAATAATCGACTTTTGTAATAAAATCGCTGACGTCTCCATAAGTTTCATATTGACGGTATAAGAGTAAATTAACTGCCACTATAAAAAGTTTACATTTTTATTGCGTGTTTTTCACGTACTTTAGAAAAGAGCAAGGTCAGTTTTATAATAACTATCTCCTGCAGTCTTAACTGTTATTACTTTGTTAGTGAAATTGAGATTTCTTTGGATTTTTTTATCTAATGTAAAGATGGGAAAAATTCAAAATGCAGTTCCTGTTAGGCGTCTGTCTAAAGATGGATTAATATTATAGCAACAACTATAAAGTTTAGAAAGTAAGTAACAATAGTTGCAATGCAAACGTGGTTTAAGTTAAATTTCTAAAATCTGGAAATGATTCTCAAAATTTGATATTTGAAATAAGTCGTTAAATGAAAAAAACGATATATTTGGCAAAGTCAACATGTTTGAAGTTTCAACCTAGTATAAAGTGTATAAATTTACGACCGACAATAGGCAGGGCAGCAAGTAAAGTTAATTTAAGCATTACTTAAATACATTAAAGGAGTTATGTCGTTAAATGAATGTTCAGAAGTAACTATGGAATTAACAAAGCCAACAAGATTCTTCTATTGCAATTGACTGATCATTGGGGATGCTAGTGTTGCAGAAGGCTAGGCCTCCTTGTATTTCTAGATTTCCCGATGTTGAAGTTCTATGGTAAGGATACGCTTCGACGTTACTACATTTTGTATCCTCAAGTGTTGGAAATGAGTGACCCGAACCAAGTATAAGAGTCTGTTTTGTTATTTAAATGGGCCATCATGTTCACTATAACGGGTGATAAATCTCCTTATCATTTCTACTTAAAACCTGTTAAAATTGAGACACATTAACTTAAAAAAAAACCTCAGAGCTGTCTTTGGCGTCATAAACAATGTTTGAAGCTTGTTCTGAAATTTGAAGCTAACTTGAATGTAATGAAGTTTCAGTAGTTGGGCGATTCTGTGACATAACCATTATTCTTCTAAAGTCTAACAAGATAATGGTAATCCGTAAATTGAAATGTTGATAGTTTAGGGAAATACGAAAGCTAAACAACAATGTATGTGTGTAAGCACTGTATAAGAATCAATTAGTTAATTCACCAAAATTATACAATATTAAACTCTGATAGAATCTAATTTTTACTAGATTTCGTGAGTTTATTGGTATGATGAGTGAATTGAGTTTTAGAGGTCTTTCCAAATAAAATTATCCAACCAAAAAAGGGAGAAAGCCAGGGTGATGTTCGGCTGGAGTTTTGAGTTTCAAACAGGGAAATTAATGTAATGATTAGCCCTTGAATAACGAGCAAATATTAGGTTCGAATGAAATATTTGTAGTAGTGGGTACCTACGAAAGGTTGCCAGGGTGTCTCACATTAATTGGGGAAAAAACGCTAAGTACAATTTGCAAAAAAATATATAACTTTTGATTTCACTAGTATGAAAACCGTTGTTTGTTGCTATACAACGTATAGTAATGACTTTCGTTAGTTAGATTGGAGTTTGGATAAGGGAATAGAGTATGTTCTATAAATCGTGCAGTTTAATAGAATTATTGTACCTGAATAATTTGACATGGTGTTTGCCATAATTAAGTAGTTAATGGATTTAATGTGGTTCTTTTTAAATTAATAAAGTAAAAAAAAAAGATTTTCATAGGGTACTTCAAAAATTTGAGTTCGCAAAAAAAACGTGACATAGTAATGTGGATTTTGACAATAAATTGCTTGACTTATTAATTGGTAAGGTCACCACACCTTACGGACTATTAGCTTGTGAAAGAGTACAGGGAGTCAATATTATTGAAGGTAATGCTAGGTATGAAAAGAATAGAGATGATAAAGATAAAGGTCATTAAATTTAATTTTTGTAATTTTAATTTTTAATAATTAAAAAATAATAATAAATAAAACATAAAGATACAATCATGATAAATTGAGAAAATGCCGGAGAGTTACATTCCTAGTAAGTCGGATGTCTGCAGAGCGGACAGTGACAACTACGACATGATTACACACGTTTCTGTGCTGAATTGGCAATATGATGAGTTAGGTGCAAGATCGTACACTGATTTAACATGTGCCTATTTTGGTAGTGTGGTCTAAAGAAATTTAGATTTTGTTCAGTGTAAGATCGAACATGTGTATAGTATTTCCATATTGGCCTAGTGTTGGCAATATGAGGTGTTGAGGTGTAAGATCGAACATTACTTTCACATGTGCCCATTTTGGCAGTGTGGTCTGAAGAATTTAGATGTGGTTTAATGTGAGATCGAGCATGCTTGGAGTATTTCCATATCGGCCAAATGTTAGCGATATAACTTGAGAGTACTAGTCGTTCCGTAACAAATGACTCCAACGATTGTAACTGGCACTTGTAATACTTGCAATACTTGTGATTATAAAGTCAATTCCTTAAACACATTTCACTTCCTCTTGCTATTGAATTAGATATTTGAATTGATGGATAAGTACGAGTATTTCTAATATTGAGTTTAACGTCATGGGAATGACATTTGAGATACACTCGAGGACGTGTGTTAGTCAGGATGGCCGTGTCGGAGATAACGAAATAGTTGATTTCTCAAGTGGCGAAGGCCTAAAGACTATATAGTTTGTATTATTCGGGACGTCATTCAGCTTTCTGTAGTCCACGCAAAAGCGGATGGTTACATCCTTCTTTTTAATTAGCACGACGGGAGCAGATCATGGGCTGATGGATGGCTCAATAACTCCATTTTGTAACATGGACTCGATGTTTTCCTCTACTGCCTTTTGTTGCCACAATGGTAGTCGTCTAGGTGGTATTCTGATACAGCCTCATCACGTGACATCCCCTTCTAACCGAGCGCTAACTATAAATAAAAGAAGCAAAGCAGACTCAAATTCAGTTCAGTTACCTAGTGACTCTTGGGGAGTAGGCAGATTGAGGCCCCGAGTTCGATCTAGACTCTGAAACTCCTTTTCACTTTTGTCTCTTGATAATGGCTCCAAACCAGGAGTCGAAACTTCGAGTATATAATAAATTCAGACTCGGTTCTCACCCGGAACCTAGCCTTGTTCATAGTAATGACCGCGGAAGCCTCTCAGAACATTTCATTCGCCTCTACAGGGAGGATTTCTTTCAACTGACTAAAACATACAGCAAACTTCTCATTCGAAATTCTCTGCTTCTTTGTGATCTTGCTTTCCTTAAATCTTGCAGAACCCACAACATCATTCCGCACACTTTCAAACTAAAACATCACACAGTATTCTTAACAAAGCAAGTTTCGCCCTATTACGAAATTCCATCCATTCAATCAGATATCAACTTGACCAAACCAACCGAAATTTTTATCATTGTTACTCCTCATTACATACTTTCAACCCTCATCCAATTCTGTGGGACAATTTTGATCGCATTTCGAGCGATAAAGCGGCCCACTTGGCTTAAAAGCAAACAGTGACTCAAAAACATAAACTAACAGGACTTATTACAAAACAAAAACCTGCTGTTATCTCACTCCCTCAGACGACTGTCCACAACTTTTCTGGCTTCTCCTTAGACTCTATCAGTTTACATGTTCTATTCAAAGGTTTCAATTTTGCAGTGACGCCAAAAACTATCCCAACTGAAAGAATCATTTCTCAAGGTGAGGTAGCTTTGGTTGAACTAACAGATATTGAGGCTGAAGATACTCATCAAGACATTGCTAGAGTACTCTGCACAACAAAGCCACCAAAATCAAACCTAACTTCCAACGAAAGACATGCATTAAAACAACTACGTGAGAACGGTGACATAAGTATTCTTCCTGCCGACAAAGGTAACGCGACTGTTCTTCTCAACACTAAGGACTATATTCACAAGATGAAATCTCTACTCCATACTCCAGACTACGAAATAATTAAGAATAATCCGACCACTTACTTAGAGAAAAAGACCAAGGAAATCATCGACACAACACATGTTCCTCTTGACGTTCCTCGTAAAAAATCTTCTAATTGTCAGTTCGGTACAATCCCCGACCCAAGAATTAGCCCGGTACTTAGCTAAAACCCTCCAACCTCTAGCCGAACAAGCGTCGTCGTACGTCAAGAACTCTTCTTCGTTTCTAGAAATGTTAGGCGATTATAGAATTTCAGAAAGTGATATTCTGGTTAGCTTCGATGTTGTATCTCTTTTCACGAATGTCCCCATTTCACAAACGTTAAATATTCGAAAAACAAAACACAATATCTCTTCTGACATCATCAAACTGATACAGCACTGTTCTTTCAACACCTATTTTTCATTCCAAGACACTCTGTTCAAAAAAGTACGTGGGGCCCCGATGAGTTCACCTCTTTCTCCAGTGCTTGCTAACATTTTCATGGAACATATAGAAACCCAGACCCTAAACTCGTCTAATTTATCTAATGTTGATGATACTTTTGTCATTTGGCCTCATGGCAGAGATTCGTTAGACTTCTTTCTACAACACCTTAATGGTATACGTTCTAACATTCAATTTACAATGGAAATCGAATCCGATTCTTCGCTCCCGTTTCTTGATGTCCATATAACAAAAACCAGCAATGGCACATTCTCACATACAGTCTATAGCAAACCAACCCACATCAATCGATACTTAAATGCCCAATCACATCATCACCGTGCCCAATTGAGATCTGTAATGAAATCTTTGGCCCTTAGATCTATTCGCTTAACAGACAATGATAATTAGCAAAACGAACTTAATAATCTTCAAGAAATCCTTCGACAAAACGGTTATCATCCAGACCACATCAAATAAAGACAGTTTTCAACACCAGTCAAACTATAGCCAACTTAACGACGATCAAGGAGTTTTACGCGATTGTAACCATTAAAAAAAATCAGGGTAGATAAGAAAGTTAATTTGTAATCGTTATCTATATAATACTACATAATATTGTTGGAACAGAAACCTAATTGTTAGTACTGAAAATAAAGGATTCAGTAATACCTACTTACAGTTAATTGTACAAAGATTATATCAAGTAATAATCTAAATCCTCATGGGCTAAGTCCATGGGTGGATTTTAGTTCTTACCTAGTGAAATAAGAATTCCTCTCAGACATAACTGGGCAGGCTGACAGAATTAAAAAACAGTAATTAATACATGTAATAACTAAATAAGTCCAGTTGGTTTTAATGAAAAAAAAAAGCACAATAAATTAGATTTGGCTAAAGAGACAGATTATCTAGATGAGTTCGATAAAAGCTTTAAACAGCAAGGAAGCTCAGTAAATGTTAGATTAAAAGGATATTATTTAGTGATAATATAACGCAAGAATACAATTTCAGGCCAATATGTAAAAGTTATTAGCAAATTGTTATTATAAAGTGAGATAGAATTTTAAAATCAAATTAGTATCAAAACAAAGCATTTATAAGGAACTTCACAAGAGAGCAAAAGTTACTAAAATTGTAAGACGTTTTCAGTTATACATAACAAGTTAGGGAAAATGAACATTTCTATATAGACCAATAAAAAAGAAAACAATTGAAGGAACTTAGCCAGATGAATGGACGGACAAGACAAAGTATAAATATTGATGCATTACCAGAGGTTAGCTTCCTTTTCTTTTGTTGATTTTGTTGTTATGGAGACATTTTCCTTCTTCTTCTCAAGGGTGCCTGCTGTACAGGCGAATATGGTCTTGAACCTAAGGGTCCTTATTGACCAGTTACCAGTTTTATGTGTTGTAGAAAATTTATCCCTTAACCTTTTTTCACCCTTTTCTATATTTATATGCGTAAAGCGAACATGAATTCTGTGGGGTTAATACGGGTTAATACGTTAAACTGTACAAAGCTATATACTAACTTGGCGGCCACAGGAGTTCCGGCCTCACCAAAAAATACTAAACATATATCACTAGGACTTCACACAAATATCGATCACTTATGAATCGTCCTTCACTACTTGAGCGTCTTTGGGGGAATAAGCTTTCATACCAAGATATGCCATTAAACGGTTAACAAATTGGAACATCCACATCTTCACCAATACAACACTTATCTTAAAGATCCTTTCCCGAAACTAAAACTTTCAATACTTAAAGACTTTCCACACTAACTCTTTCTTCTATTTTGTGAATATTTAAAAATAAACTATGATTTCTTGTAATGTACTGTACAAGTGTGTGGCCACCACGCCATCTTGACCGGAACTCGACATTTTCCTTGTTCGAATAAACTGTTAGTGAGGTTATGTAAAACGTCAGTGCTTAGAAAATAAAATTGACAAGGTGAATATTGTGAAATAGGATATGTTCCGTAATTGGATTTGGTTATTGTAGTTAACGATTTACGGTTGGTACTTCTGCTTGCTTAACTAACGGGCGATCGTTCCAGCACCAAAAACGATGGTTAGCCTTCAATTGGAATCAGCTGTTTGTTTGCATATTATCAGATTATTACTGATTAGGAAATATTAAAATGAATGAAACAAAAGACTAATAAATACGAGTACGTAGCGTGTATTCATTGGGTATAATTACGTAATGCGTATATTGCGTTAGTGATAGCCTGATGAAATTTTTGTCCTACTAATCATCGATTAAATTGTCTGTACAACTATGACTATCAGATCAAAGCATATCTTTTATTATTCTAAAAATCCCCGCAATACAGATTTGAATAAATACTGTTAAATTGAAAATATTACTCCAAATCACCGTAACCGTTGTTATTGGAACGTTCGTCCGTTAGTTAAGAAAGCAGAACTGCCAACCTGAAATTGTTACTTACAAAAACCGATGCCAATTACGGAACACAGGGATAGAGTGGATCATTTCAACGGAAGTGTTTCAAGAGCGACCTCTAGTAGATGCTCTAAGAAATAAAAAGGCAAAACATGAAAATTAATGAAATAATTAAGAACTAGTAAAAATGGTAATTTAAAAACATTAATCTGGTGAATGAACTGTAGTAAAAAGGTTAATTTAATGGGAATGATAGTAACTCAATTATTAAATAAAAGTTGGTAAGCAAAGTTTCAGTTGTACCTGAGATTATCAAGAGAAATAACCGAGAAAAAAAAGAAATGAAGGAATTAGATAAGGTACTGTAATTTTAATTGTGTTTTGATGAAGTTATTGATGTTTTCTTTTCTAAGAGTTCATTAATAAAGGGTTAAGAGAAATTTCTCATAGTAGATAATAATAATATTTAGATTGCAGTCGTAATAATGGTTAAATATTTGAATCAATTGATTAAAATAAAGTTGTTGTATTGAAAGAATTAGTGTTGCAGTTATTTGAATTCATTTCATGACAAATTGATGAAAGAATTATATTTCAGAACTATATCAGTTTTAAATAAATCAAATAAAAGAGATTAGCATGACTTAATAATAATAATAATAAGCAGATATAGTTTTGGTAGATAAAGTCTCTCGGAAAACAACTTTAATTGACATAGCAATTCCTAACAACAATAATATAAATATCAAGCAGGCTGAGAAAATAACCAAATATAGAGATTTGGAATTTCAAATAAAGACTCAGTGGAACATAAACAACACACGACCTGTACCAATTGTTATGTCAACGACAGGACTAGTCCCAAAACATCTATTAAACAATCTAAAATACCTCGGTCTGGACAAACATCTTTACAAACAAATGCAAAAAGCCGTCTTGTTAGGGACAGCCCGGACGGTCAGGAAATTCATGGGAAACTGCCGCCACGACTCCAACCACGGGCCTGAAAACCTGGCAAGGGCTCCCACAGAGCTAAACCCTTTTGATATCTAGGATATCTGGGGTTTAGTGAATTTTCCCCTAAAGGCGTGCCTTAGAGGGAGTGACCCCATTCCAATCAGAAGGGGTATATTCCAGGGAGGCTCTCTTAACCCGCTGTGGTTCTGCCTTGGCATGAACCCTCTCTCAAACAAACTGAACTCGACTAATTTTGGGTTCAGTCTCAAACATAACAACGTACAAGCATTAAAGATAAACCATTTGTTATACATGGACGACTTAAAGTTGATGGCAGCTACAAAACAACAGCTGCATGATACGCTTAAAATAGTAGAAGGGTTCTCTAGTGACATCCATATGAAATTTGGCATAGACAAATGCCGAATTATTAATATAGTTAAAGGCAAAATACACTAGGGGAACTTCGAAATGGGAGATGGCACCTCAATTGAATCTATGGGGGAAGGTCATACTTATAAATACCTTGGAATAAAGCAGGCTCAACGAATTGATCACTCCACCATCAATAGAGTTCTATAGAAGGGTAAGACGACTGTTGAAAACTGAGCTTAACAGTAAAAATCTGTTTCAGGCTATTAAAACCTACGCGTGCTCAGTACTCAGTTATTCATTCTGAATAGTTAAATGGTGCAAGACTGACATTGAACAACTACAACGAAAAGTTCGAGTTCTACTAACAAAAGCTCAAAATCACCATCCAAAGAGCTCCGTCGAACGTACAACGTTGCCACGGTATGAAGGAGGAAGAGGATTGGCAGATATAGGCAAGTTACGTGATCAACAAATTTCCAATTTGCGTAAACATTTCCAAAACTAGCAGAATTTTCTGATCTACACAGAGTCATATGTCAAGTTGATGACTCAACACCTCTGCGACTGACAGAACAACAAGTTCAATTATACTATTATCAGAAACTGCTCAAATGGAAAGAGAAGCCGCTTCATGGAAGGCATATAAACGACGTCAACCAAGATTATGTCGACAGTTCAGCGTCGAACTACTGGTTGATCTCTGGTCATATGTTTCCTGAAACGGAAGGCTTTATATTGGCAATCCAAGATCAAGTAATTCCAACTAAGAACTACCTAAAGTACATCGTTATAAAGATCCTTCTATTAACAACGACAGATGCAGGTACGGTTGCCAAACATCTGAATCTATCCAGCATATCACAGGAGGTTGCCAAGCGTTCGCTGCAACTGAATACAAAGAACGACACGATGCTGTGGCAAAAATGATGCACCAGGAACTAGCGCTGAATCTCGATCTATCACAGTCGGTAAGAACACCCTACTATATACACAAACCAGAATCTATTTTAGAAAATAACAACTTCAAACTGTACTGGGACCGGACGATATTGACCGATCGGACTGTTGCTTACAATAGACCAGATATAGTTTTGGTAGATAAAGTCTCTAGAAAAACAACCTTAATTGACATAGCAATCCCTAACAACAATAATATAAAAAAATAGCCAAATACAGGGATTTAGAATTTTAAATACAGAGACAATGGGACATGAACAACACTCGAACTGTACCAATTGTTTTGTCAACAACAGGAGTAGTCCCAAAACATCTATTAAACAATTTGAAATACCTCGGTCTGGACGAACATCTTTACCAACTGATACAAAAAGCCGTCCTGTTGGGAACAGCCCGGACGGTTAGAAAATTCATGGGGAACTGCAGCCACGACGTCAACCACGGGCCTGATAACCTGGCAAGGGCTCCTCCCACAGAACTAAACCCTTTTGATATGTAGTATATATGGGGTTTAGTGAATTTTCCCCTAAGGGCACACTATGTGTGCCTTAGAGGGAGTGTGCTGGCATACATTGTATGGTCAAGTCGGATAATAATAACCCGTGGGGGTTTCAGGTCCTCTATCGGGCGCGGCTCCCTGCGAATGGGAGATGCTCGGTCTGCGACACTTGCTTGTCGCAGAAAGGGTAGTGGGGAAATAAACTACCCACCGTGGAACAAAACCTGAAACTCAATGAAGATGAAGAAAAGAAAAGCCTCGGAAAGCCGTAACGACGTAAACGAAGCCTGTGCAACTGCTACAGGAGTCGCGTCCGGCAGGGGGCTCGAGGTGCCTCAGGTCGTCATCAAGCGAAATCCTCAATCATTCTGCGTAGAACCAATAATAGGTGATGGCAATTGTCTGTTCCGTGCCATCAGCCTGCACCTGCTAGGCCATCAACGATATCATCGTAAAATAAGGAAGGACGCAATCACATACATAAAAGAGAACTGGGGGAACTAAAAGAACATATACTGTCGGAAGATAATAGCCTGAAAAACAGGGATAATTACATCAAATATATGGAAAAAGATGGAACATATGGAACGAACCTGGAAATTCTGGAATTATCTGTGACCAAAAAAGTGACATTCAACGTTTATTTGGAGAATAATAGTCCCGAAAACCCAACATATTCCACAGAAAAGATAGCAATTAAGATAAGCAAACACTCATACGAAAGAGTAATCCATCTCTTACTCTCAGGGAATCCTGAAAATGGACATTTTGACCTGCTGACGCCCGAGAAAACAGTAACCATAAGAAATAACATGAGTCATATGTACAATGCGAGAGATACACCAAGGGATCGCAGACTAGACCAGGAGTACCAACAGAGATCACCAAGGCACAAGCAAAAAAATCAACAACAAGTGAAAGAATGTCCTAATGATAAAACGATAAACAACGCCAGAGCCGGTAAAAGAACCAAATGGACCCTAGAAGAATATGGTGAGATCCTATGGTGTCATTTCTACACAGTCGAGACTTGTGGTTCGGCCAATCTGAAAAAACATATGATTTATGGAAGGAGAGAAACCCATCATCTCGACATGACATGACATCCAATACACTTGCGGCACAGAGAAGATTTATTTTAAACAACAATAAAATAACGGAAGAAGAAATAACTAGAATCCAAAGATCGATTAGAATACAACTCTTATACCACTATGGTCAGTAGGCCTTAATAACCAAGAAAATCCCTAAAACATATTAAGTAAATTATTGTCAATCCGGCAACGTCGCTCGCGTTCGAAGCAGATTCACTCTTAGCGCCTATAATAAAGGAATGACTACCGACAAAAAAAGTAAACACCTGTGTTTTTGTATTGACTGATGATATTGACCTTAGAATTAAATAAAAATGTATGAAATATTTTATTGAAAATATTTACGTTTTTAATACAAGGTATTGCAATTAGAATTTGTATTTGGCGGTTTCTTTTATGCAATTATACAAAGTTGGGTAAATACATATGATATTCAACTCAAGAGATCTGTATATGTAGTTTTTTACCAGTTAAATTATTCGAAGAGTCATTATTACTGATTTAATTAATATTATTTATATTATTTTGTCTATTCATGGGTTTTCTCTCCTCCAAATTTTTTTTTTTTTTTCCTGTAACAGATAAGTATTTAAAAAATTGTATATGTAGAACAAAGTGTAGTAAGGCAATTTCGTAAAATTATTACCTGTACAGAGATTCTTCCTCATTTTATGTCTATAAATGATCAACCAGTATTCCTGTATATAAGTAAATTGTATATTGTGTATACTTATCTGTGTATGGAGACGTTTCAACTCCGAGTCTGGAGTCGTTGTCAATCGTTTAGTGTTGTTTTCGAGGCTTTTTTCTAAAAAATTTTCGCTTTGATTTTGAATTTATGTTTGTCAAAATTTGACGCTGACAAATCAGCGAAAATTTTTTCCTTAAACGATTGACAACGACTCCAGACTCGGAGTTGAAACGTCTCCATACACAGATAAGTATTACACAATATACAATACATACTTATATACAGGAATACTGGTTGATCATTTTATAGACATCTCTTTCTCTCAGAAAAACTGTGAGGAAGAATCTCTGTACAGACAACCAGTAATCCGGGCAATTTTACGAAATTGCCTTACTACACTTTTTCTACATATACAATTTTTTAAATACTTATCTGTTACAGGAAAATTTGCCTGAATAGACAAAATATTCAAGACCTCCTCAATCTTTTCGAATTATTATTTATATTAGACAAGTAAATATGTAATCCTAACCGAATTTATTATAATGATAGAACTGAGTTGAAACAACGGATTATTCACAGCAAATGTTCAAAATGCCCACCATTACTATCGACACAAGCACGACACCGTTTAATCCAATTTTCACGTATGCGAGAAAAAATACCTAGAATATTTCGGATTTCGTCAGCAGCGTCAAAAATGCGTTGTCTAAGGTCATTCTCGTCAATAATTGGAGTCGTGTAAATTGTCGATGTTTTCTGAGGAACCAACGACAGAAATTGAGTCTTGGTTGAAAATCATCAATTGAAAGCCCTTGAACCCGCTGCATGTGATATGGATAGAGCAATTGTTCCCGTAATGTTCTATGAACAACAGTGTGAGAAATTTGCAGCTCACTTCCAATACTCCGTGTGCTACGATATAGGTTGATGTCGATAAGGTCTAGTATTTGATCCTCAGCAGCTAAGATACGATTATGTCGCTGTGGTCCGCGATTGTTTATTTGTGGTATTACACTACCTGTTTCCAGAAGCCTCTGCGAAACAGCTACGAATGTCCTAGCATTGGGCAGGCGTCTGTTTGGAAACCTTTCCTTGTATAACATTCTTGCTATTCTGCAATTACGTCTGCTTTCCCCATAAATTAAGAGCATGTCATGTCTTTCCCTAATTGTATAATCGGCCATTATTTATCACAAATAAATACTGTCGCACTATTCTTAATTTTCGAACTTACACACTAATCACAACCGATTTTATTTATTTAAAAAATATTTTAAATGGAAAGCAAACCACGAAGTATACATCAAATAGATATCATTCAAATCACTTTACCGTTTATCTATTCTTATTTACAAGAATCGAAATCGCAAAAAACAATCGTAACTCTCAGTCGTCGTTAAAGTAAAAAATGTAGTAAATAAGTTGATCTGTATGCCACGTTGCCATATCTATTCGGAAAAACTTACACTAAATTATAAAAGCATATTTCTCGTAGGCTACGAGAATAATGCGAACCGACCTGAAGGGGGCAGATGTGACTCTGCCGAAACGTCGTCATTTTACCACCGATCCCGGCAGGGATCAGTTATCAACTACGCGGATGAATTCCCGGAAACTACCTAAAACATATATATATATGAACAAGGCTAGGTTCCGGATGAGAACCGCGTCTGAATTTATTATATACTCGACGTTTCGACTCCTGCTTTGGAGCAACTATCAAGAGACAAAAATGGAAAAGAGTTTCAGAGTTTAGATCGAACTCGGGGCCTCAATCTGCCTACTCCCCAAGAGTCACTAGGTAACTGAACTGAATTTGAGTCTGCTCTGCTTCTTTTATTTATAGTTAACGCTGGGTTAGAAGGGGATGTCACGTGATGAGGCTGTGTTGTGATTGGTCGGGTATTGGTGGGCGTGTCTGCTTTGTTTAATCTGGCAATTAAGGAGGTCCATGCTGTGGGAAGGCGAGAGTTGTCATCGCGTCGGTTTAGACAGAGGGGTCTTTCCTCTATTTCAATTGCTTCGCGAATAGTAGATGCCCTAAGGGAGTTAAGAAATACGATAGTCCTACTGCCTTCGAAGTTGATAGAGTGTCCTGTTTGGATATTATGATGCCCGAGAGCGGAAGGCGGATCTTTTTTGCGAACTGACAAAGAATGTTCATATTGTCGTAAAGTCCGTGGGTTCAATTTTAGAATTATAAAACTTATATTCACTTTCACTTTTCTAGAACTTTATTTACATTAAAACAGCTGATTCACATACAATAACAATCCCATATACGCTAGTCGTCGCGGTATAACTGAACTGCGATCGTGGCGTGCTTCTTTTATAATACCAGCGTCGAATTCTCCAGTAAAAATCATCATCACTCCTTCCGCTGCCGAGTCTTTTCGAGAACCGTTTTTTTTTATCTCAAAGCGTTTGTTGTCGTACTGAGATGAAACAGGGTCGGCTTTGGGTAAATTCCGTAACAATATACTCGATGGTTGACGCGCCTATTTGTACGACCGATGTAGCTTTGTGGGCAATCGCGACATGGAATTTCGTAAACTCCGGGATCCTCGTTAGGTACTTTATCCTTAGGGCTCCCGGTTAAGTTAGCTATAGTTTGACTAGTGTTGAAGACCGCCTTTATTTGATGTCGGTGTAGTATTCGTGCTATTTTGTCAGTGACTCCTCGAATGTACGGAAGGAAGGCTCTCGGGTGTTGTTGGTCTGTTTCTGATGGGGTTGGTGTACTCGAGGGTTGTTGCGATTGACAAAATATGCGTGCAATGTGGTCTGGATGATAAACGTTTTGTCGAAGGATTTGTTGAAGTTTATTAAGTTCGTTTTGTCTATTGTCAATGTCTGTTAGGCGAATAGATCTAAGGGCCAAAGATTTCATTACAGAACTTAATTGGGCAGGGTGATGATGTGATTGGGCATTTAAGTATCGATTGGTGTGGGTTGGTTTTCTATAGACTGTATGTGAGAATGTGCCATGGTTTTTGTTATGAGGACATCAAGAAACGGGAGCGAAGAATCGGATTCGATTTCTATTGTAAATTCAATGTTAGAATGTATACCACATTGAGGTGTTGTAGAAAGAAGTCTAACGACTCTTTGCCATGAGGCCAAATGACAAAAGTATCATCAACATATCTAAGCAACAGGGTTTCTATTTGTTCCATGAAAATGTTAGCAAGCACTGGAGAAAGAGGTGAACCCATCGGGGCCCCACGTACTTGTTTGAACAGAGTGTCTTGAAATGAAAAATATGTGTTAGAAGAACAGTGCTATACCAGTTTGATGATGTCAGAAGAAATATTGTGTTTAGTTTTTAGAATATCTAACGGTTCTGAAATGGGGACATTGGTGAAGAGAGATACAACATCGAAGCTAACCAGAATATCATTTTCTGAAATTCTATAAGCGCCTAATATATCTAGAAAGGAAGAAGAGTTCTTTACATACGAGGATGCTTGTTCGGCTAGAGGTTGAAGGTTTGGCTAAGTACCGGGCTAATTCTTGAGTCGGGGATTGTACCGAACTGACAATGGGCCTAACAGGAATGTCCGGCTTATGAATCTTGGTAGTCCGTAAATTTTGGGAATTTAGAAGATTTTTCACGAGGAATGATGGTCTTTTTGACGAAATTCCATCCATTCAATCAGACATCAACTTGACCAAACCAACCGAAATTTGTATCATTGTTACTCCCTTAGGGCATCTACTATTCGCGAAGCAATTGAAATAGAGAAAAGACCCCTCTGTCTAAACCGACGCGATTACAGCTCTCGCCTTCCCACAGCATGGACCTCCGTAATTGTCAGATTAAACAAAGCAGACACGCCCACCATAGTAATGACCGCGGAAGCCTCTCAGAACATATATATATATATATATATATATATATATATATATATATATATATATATATGAACAAAGCTAGGTTCCGGGTGAGAACCGCGTCTGAATTTATTATATACTCGACGTTGCGACTCCTCCTTTGGAGCCATTATCAAGAGATAAAAGTGAAAAAAAGTTTTAGAGTCTAGACCGAACTTGGCGCCTCAATCTGCCTACTCCCCAAGAGTCACTAGGTAACTGAACTGAATTTGAGTCTGCTCTGCTTCTTTTATTTATAGTTAGCGCTGGGTTAGAAGGGGATGTCACGTGATGAGGCTGTGTTGTCATTGGTCGGATGTTGGTGGGCGTGTCTGCTTTGTTTAATCTGACAATTACGGAGGTCCATGCTGTGGGAAGGCGAGAGCTGTCATCGCGTCGGTTTAGACAGAGGGGTCTTTTCTCTATTTCAATTGCTTCGCGAATAGTAGATGCCCTAAGGGAGTAACAATGATACAAATTTCGGTTGGTTTGGTCAAGTTGATGTCTGATTGAATGGATGGAATTTCGTCAAAAAGACCATCATTCCTCGTGAAAAATCTTCTAAAATTCCCAAAATTTACGGACTACCCAAGATTCATAAGCCGGACATTCCTGTTAGGCCCATTGTCAGGTCGGTACAATCCCCGACTCAAGAATTAGCCCGGTACTTAGCCAAAACCCTTCAACCTCTAGCCGAACAAGCATCCTCGTATGTAAAGAACTCTTCTTCCTTTCTAGATATATTAGGCGCTTATAGAATTTCAGAAAATGATATTCTGGTTAGCTTCGATGTTGTATCTCTCTTCACCAATGTCCCCATTTCAGAACCGTTAGATATTCTAAAAACTAAACACAATATTTCTTCTGACATCATCAAACTGGTATAGCACTGTTCTTCTAACACATATTTTTCATTTCAAGACACTCTGTTCAAACAAGTACGTGGGGCCCCGATGGGTTCACCTCTTTCTCCAGTGCTTGCTAACATTTTCATGGAACAAATAGAAACCCTGTTGCTTATATATATATATATATATATATATATATATATATATATATATATATATATATATATATATATATAGTATTGTATGCTGTTTTCTTCGACCTTATTTATATTATATAAATTAGTTGAGTGTATATTTTCTTGATTTGAGGTCGTTAAAAATGAAAGGATTGTATTCATATCATGTGTTTTAATGATAACGTTTCGGCCATGTTTTTGGCCTTTTTCAAATCTATTCTAAAATTGTTAAAATTATTTGTACATTTAAGAATTTATAAGATTATAATTTTGACTTACCTACAGCGTTAGTATTTGTAGAATCACATTTTTTTTTATTTTTTTTTATTTATTAAGTTAATCATTTTACTACTTGACACAAACTAAAAACTAACATTGTGTGTCCTTTCGGAGACAACGATATATACTAATCCCAAACTGACCTGTTTGTTCTTTTAATAGATTTGAGGGATGATTTCCGGAGTATACTGAATGGTTATTTGTAAAAGTCAATTTACTTCAATTTTAAGTATCGGTTATACATCTGGGCTTTGTACAATGATTTTTTATTGAGTTTCTTCTGTTCGTATGTACCCCATACAGTGTGTTGTGCGTATTAATATTCATTGGTGTAGAACTATTTATATAATGGATGTGTAAATTTTACTTAATTTGTTTATGTCTTTTTTGTCATTTATAGCAGTATTGCTTTTGTGGATATTAATCATTTCTAAAAATTCTCTCTTTTTTAAATTAGTTTCTGTTGTAAGTGTTTTTGTGTTTTTATATTGAAATTTATGATTTTTGGATGTTTCGTGGTTAGTTAGGGCTGTTTTATTTTTTTATCATACTGATGACCTTTTAATCTGTTTTCTAGATACTGAGATGTTTGTCCAATATAGGTGGCCTCGCAGTCATTACATGGAATTTCATATATGATGTTACTTTTTTTGTTTTTAGGGGTTTTTGTTTTAAGATTACTGAAATGTTTGGCCAATAAATTATACCCTTTGTGACTTGTGATATTGTATTTTTTTAAGTAACTTGATAATTGGTTTGATAGTCCCTCTATATATGGTAATGAAATGTATCTGTTATTTGTATTATCTTGGCTTTTTTTGTTAGTATTATTATAATATTTATGTATTCTTTTTTTAAAAATTTTATTTATCATGTTTATGGGGTAGTTATTTTTCTCGAGCGCAAGTTTTGCTTTTTTTATTGCTAAAGTTCTAAATTCAGGGTCTGACAGCTGAATTGCCCTATCTGCTAATCCTATAATAACTGATTTCTTGTGAGCAATGTGATGACTTGATTCGAAATATAGGTATCGTGACGACCAAGTTGGTTTTGTGTACCATTCCGTTTTTAACTTATTACTATTTCTATGTATTGTAACATCAAGAAAATTTATTTTTTCGTTTTGTTCGACTTCAGTAGTGAATTGAAGCCTTTCATGGTATGAATTAAAACAATTTAATATGTAGTCTATTTTGTTCCCTGGAATTGCAGTGATACAGTCATCGACATACCGAAAATAGAACGGGATATTAATATCCACATTATTGAGTGTGGTTTCCTCGAGATCTTCCATTACCATTTGTGCAATTACGCTAGAAATGGCTGACCCCATTGCACATCCATTAACTTGTTTATAAATTTTATCTTCAAAACAAAAATATGTGGAGCTCTGTAAGATTGACCGCCTGTATAAATTCGTTTTGGGGAATATCTGTGTATTCTTTTATTTCATCCCATTTTTTCTTTATGATATCGCTTACAATGTTGTTTGGTATACTAGTGTATAATGAGATTACATCCAGAGAAACCATTATATAGCCCTCAGGAATTTTTATTTCTTTAATTTTTTCTTTAAAATCCCAAGTGTTTTTTATGTAATACTGATTTTTGTATAGAACTTTGCTCAAAATATTTTTTAAAAAGTTTGACAACGGTGTAAATGGGGTTTGTATGTTGGATACAATAGGCCGTAGAGGATTACCATCTTTGTGTAATTTTGGCAGTCCGTAAATTTTAGGTGGTACCGCATTATGAATTATTAGATTTTTTGCTGTTGACGGAGAAATAAATGATTTTTGTTCCCATGATTGAATTAGTTTGTTACTTTGTTTTTGGTATACATTTGTAGGACCCGTTTTATTGCTTCATATGTAGTTGTATGATTTAAAAGATTTGTCATTTTATGATTGTATTCGGATGTATTCATAATTACCGTTTTGTTAGATTTATCTGCTCTTAGAACTTTTAGGTCTTTATTATTTTTTAAAAATGATTCGGTTTTTTTCACTTTATTGTTGATAATATTCCCTCTTTGCTTTTTATTTTTTAATTTGTTTTTGAAATTAGTTATAATATTGCATGTATCCGCTCTTACTTTGTCTTTCTCCATGTTGTTAAGATTACTAATACTATATTCAATATTGCATATGATATTATTTACGGGAATTTCCTTATGGTTAACAATTTTTTGTGCGTAGTTAGGTCCTAAAGAAAGAACTTCTGTTACTTCATTCGGTATATGAATGTCGGTAAGATTTTCAATCCATTCAGTGTGTGGTGTTTGAATTTTTTCAATTTTTGGTTTCTGAAGTTTTATTAGTTTGTTTATTTTATTTATATTTTTTTGTTTGCATTTTTGGAAAAGTGTTTCTGTTCTGAGATTACATTTTTCTATAAATTTTTTCAAAATATTGTTCGGAATTATATTATTTACTTTATTTGTGATCTCTATTAGTTCCCTTTCTAATTTTTTAATTAAGGTTGTTGATTCCGTTATGGACATTTAAGGATTTTAATTATGAATTTCGGTATGACTTTACTTTTATACTCTCGCTGTAAGTTTACATTAGAGAATTTAATGTGAAATATTTTAAGTTTTAGGAAAGTTGGCGTTAATTGTTCTGTTTTACATCTTAATAAAAATATTTTTCTATTTTTTTGATTTGCAATTTTTTGAGTAATATTTTCATAGTTCTTTAAAAGCTGTCCGGAGTAAACACCATATTTGAGTACGATGTTTTGGTAGGTAGGCACTTGTTCATCCATGCCTATATAGTATTGTATGCTGTTTTCTTCGACCTTATTTATATTATATAAATTAGTTGAGTGTATATTTTCTTGATTTGAGGTCGTTAAAAATGAAAGGATTGTATTCATATCATGTGTTTTAATGATAACGTTTCGGCCATGTTTTTGGCCTTTTTCAAATCTATTCTAAAATTGTTAAAATTATTTGTACATTTAAGAATTTATAAGATTATAATTTTGACTTACCTACAGCGTTAGTATTTGTAGAATCACATTTTTTTTTATTTTTTTTATTTATTAAGTTAATCATTTTACTACTTGACACAAACTAAAAACTAACATTGTGTGTCCTTTCGGAGACAACGATATATACTAATCCCAAACTGACCTGTTTGTTCTTTTAATAGATTTGAGGGATGATTTCCGGAGTATACTGAATGGTTATTTGTAAAAGTCAATTTACTTCAATTTTAAGTATCGGTTATACATCTGGGCTTTGTACAATGATTTTTTATTGAGTTTCTTCTGTTCGTATGTACCCCATACAGTGTGTTGTGCGTATTAATATTCATTGGTGTAGAACTATTTATATAATGGATGTGTAAATTTTACTTAATTTGTTTATGTCTTTTTTGTCATTTATAGCAGTATTGCTTTTGTGGATATTAATCATTTCTAAAAATTCTCTCTTTTTTAAATTAGTTTCTGTTGTAAGTATTTTTGTGTTTTTATATTGAAATTTATCATTTTTGGATGTTTCGTGGTTAGTTAGGGCTGTTTTATTTTTTTTTATCATACTGATGACCTTTTATCTGTTTTCTAGAAACTGAGATGTTTGTCCAATATAGGTGGCCTCGCAGTCATTACATGGAATTTCATATATGATGTTACTTTTTTTGTTTTTAGGGGTTTTTGTTTTAAGATTACTGAAATGTTTGGCCAATAAATTATACCCTTTGTGACTTGTTGTGATATTGTATTTTCTTAAGTAACTTGATAATTGGTTTGAGAGTCCCTCTATATATGGTAATGAAATGTATCTGTTATTTGTATTATCTTGGCTTTTTTTGTTAGTATTATTATAATATTTATGTATTCTTTTTTTAAAAATTTTATTTATCATGTTTATGGGGTAGTTATTTTTCTCGGCCAAACATTTCAGTAATCTTAAAACAAAAACCCCTAAAAACAAAAAAAGTAACATCATATATGAAATTCCATGTAATGACTGCGAGGCCACCTATATTGGACAAACATCTCAGTATCTAGAAAACAGATTAAAAGGTCATCAGTATGATAAAAAAAATAAAACAGCCCTAACTAACCACGAAACATCCAAAAATCATAAATTTCAATATAAAAACACAAAAATACTTACAACAGAAACTAATTTAAAAAAGAGAGAATTTTTAGAAATGATTAATATCCACAAAAGCAATACTGCTATAAATGACAAAAAAGACATAAACAAATTAAGTAAAATTTACACATCCATTATATAAATAGTTCTACACCAATGAATATTAATACGCACAACACACTGTATGGGGTACATACGAACAGAAGAAACTCAATAAAAAATCATTGTACAAAGCCCAGATGTATAACCGATACTTAAAATTGAAGTAAATTGACTTTTACAAATAACCATTCAGTATACTCCGGAAATCATCCCTCAAATCTATTAAAAGAACAAACAGGTCAGTTTGGGATTAGTATATATCGTTGTCTCCGAAAGGACACACAATGTTAGTTTTTAGTTTGTGTCAAGTAGTAAACTGATTAACTTAATAAATAAAAAAAAAAAAAAATGTGATTCTACAAATACTAACGCTGTAGATAAGTCAAAATTATAATCTTATAAATTCTTAAATGTACAAATAATTTTAACAATTTTAGAATAGATTTGAAAAAGGCCAAAAACATGGCCGAAACGTTATCATTAAAACACATGATCTGAATACAATCCTTTCATTTTTAACGACCTCAAATCAAGAAAATATACACTCAACTAATATATATATATATATATATATATATATATATATATATATATACATGTAGTGATAAAAAGATACAGGATGTCTCGGAAAATATGTGGTGTGTTAATAATAGCCAATTGTTTATGAAATGTGTGAAAATAAATTCTGGACTTCGGGATAATAGATATCGAAATTCGGTAAATTAGATGCAGGAATTCAGGGTAATAGATGGATGTGGAAATTTGGGAAATTACATTCAGGAATTCGGGATAGTAGATGTTTGAATTCGAGAAATTAGATACGGGAATTCGGAAAATTAGATACAGGAATTCGGGGAGTTGATATGCTGGATAAGGGAATAAAGTATTTGGTGTATATATCAAACAACAATCAGTGTGTTGGAATACATAAGAGTCAGGCCGGAGTCTACCGCTAGAGCGAAATAAATGAAGGCAGGTGGCTTTCTCCGCGCAGCCTGTGTAGAAAATCGCTGGGTTAGCCCACCCTCATACAAGCCAGACAAGGACAGCCTTGGCTATACAAGGATAGACAAACAGCTAACAAAGAATAAGAAATTAAAACTACTGGCAAGCAATAAGCTGGAAATGGGGGTGCTTAAACGGGAATGCAGGATGTTGTTGTTAAGGCATGCGCAGTGATGTTGTATGGATGTTGGACATGCGCAGTGATGTTGTGTGAGTGTTAGGCATGCGCAGTGATGTTGTGTGATTGTTAGACATGAGAGGTTATGTTGTATGTTGTTACATGCGCATTGATGTTTTGTGAGTGTTACACATGCGCAGTAATGTTGTGTGTGTTAGGAAGGCGCAGTGATGTTGTTTGAGTGTTAGACATGCGCAGTAATGTTACGTGAGTGTTAGACATGCGCAGTGATGTTATGCGAGTGTTAGACATGTGCAATGATATTGTGTTAGTGTTAGACATACGTTGTGTATTGTGTGTTGCGTGAGTTTGCTTTACATAATTTGTCAACTCCCCAGCTGTTAATTTCTATCTTAACCATTTAACACTGTGATTTCATACAAATCAATTTTCCCCCATATATTTTTTCCGAGATCTATGGATTTTACTCATCTTTTAGCTACATAACATAAATCCATTATATATATATATACAGGGTGTAAACGGTTTGAGTGCAAAGATTTTGAAGAATAATACTTCAGGCAAAAACAAATCAAAAAGCTTTATAACATTTTCTAAAATAAACTATAGTTTTGCCAAAAAGAACACATAAAGTTAGAGTTTATGTAGCCCTTGCTACAGTGAATAATACAATAATTTCGATTTCAAAATGTCGGTAAATGTAAATATGTAAAAACTCAATAGCTTATACATCTTTAATAGCCACATTAAAAATGAAAATTGATTATTTAAACTCGAAATATGCTTTTATAATTTAGTGTAAGTTTCTCCGAATAGATATGGCAACGTGGCATACAGACCAACTTGTTTACTACATTTTTTACTTTAACGACGACTGAGAGTTACGATTGTTTTTTGCGATTTCGATTCTTGTAAATAAGAATAGATAAACCGTAAAGTGATTTGAATGATATCTATTTGATGTAGACTTCGTTGGTTGCTTTACATTTAATATATTTTTTAAATAAATAAAATCGGTTGTGATTAGTGTGTAAGTTCGAAAGTTAAGAATAGTGCGACAGTATTTATTTGTAATAAATAATGGCCGATTATACAATTAGGAAAAGACATGACATGCTCTTAATTTATGGAGAAAGCAGACGTAATTGCAGAATAGCAAGAATGTTATACAGGGAAAGGTTTCCAAACAGACGCCTGCCCATTGCTAGGACATTCGTAGCTGTTTCGCAGAGGCTTCTGGAAACAGGTAGTGTAATACCACAAATAAACAATCGCGGACCACAGCGACATAATCGTATCTTAGCTGCTGAGGATCAAATACTAGACATTTGGTCGAAACGGACATATACGTTCGCCAGCAAGATCTCCTGATCTCAATCCTTTAGATTTCTACTTATGGGGACACATGAAAAGTAAGGTTTACACGACTCCAATTATTGACGAGAATGACCTTAGACAACGCATTTTTGACGCTGCTGACGAAATCCGAAATATTTCAGGAATTTTTTCTCGCATACGTGAAAATTGGATTAAACGGTGTCGTGCTTGTGTCGATAGTAATGGTGGGCATTTTGAACATTTGCTGTGAATAATCCGTTGTTTCAACTCAGTTCTATCATTATAATAAATTCGGTAAGTAGGATTACATATTTACTTGTCTAATATAAATAATATTAATTAAATCAGTAATAATGACTCTTCGAATAATTTAACTGGTAAAAAACTACATTTACAGATCTCTTGAGTTGAATATCATATGTATTTACCCAACTTTGTATAATTGCATAAAAGAAACCGCCAAATACAAATTCTAATTGCAATACCTTGTATTAAAACGTAAATATTTTCAACAAAATATTTCATACATTTTTATTTAATTATAAGGTCAATATCATCAGTCAATACAAAAACACAGGTGTTTACTTTTTTTGTCGGCGTAATCATTCCTTTATTATTCGCACTAAGAGTGAATCTGCTTCGAACGCGAGCGACGTTGCCGGATTGACAATAATTTACTTAATATGTTTTAGGGATTTTCTTGGTCTACTGACCATAGTGGTATAAGAGTTTTTTGTTTAATTTGGTGTATACTACCTCCACCTAAAATATATGCACTCAAATTATTTACACCCTGTATATATATATATATATATATATATATATATATATATATATATATATGTTCTGATAGGCTTCCGCGGTCATTATTATGAACTAAGGTAGGTTTCGGATGAGAACCGCGTCTGAATTTATTAAATACTCGACGTTTCGACTCCTGCTTTGAGAGTCTAGATCGAACTCGGGGCCTCAACCTGCCTACTCCCCAAGAGTCACAGTTCAGTTACCTACTGACAAAAAAATGAAAAAGAATTTCTAGGTAACTGAACAGAAGGTGAATCTGCGCTGCTTCTTTTATTTATATTATCGGTCGATTAGGAGGGGATGTCGCGTGATGAAGGGGCTGTGCGGTGATTGGTTCGGTGTTGGTGGGCGTGTCTGGTTTGTTTAATCTGGCAATTACGGAGGTCCAAGCTGTGGGAAGGCATACAAGGTGATTGAGCGGGTGGAGTAGAATTATAGTTAAACAGGTTGGATAATTTTTTTGTAGGATAGAACATGAGCTGTTGCATATATGTAAATCTGAAACATGGATCGAAGTGAAATTATATATAGTTCATACGGTGCGATTGAAACAATGTTAGAAAAAGTTTTATATAAGGGGTGGTTGAGATACAGGGTGGAGACCAATTATACTTTCAAGTGTGGTTCAAAAATAGTTATATAGCGTAGTCCCTAAGCAGTAAGATAGTGAGTGCACCAGAGTTATAGTTAAGTGTTTAAAAAATGTTATATTTGGTAGCCCCTAAGCAGATGCACAACAGAATGGTTGAAATATTTTGTAGAGTAAAATTATGATTATACAGGGTGGTTCAAAAATAAGTTGTAATGTTTGACAAATTGGCAGCAACGTATACATGATGGTTTTAATGAAGTTGACTTAGTTATAAAAAGCGGTTAAAAAAATGTTGAATAAAATTGTTATATACGGTGGCCAATAAGCAGTTGCAGTTTGGGTGAGTGTTTAAATAAAAGTTTGATGTTAGGGTGCAAAACTGTGTTTTTAAATTTGTGACACACCAAGGATTCCACCGGTATTTCCATCAGGGTGGATCTAAAAAAGTTAAAAAATTATTGTTATATAGGGTAGACCATGAACAGTTGTATTCTACTATATGGAATAACTGAAATATGGGGAGAAGCAAGATTATAGTATTAGAATGTGTTTAACACAATTTTAGAAAAAGCTGCATATAAAGGGTGATTAAAATATAGGGTAAAGAGTAATTGTATTTTAAAAGGTGGTTCACAAAATATCAGAAATAATTGTTATACAGCGTAGACCATAAGCAGTGCATTAGTTATTCAAGGCGATTAAAAAATGTCGAATAAAATTGTAATATAGGGTAGCCCATAAGCACTTGAAGTTTGGGTGAAATATTTTCGGGATTGGGGATTTCTAGTTAAGTAGGGTGGTTCAACCAGTTAGAAAATTATTTATTTAGGATAATCCATATGTTTCATAGGTTATATCTTTTTGCGAAGCTTGAACAGTCCGTACGCGGGTGAAACCGCGGGTAACGGCTAGTTTATAATAAAAACATAATATCGGGGATTTCTCCTTATTTTCAAGTCAAGTGAGACTTTATATTTGTAATGTTTTTCAAAATTTTAGATCGTGTACTTTCTCATATAAAAGGGGGAAAAAGTCGATGTTTTATATTTGTTTTAATATATTTTAAACAAATAAATTTAAAAATATAGAAAAGTATATTTGTATTTCTCATAATGAGCCCGTTTATTTTATATGATATGTTTAATTAATTGATTATTTTCCATTTATTTCTATAATTTGCTTCCCAAAATTAATATTAGGGTTTTCCACTTTTATTTCCTATAAAGTTCACGTGAGGCCCTATACCCCTAATTATTTTCAAAATTCGTCGCATGTTGTTAATATCTTTTAAACAATTTATTTCAAAAATATAAAAAAATATATATAAATGATATCCTCATAATGATATATCGCAAGATGCGTTTACAAAAATGTTTAATTTTTATTTGTTGTTTAGTTCTATAGTTTACCTCCCAAAATTAATATTAGGAGTTTCTCCTTATTTTTCCTGTAAATCTCAAGTGGAGCCATTAACGCCTAATTTTTCAAAATTTTAAATCTTATAGTTTCGGAAATAAAGGAGAAATAGGTAATTTTTTATATTTTTGTTATTATCTTTAAACAATTTATTTTAAAAATAAAGACATATATTTGTATTTGCTATAATGAGCCCTTTGCTTTGATATATTACATGATGAGTTAGAAACGATTTTAATTCTATATTTTCCATTTAATTTTGTTATTTGCCCCCCAAAATTAATATTAGCGGTTTAGCCTTACTTTTCCTGTAAAGTTCAGGTGAGGCCATATATCTCTAATTTTTATTAAAATTTAACGTCTTACAGTTTCGTAGATAAGGGGGCTGGGGGAATGAGTAAAATTCTTTATATTTTTGGTAATATCTGTTAAATAATTTATTTTAAAATATGAAAAAAATGTATTTGAATTCTTCATAATGAGCCCCTTGATTTAATATTGTTATAAATTATCCACTCCGTCCCTGGCGAGTAACGTAAATCATTTCATTCCAATACAACATCAGTCGCTGGGAGGATAAAAAACAAGACTGGAATCTTCTAATGAGGACAAAAACTTAATTTCGAAATTACTCGACAACTGAAAAGTTGTCACTCAATTTTACTAGAGTTCGTTGCGGATTTTAAAAGGAGCGGCCCAGCATCGGAGAGTATTTGTTGTAAATAAAAGTTTCTAGAAAGTGATAGTGAATATTAGTTTTTAAATTTATTGAACCCACGGAGTTTATTGCAATATATTACATGATGCGTTAGAAACAAATTTAATTTTATATTTTTCATTAAATTCTGACTTGTACGCCAGAACTAATATTAGGGGTTTCCCGTTATTGTTCTTGTATAATTCAGGTGAGCCCTGTATCTCTAATTGTTTTCAAAATTTTACGTCTTATGTTTCAGAGATACGGGGGGAATGGGTATTTTTTAAAATTTTTGTTACTATCTTTTAAGCAATATTTTAAAAATTTAAACAATATATATTTGTATTCGTCATAACGAGGCTTTTGATTTAATTTATTACATGATGCTATAGAAACAATTTTAATTTTATACTTTCTATTTAATTCTTTAATGTGCCCCCAAAATTTATACTAAGGATTTCTCTTTATTTATACTGTAAAGTTCAGGTGAGGCCCTATATGTTCAATTTTTTTCAATATTTTACGTCTTACAGTTTCGAGATAAGGAGGAATGGGGAAATTTTTGTTAATATCTTTTAAAGAAATTATTATTAAATATGAAAAAAAAAAACATATTTATGTTCTTCAGTATGAGCCCTTTCATTTGATGTATTACATGATACGTTAGAAAAAAAAATCTTTTAATTCTTTAGACTATTTTTAAAAATTTTAGGCTCAATAGTGTCGTAGATGATGTGGGAATGCTTGTTTTTTTAATTTTTCCCCAGCAGAATCCCTAAAATCAAAATTTCTTCTTTTAGGATATGTAATCCAGATCGGTTCACCAAACTATACCACATTTTAGCCTTTTCCGTTGAGTAGTTTCGGAGACAATTGCTGTGACGTTTAAAACGGAGAAATTAGGAGTGATATTATATTGGTATCCTTATATTGTATATACGGAACCCAGAAAATATATAATATCATTATATAATACTAATTGATTTGTCTTTTAAAAATTATAAATCTATTAATATTTGGGAGGTTTGTATCTTAAATATGAAGAAAGTAAACCTCTCTGTTTTGAGCTAATAATAACAAAGGTATAAAATGTCAGAGCTCAAATCAAATTCACTACAAGGATTATGAACGAAAATATGGAATGTTTCCTGAAATCATTCAAACATAGTTACGTCATGGTGTGTTGGTAACCACAAGAATCTGTTCAGAACATTATCAGTTTACATTTTTTATAACTACTAAATAATAAAAACAATTTTTTTTTCTCATAGACTATCTATATAATTTATAAAGTATTAAAATTAATTTAAAAGACAATTTATCCAAATTTAGTAAATTACTTCAGTAGTAATATTAAATTATTAATTATATTTAATTACAAATATTCACGATTTTATAATTGTAAACGCAAAATATGCAGAGACATCTGAAATACTAATATTGACGAATCACAAATATAAAATTTACCAAGAAAACAATTACCATTTAATGTGTTCCTGAAGCGGCAACACCACAGGACGCTCTGAAGTTGATAATATATTGTTACGAAATTTACCCAAAGCCGACCCTGCTTCATTTCAGTACGACAACAATCGCTTTGAGATAAAAAATGGTTCTCGAAAAGACTCGGCACCTGTAGGAGTGATGACTGATTTTACTGGAGAATTCGACGCTGGTTTTATAAAGGAAGCACGCCACGATCGCGAGTTCAGTTGGTTGTACGAAGAGCTTATATGTGAAATTGTTATTGTGATATTTGAATCAGCTGTTGTATATTCGATGTAAATAAAGTTCTAGAAAAGTGAAAGTAAATATTAGTTTTATAATTTTAAATTGAACCCACGGACTATATTGCAAATGTACATGTAATTGTATATGTAAATGCAAATAGTAGGACAAGTTAATGAAACAGTTAATGAAAGAATGCAAATAGTTGAGTCAGATATAAAAGAGACAAATGATGACATTAAGACCATGAAAAATACCGTGGATACTCTTGAAACAAAAGTAGATGATCTCGATTCCATCCAAAGCCAGGTAAAATTTGAAATCAGTTCAATTCAAGATCAAATCAGTTCCATCAAGCAAACAGTACACAGTGAAGTACAAGATAAAATCAGTGCCATCCAAAATAAACTAGAAACAGAAATTAAAAAAATGCAACAGGACTTACAGCGAGGAAACTACCAGAACACCGTGAGTACCAAAGGTTCCTTTAGTAAACCACCCACATTCGACGGCAGTTCATCTTGGTCCATGTATAAACGGCAATTTGAGGCCGTGGCTACAGCTAATGGATGGGATAACCATGAAAAATCCACGTCTCTGGTAATTTCGTTAAGAGGTCCGGCCCTAGAACTCCTCCAAAGCATTCCACTCGATGAACATGCAATTTCGACAAGATCATCTCCATCCTAGACAAACGCTACGACAATCAATCCTTGAGCCAGGTATACCAAGTCCAACTGAGTGGAAAAACGCAAAAATCCTGTAAAAGCCTCCAAGAATTCGAAGCAGAGATTAGAGGGTTAGTTCACTTGTCCTACCCAGACCTGCCTGAAGAAACGAAAGACCAGTTGGCCTCATAGAGTTTCATAAACGGCATCAGAGATGTGGAAGTACAACGAAATCTAAGACTAAGTGGCGTCAAGAAAAGTAATGAAGCTCTACTTCGGGCTTTGGAAGTAGAGGCTGTCATAAACATGTCCAAGCCGAGGGTCCGAGCAGTTTCCTTTAACCAGGAAGAGTCAGTGTCACCATTTCAAGCGCTGCTGGCTGGTCTGAACAAAATATTAGAACGGTCACAAAGAACTGGCACCAGTGAGTGAGGCTACCTGAACGATCACCTACTAGGGATAACCAACAGAACAGCCACATGTCCAGGGACCGTCAGTCAGTCAGCATTAGGGGGCGAATGCTGACTGACCCTCCACCAGCCCCCAAAACGTCATCCATCCGAGGATTTTGCAGAGATAGCAGCAGCCTGGTCATTAGAGGCACCATCAATGGGCGAGCAGTTACCACCACCATCGATACCGGCGCCGCTGTGTCCATTGCCAAGTCCAGGGTTTTGAGAGCATCAGAAATTCGGCCAGTTACCAATAACATCCGCTCAGAACAGTCACCGGCGAGTCCATGTCAATACAGGGTGAGGCAGATGTCGTGCTACAGATAGGGGATAACATGATCCGGCATAGGGTCCTGGTAGCGAATATTGAGGACGATTTTATACTGGGAATGGACCTAATTAGCCAGCATGGATTTATGTTCGACCCGAGGTATGATGTTCTTCGGTTCCTAAATGAGGAATTTGTATTGACACGGCCCGTCAACAGTTCAGTCACCTCCATAAAAATTGTGGCAAAGTCTTCATCTAGAATTCTCGGTCGAACGGAACAGATTATTCATGGGTAGCTAGACAGCAATCCTGGGAGCTGCGTTGGAATGGTGGAGCCCTTACACTCAACTCATGACTACTTAGTTGGACGGGCTATAGTTAAAACCGGACGAGATATACCAATCAGAGTCCTGAATTTGTCCAACAACGACATCAGAATTGCCAATGGTCAAGAGATAGCTTGTTTCGAGCCAGTAGAGACCATCATCAATTGCGAGGAAGAGTACTAGACGTCGGTGAAGGAGACAGGGCCCAGTAAAGATTTCCTACAACAGTTTGCTGACCATTTGACACACTTGACACCAGAGAAGCAGAAGAAAGCCAAGCAATTTATCACAAAACAATTTTTAACAGTAAAAATGGAACCACGGGTCGCACCAACATCATCCAGCATCGAATAGATACCGGAAAGGCACAACTCATCAGAATACCACCTAGACGACTACCATTGGGGCAACAACAGGCAGTCGAGGAAAACATCGAGTCCATGTTACAGAGTGGAGTTATTGAGCCATCCATCAGCCCATGGTCTGCTCCCGTCGTGCTAGTTAAAAAGAAGGATGGAACCACCCGATTTTGTGTGGATTACAGAAAGCTGAATGACGTCACGAAGAAAGACAGCTATCCATTAACCCGAATTGATGACACTTTGACCACACTAGCAGGCTCCCGTTGGTTCTCCACACTAGACCTAAAAAGTGGATATTGGCAGGTTGGTCTACACGCAAACGACAGAGAGAAGACAGCGTTCTCCACCAGTAAAGGGCTGTTTCAGTTCACGGTCATGCCCTTTGGGTTATGTAATGCACCCGCAACATTTGAGAGGCTAATGGAGTATGTATTTAGCGTTAACATGGAGGACGTGCTTAGTATACCTCGACGACATTCTAGTCATGGGTCAGACATTCGACGACCATCTGAAGAACCTGGGCGAAGTATTCTCCAGAATTAATAACGCCAACCTGAGACTCAACCCAAAGAAATGTTCTTTGTTCCAAAAAGAAGTAGAGTTTTTGGGCCACGTCGTTTCCGAGTCAGGAATGCGCACCAACGATGACAAGATAGAAGCAATCCGTGATTGGCCAGTCCGAGAGACAAGTATGAACTGCGAAGCTTCTTGTGCCTCTGTTCCTACTACAGGCGATTTGTTGAGGGATTTGCCACCATTGCCGTGCCTCTACATCGGCAGACCACTGAGAAAGAGACCTTCCGTTGGAATCAGGATTGCGAAACATCATTCAGACGACTGAAGGCAGCACTATGTTCCAGTCCAATCCTAGCCTTTCCTACACAGTCCGGCAAGTTCATTTTAGACACCGACGCCAGCAACACAGGTTTGGGGGCCGTCCTATCCCAGGTGCAGGATGGTGAGGAGAGGGTGATCGAGTAATACAGCCGTGGATTCTCGAAACCGGAAAGAAATTATTGCGTCACCAGAAAAGAACTTCTTGCAATAATAAGGGCTGTAGAGCATTTCCACAAATACCTCTGTGGTCGTCATTTCTTAATTAGAACAGATCATGCCGCACTCAAATGGCTGCTGGACATGAAGACACCGGAAGGACAACTGGCCAGGTGGATGGAGAAATTACAGCAATACGATTTCAAGGTGGAACACCGTGTCGGCCGTTTGCACAATAATGCCGATGCCCTATCCAGAAGACTTTGTAGAGCAGAATGCGGACATTGTCTGAAGACGGAACAGCGAGAGGGTATCTCCATCAGGCAGATCCGAGTGCAGGCCAATGAAGACTGGACAACGGAACAGTGCATCAAGGACCAAATGACTGATCCAGACATCGAACCAGTCTTGTCACTCAAAGCGAGAGGGGTACCCAGGCCACGATGGGACGAGGTAGCTAAATACTCCGGCGTGCTGAAATCGTTATGGGCTCAGTGGGACTCTCTAAGAGTAGACAATGGAATGCTCAAGCGAGTTTGGGAAAGCGCTGATGAACGAAAAACCAAGTCCCAATTGGTAGTTCCGAAGAAAAAGGTACCAGCCATCCTGACCGAAGTACATGATGGAATTACCGGAGGCCACCTGGGCATGAATAAAACCCTAGACAAAGTTCGCCAGCGGTACTACTGGGTGAATTACTTCGAAGACGTCAGAGCTTGGTGCCGCAAATGTGCCACCTGTGCAGCCAGTAAGGGCCCGGAGACCCGGACAAAGAGGCAGAATGCAGCAGTACAATGTGGGCGTCCCATTTGAGAGAATTGCCAGCGATGTCGCCGGTCCGTTTCCCGAGTCTGAGAGGGGGAACAAATACATTCTGGTCGCAATGGATTACTTCAGCAAATGGCCTGAGGCATATGCGATACCCAACCAAGAGGCAACCACGGTAGTGACGGTGCTAGTAGAACAACTATTTAGCAGGTTTGGCGTCCCGATGGAACTACATTCAGACCAGGGGCGTAACTTCGAATCAAATGTATTCCAGAAGGTCTGCACGATGTTAGGGATCAGGAAAACGAGAACAACACCATTGCACCCACAGTCAGACGGAATGGTGGAAATATTCAACAGGACCTTGGAACAACACCTATCCAAGGTCGTCAGCAATAACCAGCGTGATTGGGATGAACATATTCCCCTATTCCTGTTGGCATATCGCTCTGCCGTACATAATAGTACAGGCTTGACCCCAGCCAGGGTCCTATTCGGAAAGGAGCTGCGATTACCCTGCGATTTGGCATTTGGCTCCCCCGAAGAACCTTCCCAAGACATCGAGGATTATGCCGACCAGGTCCGATATAACATGCTGGCAATACACGAATTAGCCCGAACGCAGATGTTGGCCACCAGTGACCGCATGAAGATGCGATACGTCCTCAAGGCCAATTCAGTCGGGTTCCAGGAGAGAGACAAAGTCTGGCTGTACAACCCCCAACGGAGCAAGGGTAAATCCCCAAAGCTTACACCCGCCTGGGATGGTCCATACGAGGTGGTCAAAAGGCTTAATGACGTCGTCTACCGGATCCGTCGAAACCCCAAAAACCCCAAGGCTAGGTTGAAGTTGGTCCATTCGGAACGATCAGAATTAAAGGGGGGCAGTGTTACGAAATTTACCCAAAGCCGACCCTGTTTCATTACAGTACGACAACAATCGCTTTGAGATAAAAAATGGTTCTCGAAAAGTCTTGGCACCTGTAGGAGTGATGACTGATTTTACTGGAGAATTCGACGCTGGTTTTATAAAGGATCGCGAGTTCAGTTGGTTGTACGAATCTTAAATTGAACCCACGGACTATATTGCAATATTTTACATAAGGACTCCTGGTTGTGTGCTATATGGGAGGACGCCTCCTGCTTGGAATGTTGCAAATATTCTATGATGGACGCCCAGTGAATGTTTTATGAAAGGACGCTTTGAGGATAGTTGGATGTAAATATATATATATATATATATATATATATATATATATATATATATATATCTTCAGTTACTTAGTATCTTTTGAGAAAGCCAAATATGATTTTGGCGAAACGTCAAGTGATTTTTCAAACGAATACAGACGAACGGATGTACACCGGAATAAATCATCAACCACATATTTCCATCCGTGAAACAGTATACACAAACATCTTACACCTCTACGGGGAGGATACACTCAGGACAACGAAACTATATGGAAAACTAAGATCGAAGAAGAGCCAAATGTTGTGTGATCTCAACTTTCTAATACAATGCCGTAACAGTGACACATTACCAACTTTCACGAAATTGTCATACCATACAATAACCAGACAGACAACAAGCATCCTGCACAAAGCGAGCAAAGCCCTTCTGAGAGAAAGCATACGTCAGACAAGGAAAAAACTAGCCGAAATTGAGAACAAACTGTTAGACCTCCACATTCGCCTTGGTAATAAAATGCATCCAACATTATGGGACCTTGTGGAAATCGTCGCTTTTTGGCGTTCAGAAACAGACAGAGGGTACAAGAAAGAAAAATTGGCAAAAAAATTAGAGGCACGCCAACAACGCTCACCTAAACCGTACAGGGAAGCTAACGCCAAAGGAATAGTTCACAACATCTCGTCCCAGACATTGACTGAACATGAAAAAACCGCATTGAGCAAAGGGTTTAACTTCGCAATTGCTCCAAGAACAACACCCACGGAAGAAATAATCTCACATGTTGAAGCTGCATTAGACCAGGTAGACGAACAAAAGGCGGATGAAATTCGTTTTGAAGTTACAAAAATCTTAAAAAACGCCAAACCACCGAAGGCCAATTTGACGAAATCGGAACACATAGCAATAACAAACCTTAAAAAGAACAAAGAACTAACAATATTACCAGCCGACAAAGGAAACGCTACCGTTGTGATGGACACAAAAGAATACAAGAAAAAATGGAAGAAATATTGAAAGGGGCAAACTACAAACAGGTCTCACGGGACCCCACTACTTACCTCGAGAAAACAACGAAAAACAAAATCAAGGCATCAGCGATAGAACCAGGAATTCAACAAAGTATCATCCCACGGGAAAAATCAAGTAGATGTCCTAAACTTTACGGATTACCAAAAATCCACAAAGAAGGAGTGCCCATCAGACCCATAGTAAGCGCGATAAACTCACCAACGAAAAAACTAGAGAAATACCTGGCCCGATTCATGCAACCAATAGTGGAAACAGCAAAATCTTACATCAAAAACTCACATCACTTCATAGAAATAATTAAAGACATAAATTTAGAAGAAAACGACTTAATAGCAAGCCTCGACATCATATCTCTCTACCCCAGCATACCACTCGACGAAGCACTGGACAGTATAGCTATGAACGAATTTCTCCTTCGACGGCCATTTTTATAGACAAATACAGGGTGCTCCTATGGGATCGGCTCTATCACCAGTTGTTGCCAACTTGTTTATGGTATATTTGGAAGAAAAGGCCATAGCTAACGCAGCATTAAAACCAAAACTGTGGGTTCGCTACGTTGATGACATCTTCATTATATGGCCTCACGGGAAATTAGAACTCAACAATTTTCTTGCCTATATGAATTCCATTCATAACAAGATACAATTTACCCTAGAAACAGAACACAACCAACAACTTCCTTTCCTAGATGTCCTCCTAACAAGAAACAACCTAAGTTTCCAGCACACCGTCTTCAGAAAAGCAACACACACCAATAGATATTTACACGGCAATTCACACCATCATCCAGCACAGATC
Source organism: Octodonta nipae (assembly GCA_034190945.1). Taxonomy (NCBI): domain Eukaryota; kingdom Metazoa; phylum Arthropoda; class Insecta; order Coleoptera; family Chrysomelidae; genus Octodonta; species Octodonta nipae. Next base: position 128,916,231 of record CM067216.1, read on the forward strand.
CAAGGAGTAGCAAACACCCTTATAGCACGATCGGTACGTCTCACAGACCAGTAAACTAGAAAAGAAGAACTAGCTTTCATGAAAACTATCCTCAGAAAAAATGGCTACAATAACCACACCATCAGAAAAGCAATAAACCAACAACAGGATGAGAAAAAGAAACAAAATGATGACCAAGACTACGTAGCCCATGTAAGTTTACCATACATTAGGGGTACAACGGACAGAATAGGGAGGTTTCTGAGTAAACACAAAATTCGAACTACATACAAACCCCAAACAACAATCGGAAAATTGCTAGGGAACCCAAAGGATAAAATGCCTTTAGAGAGTCATGGAGTTTACAGCATTTCATGTGGAGACTGTTCCAAGTTATACGTCGGCCAAACAAACAGGCGAATATCCGCCCGTCGAGACGAACACAAACTATACATAAAGAACAAACAGACCACCTCTACTTTATTCAGACACGAACAAGAAACAGGGCATAAAATAGAGTTTAATACTTGTAAAGAAATCGCCAATGTCGAAAACTACAAAATCAGAACAATACGAGAAGCGATTGAAATTGAAACCCGAGATACCATAAACAAGAGAGACGAAGCTTTAAAATTATCACCATTTTGGAAAGCAGTAATCCCATATCAAAATAACAATACAACAAAACCAGCAATAAACCCAAATAATCCGATTACCCAAATTACCGACAAAAGCCATAAACACCGTAATTGCACTTTAATTGACCATCAGTTAACCCAACCTAATAAACAAGATAAAGTACCTGAGAGATTAAGTACTAATGAGGGCTCACAGGGCAGGTATAAATTGAGATCAAGAACCAGAAATTCTTCAGTTACTTAGTATCTTTTGAGAAAGCCAAATATGATTTTGGCGAAACGTCAAGTGATTTTTCAAACGAATACAGACGAACGGATGTACACCGGAATAAATCATCAACCATATATATATATATATATATATATATATATATATATATATATATATATAGTGTTAGGTGGTTTACGGGAATTCATCCGCGTAGTTGATAACTGTTCCCTGCCGGGATCGATGGTAAAATGACGACGTTTCGGCAGTCACATCTGCCCTCGTCAGGTCGTTCGAATAATTCTCGTAGCCTTCTGCTTTCGCTTCTAGTCACTCGAACACTCTTAGTTTCACAATTTTACTGTTAATTGTACAGAATTGCCATTTCCCCTATATCTTTGCTTGAGTAAAATTTTGTTATTCCCAACAAATTGTCGATTTGGTTGAATATGCAATTGTATGGAGGCAGGTGTAGGATATGAATGGCAAGTTCGTCTACCACATAAAATGGATCAGTTTTCTCCCTAAAACTATTAGTTTATAGTTTGATAAAGTAAAATAAAGTAGTGTGATTGATTTTTATTTCGTTTATAAATCACTAGGAGCTATCAGTGTTGTAGACATTTAACATTGTATATCTGTACATAGACCACACAATCAACTACACCACTATGATTCAATTACAAAAATATGAAATTTTGTGCCCTAATACCATACCATAATTTACCACACTCAATGCTGCTTCAACAAAGAAGCTGTCATCTTCATGGAGTGAACCATTATAATAGCTTGGCTGTTGTGATGGCAAAGTGAAAAATTAAAGTTTGACTTTAGGGTATAAAACTTCAGTGTTCTTACATCTGTGGCACACAAAAGTGTTATATTCAGCTTCATAAAGGCAGAACAATTTTACTTTATAAATAAATTAATCAAATTGTTCAAGATTTCAGTATAATGCATCAAATTTGTAACATAAATACTAACAAAAGATTTCAATTTAAATTTTCAGTTAAAAACAATGCTATTCTGGATGTTCACTTAGATTTTGCACTCCTCACACTGGTTTCTGAAAAAATACAGATAAGTTAAGTAATTGAAAATCGAGGTGTAGTTTGTGGAAACTGCCTGGAACACTAGTTGCCGTGTTATAGAAAATAAAGAAAGTAGGTCTACAGATTTGTCAACTAGTCTACCTGTATACCATATTTTGATATATTTTATGTCCTACTTATCGGTGTGATGTGATTTTTCATTGTCATACAATGTTTTTTGTGGCAATTTGTACAATATTTCGGGCTTGACATTCCTCACACTATTAATTGATTTTTTGATTTTGAAGCTTTTTTTTACTGTTAATTTGCCAGTAGCTGTTACCATAATTCTAATATCCCCAATTTTTCCATTATTTATAATGTCCCAATGTCTTCATTGTAAACAATGAAGAAGTTGGGATACCGTCTGTAGGGATACCGCTATCATAGCAATAGCTCTTGGCAAATGAACATCAAAAAGAAATTATTTTGCCTCTTCATTAGGATTTTCTCTCCTCAGATTTTTAAATCAACATCAAAGCAAAAACATTTAGAATAAACCTTGAACTACAATACAAAGCAATTGAGAAGTTGGGATACCCTCTGTAGGGATACCGGTATCATAGCAACAGCTCTTGGCAAAATGAACATCAAAAATAAATTATTTTGCTTCTTCATTAGGATTTTCTCTCCTCAGATTTTCAAATTAACATAAAAGCAAAAACATTTAGAATAAACCTCGAACTACAATACAAAGCAATTGACAACTCCAGAGTTGGAGTTGACATGTCTCCAAACACAGCTACGTATCACACAATAAACAAAACATATACTGGAATACTGGTTGAGCATTTTGTAGACATATCTTTCTCTCAGATTAACTGTGCCGAAAAATTTCTGTATGGATAATTTAGGAAATTGCCTTATTACACTTTACACTTTGTTCTGCATTTACTATTTTCGCCTACTTATCTGTTGCAGGAAAAAATATTTTGAAATAACATATCAAAATGGAAACTTCACAGTCAATTAACCAAGCAATTCACATTGCATGAAAAGTCAAGCCTATGAATATTGAACAAAATGCTTCAAAAAACATTGTTTGACAATAAAGAATCAAAAAGTCACATCACCCATATCAGTATCACACAAAATATATCCAAACATATTATACAGGAAGACTAGTTGACAAATCCTGGGAAGTTTCCACACACTTGGGTACTACACACCTTGATTTTCAATTACTTAACTTATCTGTATTTTTCAGAAACCATTGTGAAACAAAAACAATTTGCACATATCAAAATATACTTATTCACTAAATACAGTATTTCTTTTTTAATGTGTTTTTATCTTCTGTCATTCCACTGTAGCAATTTGAACTTTCTTGGCAGTAGGTATGTACTTGCAGGTTTATTGGCATGTTGTTTACAAAACAACTAATGTTTGAACCAAAATGAACATTTTCTAATTGATATTTCTGATTTAAGGGTTAGACAATTTTTCCAAAAAGGTATCCAAATTTAAATATTCGCCTGAAATGCAAACTTTTCAATACCCTAAAAATAAATAAAGAATTTTACTTACCAGTAGGCAATACACTTAATAAACAGCTATTCTAACCAATGTTTGATTTAAATATAAAGTTTGGTGGATTCTCCATCACAGGCGAGATTTCACGATGAAAATTCATAGAGAATTACGGAAAGTAAAAACAACTAAAAATGAAACGATCAATTCAGAAACTGTGACAATCATCAAAATTGAACAACCTTTTAAACATTAACGTTGTTTACAAAAACTGTATTGCAAATAAATACATATCTAATATATTCAGGAAATATTTACCTAAGTAGTTATGTTGGTTAAAAACTCCTTTTCGGAATTATTTATATAAAATATATCATTAAAAACATATAATAAAATTTTTCAGGCAGTTGATCAGTTGACGAAAATCAAAAAAAATAGCGGCAACGTAGCCTCGATCGGACAAGCCAATACCACAATAATAAAATTCAATTTCACTGTTATAATGCCAAAAAGTCCATACAACATTTAGGAATATTATGTGTCAAAGTTGGCAGGAATTAATTACCAAAATGACGTCATCGTCTTTCTTAATTAAACGAGCTATAGCTGGTATTTTTATCACCAGAGTTCCAGTGGTGCAAGGGACTCTAACTTCAGCTTCAGCTGGGGTTTCAGATAAGTGACAATTTGTGTATCTGGTTACTGTTCCACTATCAATTATTTTTACATTAATAAAATAAACCTTAGTATTTGATTTGAAATTAGTAAAATGGAATTTGTTAACTGAAAGTAAAGACCAATAGCCTACTATAGGGTTTATTATTATTCTGATCGATTGCACTTACCCTCGGGCTCGAGTGTAGTATAGATGAGACACCCAACGTCGGAATTCTGGATTTTATTGAATGATAAATATCAGGTAATTATTATCGGTTCCCATTAATGTAGTATTTGATATTGAAGATTTATTTAAATATTCTATTTAGAATTATTGTATTAGAGGAATGTTTAAATATTTGTATCCGGATTATTCAGGATCTCAGATGGTTATATGTACAGTTTGAATCTCTGTCCATAAGTGTATATTTGTTTCATTTCATTTTTTCCTTAGGTATATTTAACTTTAACATTCTAAGACTGCTTTGCATTAATAGAGTGCCCTATGGCATATTTTAGCGCCTTGTACTAGACTGTTCGCCCAAATTAAATTTATATTTTGGAACTGTTGTATGATTATTATTTCCCTTTTTTACAACATATTTTATCTATATTTAGATACGTTACATTTAGCAAACTTTACTACAGCAGATATTTTAGGACGGGTAGGTGTCCTGATTTATGTGTATTTAGAAGGTATAGGTGAATCTACCTGGCGCCCTTATTTTCTCTCCGTATTTATATCGGTCAAGCAAAATCTGGCATATACGTTCAAATAAAACGAACCCCCCTCCGTCTTCACTGAGACTACCGGACATACCTTCTTGCTGCCCTTAGCACAACTAGGTGGGGTAGCAATGTTTACTTACATTTGTGCTAAAGTTTACCATCACACAACATTTATACAGTTACTTTTAAAACTCCGGTTAGCTAACGTAACTTGTAATTTAACAAATCGTTGTTACCTTGAAACATATAACCATTTAGGTTTATGTTTAACTCACGCGTTAGTGCAGTCCCTGTTATTTAATAAACAATTTTTAGTTAGACATTTATTTGTTTTTCTTACAAACACAAACTTCGTCTAGGTAACCGCAAGTCAATTAAAAACTATTTAATTTAAGCTGGCAGTTGTGAGCCATACATACAACTGGTTGCTTCAAAGCTTCGGTAAACTAACCGCGAGCCAAAACAACGGGAGTTGTTCGTATGTAACTTTGACAGCCTCTAAGTTAAAAACCAAACTAAATAAATTCATATGTTTGGTAAAATATCTAAATACATGTTTCAGAATAATAATGTGCAAAGGAGTATCTAATGTTTTCTACTTTTAAATGTACCTAAATTTTGTTACAGTTTTCCAAAGAAGCCTTTGAAGGGTCCAAACGTTGCGGTGAAAGAATACAAGAATTATTAAATTTAGATCAATAACCACAGATAACTGAGATGCATTAATTCTAGTAACATGATTTTATATTTTGAGTTTGTGTTTAATGATGAAATTAACTAATATTTGGAATATACAGCTTTAAATTATAGTTTATAAATGAAATAAATAGAAAAGCATATTTATTTTTATAGCTGCTCGAAATGAATAATTTGGAGTTGTTTTTATAATTTATAAAATAATATAATTTATTGTTTATGAAGTAAGTAGTTTACAATAGGAGAACTAAGCAAGTACCTATGTTAAATTAAAATGTAATTGTAAAAATACATTTGTTAGTTCTTAATGTAAAAAATTTAGACTTAGATGTTTCTGTGTTTTTAAATCATGATTATGGTGGATATTTAATCATTTGAGTTTGCACCTAAGCTTTTCATATAATAAATACGTTTATTATGTAAATAATTTAAAATAAAATAGAAATAAATCAGTTTAAATACAGGGTGTAAACAGTATGAATGCAAATACTTTAAGGAATAATAGTTCCGATAAAATAAAACAAAAAGCCTAATACCATTTTTTAAAGAACTATAGTTTTGCCAAAAAAAATAATAAAAAGTTACTTAAGAATTTTACACGCATTTTTACAATCACCAACACATCATGTTACATTCAAAATGCTTCTGATGTTTCATATGTTAAATAATACACTGATTATATGGCTTCACTAATCAAATTAACAATGAAAAACATTTTTTATTATTATACATTAACGTACGCAGAATACTGCCGTAAAAACATGGCAACTAAGGCGCGATGGCTTATAAGGTCAATCAGCGAATCGGGTGAATGTTACTTCTGTGTAAAATCTGTGACTGCTTCAATGTTAATTTTGTTAAACCTTTCATTGTGGCGGTTTGTTTTGCAGTTTTTAGTGTAACGTTTTTTGTGGTGGAAAATGATAGATTTTAACGAAAAGTGGATTAAATCTTGCTGTTTAGTGTGTTCTTTGTGTTGAAAATAATAACTGCGTGGAGTTTATTTTTTCGTAAGTAGGTACTGCATCTAACAGAAATATTTGAATTTAATAATTAATGTGTTTCTGATAATTTGGCGGTTAAATAGATTATTTCCAGTTACTAAATAATATCTAAATAGCAGAAGTAACTCTTTATTCTTCTCTCATTTAACTAAATTTCACGAATTTTTCTGTCAAAAAGTAATATCAAAGAACGAAATTTTATTCACGAATATGTCACCAAATGTTTATTTACAGAAACCAATCTCAACAAAATCATAATAATTATTAAATAATAAACATTGGTCTTAATTTTTTTCGTATAGGAAATTATTTCTTTAAGAAATCCGGTTTAGCTGATTTGTGTTGACCGCTGGGCAACGTTGCCTCATTGACGATATTTTACTTTACTTTTTGAATTATCTAGGTCATAAAGGCCAATAGCCCATAGTAGTGTAAGTGTTTAAGTGTTTGTTGTGTACTATCTCCACCTAAAATATATGCACTCAAACTATTTACACCCTGTAGATTCTATAGAAAACACATTTTTAAGTTCTGGGTTTACTCTCACAGAAATGTTATGTACGTAAAGAAACTTGTTATTTTATTTAATTATATTAAGCACATTTAATACTATTGGAGCACCTCCACAAGTTAATTATCAGTACTAAAAATTCTATAACATTATTGAAACTAGATATGAATTTACTAAAGTTGGAAACCAATTAATAAATCTTATCTTACTATTTTGTATAAAACTATCACTAAAATCTACATGTGTAATGTCATGTTCAATGTTTAAAATTATGTATCATTTAACGTTTAAATTAGTGGAATAGATGAATACTTAGAGGGTGGAGAGATTATATCATTACTAATTCAATAAATACTTAAATATTATATTTGTTAGTTAAGATAAACCCACACAGCATGACACATTTCTTAAATATTTTATGTTTGATTTGAAGTATTTCTGTAATATTTCATGATGGATACATTTAAAAATATTTTTTGTCACGGGCATACGATTGCAGATTATAATATTTCATAAGTAGTTTCTAAATGATTGAAGAGGCAAATGGTTATTTTAGATGTTCATGTAAGTTTTCACTGCTCACAATGGTTTCTGAAAAAACACAGATAAGTAAAGTAATTGAAAATCAAAGAGAAGTTTGTGGAAACACTAGTTGCCTTCTTATAGAAAACCTGTATTTTTCAGTTTTGATAAGAAGTCTGCTGTATTTTTTAGTGTATTGTAGTTGAATTCCTATGGTTTGATAATTTTGAGTAAATTTTTTTAAATATTCTGCAATGGTGAGTTTATCGAGCATACAATGGGTGTATTTTGGGGACTCCATATATGTGTGGTGGTTCACTGTAGTGAGGTGTAAGTTGTTTTCTCTCTGAAAAAGTGAATTCGTGTTTGTGTTGTGAAATAATGTCTGGTGCGTTCCCGCAATTTGTTTAGTGTATTGTTTTCAATTTGATTGAATTACTTCATTGATTTTTAAACTTCTGCACCTTTTCTAAAACATTCCGTCGCGCTAATGCTAATTGTAAGTGTGTTTTTGCGTGTAAAATATAGACAGTATTGTCATTCGTGGTTCGCTTCCCTAGCTGTTTAGACGCTTGGGAGTTTCGTGTATTATGCTCCGAATTATTCGGACACATTTTTGATTCCGTCTGAAGAGACGACGCTTATTGTTGTTGTTTGCGTTACGATTTCGCGAGTTAGTAGCTTCGTTCGTAACGACCGCTAAACCGCTTTCATTTTGTTTCTTTTGTGTTTACAAAAGCGCATCATTTGTTGTTAAACCCGCATTTTTTTGTATGCTCAATCAATGAACATTACGTCGCTATTTTTTGTGTAACGTGTTGTCCAGACGAAGCTCTAAGAAACTGTTCCTGCTATTACGGGGCTAGCCTCAGAAGAAAGAAGAACCAAGAAAACACCAGAGCTTCCGGACGTAAAAGATTAGTGATAACTTTTATTTGGTGATTCGTTTATGTGACCGCACGTGTTTATTGATTGTTCCGCTAAAGGTCCTTCGTCAATTATATACTTGCATTGAACCAGCATTGAACTAAAACCGCAACATCTAATTCATACATTTTTTTTTAATATTCTATATGTAATGTGCCATCGAACACATTACATAATTTTGGTCCTTCGAGCCGGATGCAATTTGAGTTAATTTCGTGCAAAGATTATCGAATAAACTACATAATTTGGTCCAACTCCGGGCCGGATACATTTGAGTTAATTTCGTGCAAAGTTTAATGATCAAAACATTGATTTTTCGTTGCAATTATTGTTGAAAACCGCATTGAATGTTCGTTTCTTTATTTGTTAAAAGAGAAAACAAGTTCGGGATTCAGTCATTCCGTTAGAAATAAATTCGCATATTTCTTTTACCGCAAAAAAAACTTACAAGAGATCGTTTTGTTTGTTTGGTTATTTTGCTAAATTGTTTTGAATTTATTTGACATTTGGTCAGATATTTACGACTTCAACAGTAAAAAATTGTACATTTTTGGAATAGTATTTTGTTTTCGTTCTATCGTGTTAGATTTGTTCAGTGGCGTTACAGTGATTTTAATTTATTGTTAAGATGTCAAAAACCGCTGAAAATTTACGTAAATTTAAAAATCATCGACAATCGGAGTTTAAAAGATTAGAAGATCTTTATTTTGCTGCCGAGAAAGCCTTAAGAGGTGACGACGTTGAATTGTTTTTTAGCATGATTGATATGGTTGATTCAATTCATTTAGAATTTTTTAAACAGCACAATTCGATTGTTGGATTAATTTCAGATGCAAACGATGATTTTGACTTTGAGGATGACATTCGCAATAAATTTGAAAAATTGTTTTATTCAATTAGGTCTATTTTTGCTAAACTGAAATCTGTTCAGAATTCTACGCCACAAAATATAGCTCGGGAACAGGAAAGTGTTGCTTTGCCGCGAATTGATTTGCCTTCATTTAGTGGAGACATATTGGAATTTGGTACTTTTATTGATTTGTTTGATTCATTAATTCACAATAATGAAAAACTCAGTACTATGCAGAAGTTCAAATATTTGCAGTTAGCTTTAAAAGGGCCTACTTTTGAGGTTATTAAGAATTTTAAACTAACACAAAACAATTAGGTGAGTGATTATGAAACACTTTTGAAAAAATTCAAGCGAACTCGTTTAATCGCGGAGTCTCATTGGTCAGCTTTAGAACAATTCCCCCAACTAACTTCAGATAGGTCCGCCGGGCTTTGAAACCAGATCAGCAAGTTCAAATTGGTTAATATGCCATATTATGTTAATGGGCGCAACAGGCATATCATTGCAAATGCGGGGTAAAACAATCAACAACAAAATTGCACTCACGCTTTACTATAGAGCGAAGAGAATAAGAGAGCCCTCAGCAGAGGTACTCTGCATATAACCTAGCCCGTTGAGTTGTATCGAAGCGGGCATAGGTCGGAAGCCAAGGCGTTTCACAGAATGAATGATGTCATGCTACCAGAATCTAGCAGACATTTTGATAAGAACCATCTAATACCTCAACTAAAGCGGTAGATAACAACACATTTGAATTGTATGACAAAAGTGGACAAGAAGTTTAGAGAAGTTGTTTCAACAGTCTGGATCCACCAGATGTGGAAGCAGGTTTGCGGGGGGAGCTGATGACCCAATACCTGAATCACACGAGAAGCAATTGTGATGGCGTTGTTTGCAGTTGCGGCAAGTGGAAAAGATTTACAGCGATTCGCTGATGAGAATTAAGCAATTAAAACAAAGTCTAAAATCTTTAACAAACTTAAACCGCGCAAATACTTTACCATTTGTAAATCGCATGATCGGATTTACAAACTAAACAATTTCTATTCTTAGTGACAAACAAAGATGTAGTGAACTGTTGCACGATGGTAACTTTTTGTCAACACTTCGCTTTGCCTTGCGGATAATTCAACATGTTCAAAGGCATCGCAATGCTTCGACAAAAAATCAACAATTCCGAGCGGATCGTCATCGTGAGCGGTCACAGTACCATGGTAAAGTTCAAATTTAGCGGCTAAATTCTTTGAACTCGTTTCAACATCATCTGAACGATACAAAAATCCCACTGATTTACTGGTAAACCCAAATTTGTGCTTCCAAATTATCACTGAAGTCATCCAATAACTTCAGATAGCCCTTCAGAGGTTCGGAAGTTATTGGATGACTTCAGTGATAATTTGGAAGCACTGAAGAATTTGGGTTTACCAGTAAATCAGTGGGATTTTTGTATCGTTCAGATGATGTTGAAACGAGTTCCAAAGAATTTAGCCGCTAAATTTGAACTTTACCATGGTACTGTGACCGCTCACGATGACTTTCCGATCCGCTCGGAAGTTGTTGATTTTTTGTCGAAGCATTGCGATGCCTTTGAACATGTTGAATTATCCCGCAAGGCAAAGCGAAGTGTTGACAAAAAGTTACCATTGAATTCAAAGCAACATTCTTCCCGGTTCACTACATCTTTGTTTGTCACTAAGAATAGAAATTGTTTAGTTTGTAAATCCGATCATGCGATTTACAAATGTTCTGAATTCTTGAACAAATCAGTATTTGCGCGGTTTAAGTTTGTTAAAGATTTTAGACTTTGTTTTAATTGCTTAGGCGATTCTCATCAGTCGAATCGCTGTAAATCTTTATCCACTTGCCGCAACTGCAAACAACGCCATCACACATTGCTTCATTTTGTAAATCGTGCTGATTCAGGTATTGGGTCTGAATCTAAAGCTCCCCCCGCAAACCTGGCTTCCACATCTGGTGGATCCAGTACCATTAATACTGTTGAAAGTCCCGAAACTTCTCTACCGCAGACTTCTTGTCATAGTTCACTTTTGTCATACAATTCAAATGTGTTGTTATCTACCGCTTTAGTTGAGGTATTAGATAAGCACGGTTCTTATCAAACTTTGCGATGTCTGCTAGATTCTGGTAGCATGACATCATTCATTGCGAGCAAGGCTGTGAAACGCCTTGGCTTCCGACCTATGCCCGCTTCGATACAACTCAACGGGCTAGGTTCTATGCAGAGTACCTCTGCTGAGGGCTCTCTTACCCTTTCTCTTCGCTCTATAGTAAAGCGTGAGTGCAATTTTGTTGTTGATACTATTGTTTTACCCCGCATTTGCAATGATATGCCTGTTGCGCCCATTAACATGGCTAATATGGCATATCTAACCAATTTGAAACTTGCTGATCCTGGTTTCAATAGCCCCGGCGCTATTGACCTTTTGTTAGGTGCCGATATATTTTCTCAAATTTTGTTGGATGGACGCCTTCTGGGAAAGGAAGGTATTCCTGATACTATTAACACTGTGTTTGGTTACATCCTTATGGGTAGAGTGTCTTCGAGTTCTGTTAACTCTCACTCTCAGTCAGTCATAAACCCAACTTCGCTTTTTTGTCAAATTGAAGATGTAATATCATTAGATGATTCACTCCAAAGGTTCTGGACAATTGAAGATGTTCCTACCGCACTAGTTCAGTCCCCTGATGATCTTATCTGCGAAAAAATTTTTTCCGAGGGATGCAGGAGATTGGATTCAGGTAGATTCGTTGTGCCCCTTCCTTTTCGAAATACACTTTCTGCTTTTGATGGAATATATAATCCCGCCGTACAACGTTTCTACTCCTTAGAAAGACGTCTTCTACACCAACCAGATCTCTACAAACACTATTGTGATTTTCTTAAAGAGTATTTGGAGCTTGATCATATGGAGTTGGTTCCCTATCCATCATCTACTTTTTCTGATTGTTACTACATACCGCATCATTGTGTTTTGAAGCCTGATGGTGGCACAACCAGGCTTCGTGTGGTGTTTAATGCATCCGCTAAGATGCCTCATCGGTTATCTTTGAATGATTGTTTGTTTATCGGTCCCAAATTGCAGCAAGACATTATCGCTATTTTGTTGACCTTGCACAATTTAGTTTTGCCTCGCCTGCATGCTATAGACCACTTTTCTAGTTGTGAACTTCACGCATTTGGTGATGCTTCTGAGAAAGGTTATGCCACTGTTGTTTATTTTGTGTTCGAAACCGCATCTGGATTTCGTCAAAGTTTTTTTGTGTTGTCTAAATCGAAAGTTGCCCCTTTGAAAACTTTGTCACTTCCCAGATTGGAACAGTGTGCTTCAGTTCTTACCGCTAAGTTGACTCATTATGTTTATGAGCAATTCAATAGTCGTTTGTTGTTCAAGGTGATTCGTTGCTGGTCAGATTCCACGGTAGTCCTTTCATGGCTTAGTTCTTCCCCGCACCGTTGGTCAGTAATCGAGTTGCTTACATTCAGGAAAAATTTCCTTCTTCGCATTGGTTTTACATCCAATCTTGTGATAACCCCGCGGCACTTTGCCATCAGAGTTGTTAGGCAATACACTTTGGTGGAAAGGCCCACAATTGTTGATTACCGCTTGTTTGCCACATGCTTGCTCACACTCAAGCATGTCACCGCTAGTTTTGACTGAAGTCCGTATAGTGGCGCTTCAAGTCACCGCTTCACCAAATTTATTTGGTACTTTGTTAGAAGAACATTCTTCTATTAATCGCATTACCCGCATTATAGCTCATATTTGTGGCTTTGTTGATAACGCCCGCAATCCAGACCGTAGGGGCTCTGGATCATTTTTGGCTGCTGATTTATATCAGGCTCAGCTTCGCATTGTTCGATATGTTCAAGATCAATATTTTTCTAAAGAGATTTCCCTTCTTCGAGAAAGAAAACTTTTGCCCAAATCGCTTTGTAAACTTTCGCCGTTTCTTGATGAACAGGGAACTCTTAGAGTTGGTAGTAGATTGGCTAATGCTCCATTGCCGTTTGACACTAAATTTCCCGCACTGCTACCAAGTAAAAGTCGTTTGACTAACCTTAATTGTCGAAGATTGTCATGTCACCAATCTTCACGCAGGAATCCAAACCGTTCAATTTCTTTTGCAGCAACGATTTTGGATTCTATCCGCAAAAAAGTAATTCGTAGTGTCATAGCTCACTTAAGACATGTCGTTGGAGATCAAATCCTAACCTACGAAGAACTTTCTACTGTATTTGCACAGGTCGAAGCAGTTTTAAACTCGCGACCTATATATAACCCGTTGTAGCAACGATCCATCGGATCTTACCGCCTTGAATCCTGGTATGTTTCTTACCATGGAACCTTTAACAGCACCTCCTGAATCTGATTTCTTATCTGTCCCATCTAATCGTCTCAACAGATGGCAGTTACTGCGTAAATTGCATCAGGCATTCTGGAAACGTTGGTCGCACGAATATTTACAAACTCTTCATCAACGGAGCAAATGGACTGATCCTTCAGAGGTTGTTAAGCCAGGTACTCTTGTTATTTTGACGCAAGACGCTTTTGGCCTTTAGGGCGCATTATTGACGTACATTCTGGAGGTGATGGTGTTGTACGCGTTGCTACAGTTAGAACTGCAAGTGGTACTTTGAAGCGACCTCTTGTAAAGCTTTGTCCACTGCCAGTGGACCCTTAGTTTTGAAATAAGTAATTCAAGGCTGGCGGAATGGTGCGTTCCCGCAATTTGTTTAGTGTATTGTTTTCAATTTGATTGAATTACTTCATTGATTTTTAAACTTCTGCACCTTTTCTAAAACATTCCGTCGCGCTAATGCTAATTGTAAGTGTGTTTTTGCGTGTAAAATATAGACAGTATTGACATTCGTGTTTGGGCTCCCTAGCTGTTTGGACGCTTGGGAGGTTCATGTATTGTGCTCCGAACAATTCGGTCACGCTTTGATCCCGTCTGAAGAGACGGCGCTTATTGTTGTTTTTTGCGTTACGATTCCTCGAGTTAGTAGCTTCGTTCGTAGCGACCGCTAAACCGCTTTTATTTTGTTTCTTTTGTGTTTACAAAAGCGCATCATTTGTTGTTAAACCCGCATTTTTGTTTGCTCAATCAATGAACATTACGTCACTATTTTTTGTGTAACGTGTTGTCCAGACGAAGCTCTAAGAAACTGTTCCTGCTGTTACGGGGCTAGCCTCAGAAGAAAGAAGACCCAAGAAAACACCAGAGCTTCGACATAAAAGGTTAGTGATAACTTTTATTTGGTGATTCGTTTATGTGACCGCACGTGTTTATTGATTGTTCCGCTAAAGGTCCTTCGTCAATTATATACTTGCATTGAACCAGCATTGAACTAAAACCGCAACATCTAATTCATACATTTTTTTTTGAATATTCTATATGTAATGTGCCATCGAACACATTACAATGTCTCTTGCTTTTTTTCTATGTTTGATGTAGGATATTGGGCCAAATTAAAACAAGGTGTAACAAGATATATTAATGTTTGCGAAATTTGCCAAACTAATAAATATGACAGAAACCCTCCTAATCAAAAATTAATGATAACTCCAACACCCTCAAAACCCTTTGGAATAATACATTCCGATACATTCCAAGTACAATCTCAAAAATTCTTGACTATAATCGAGACCTTTTCACAATACGCACAAGCTTATCCTTTAACTATAATCCCTCATGACTAGTAATATAAAATCTTTTATAATATATATGGCACATCATGGTTTACCCCATATCATAATTACAAATCAAGGAACTGAATTTAAAAATACAGTTGTTCAAGAATTTTTTAAAACCCATAAATTAAAAAAGCACTTTACCACAGTGAACAACCTACAGTCAAATGGAGCTATAGAAGGGCTACATTCAACCCTCATCGAACAACTAAATATTATTGAAGATCAAAATCACAACAAACAGTTTAAATCTTATGCCCCAAGCAATCTTAGCTTATAATAATATAATTCATTCCGTAACGAAACAAAAACCAATTGACATAATAAATGGACATCTTGACACTAAAGACCCTTTTGACTTAGATCTTAATCACCAACTAATGTCTAACTACATTCAAGAGCACAGAGACTTAACAAAAGAAATCTATAGACAACTAAAAGAGAAATTAATATCAAGTAAAGAAAAAACAATTACCATAACAAAAACAGATACGAATCCTTAACTTATCCATGTGACACAAATGTTTATAAAAAACTGACTACCACCAGTAGAAGCAAAGTAAATCCCAAATTTTCAAAAGAAAAGTTCTAGAAAATGAACAAATAAAAGTCCGAACCAAAAGTAAAGTCCTTAAACAAAATTTGAAGAGACCAAAAAGTAATACTTCTACAGGATACTCCAGACCCTCCTGATTATAGTTCCACAAGAAGTGATCAGAAAATAACGATTAATGATTTAAAAAATAACCCTGGCATAATACCGCACACACTAGGTCATGCCAAAGTTAATGCCCAAACGCACACGTTCATACACTATTTAAACCTTTTAACCCTTAAAAAACGAAATTGAATATTTTATTAAAATTGATAAAAATCTAATACAAGTAATTTCAGAAGGTTTAAGCCACCCTGACTTTTGGGAACTTGATTATTTCTTAAAAGCGTTCTCTTACCAATTACTAGCGGTAATACAAACATTTAATTCAATCTTTCCTTCAACCAGAATAAAAAGAAGATTGATAATGCTTTAGGCAGTATAATAAAATCGATCACAGGTAATTTGGATGCTGAAGATGCAGCCCACTACGATCAAGCAATCTTTGATTTGGAAAACAATCAACAAGAAATTGTTCAAACATTAAATAGGCAAGTATTCTTGACAACTGAAATAATAAATAATTTTAATAAAACTGTTACCCTCATAAAAAGTAATCAACAAATAATTTTGGAAGGTCTTAAAAAAATACGATCGGAGTTCAATAAATTTATATTTGAATTAAATGATTATTTGGAAACAAGAAATGATTTTATAGATCAATTAAACCTATCTTCAAATGTAATTTTGCAAATCTTATCAGATGTTGAAAATGCAATTGCTTTTGCCAGACTTGGAACCTTTCACAGCAGTATTTTGAAAATTAATGAGTTCGAAATAATGATACAATCAATAATTAAATATTAAGGTAGCGAAAGTTTAATTTTTTACTCAACAGAAGAAAATTTGTATAAATATTATGACTTGCTAAAAATAGAAGCATATTATTCGGGAACAAGAATAAATTTTGTTATTCATTTTCCAATTGTTTTCCCCAAAACTTACACCTACTACCACCTATACTCGGTTCCAACCCAAAACTCCACGATAATCATTCCCAGAAACACCTTTTTGATCATGAATGAAGATTTCTTCCAATGCACATCTTTGCCTTGTGTAAAACGACACCCAGGATACTACTGTCCAGAAGGAAATCTAATAACTGGAAGACAGGAAGAAGAATGTATCTGCCAATTGCTGAAACTCGAGAGCACCCCAAAAACCTGCAACTCTTTATCAGTGAAAATTTCTAAGAACATAATCCAACAAATGGACGATCCCAAATATATAGCAATCATCCCTTATCAGATAAAATGAAGAAAATGATTGTGGCGACTCAGACATCACCACGCTACAGGGAAATTATTTGATACAACTCCCGTTTAAATGCAAATTCAAAACCTCAAATCAAAAGTTTATCAATGAGAAAAACAATTCTGTTGATACGTCCATGATACTAACAAGAATCCAGATTCTACCACACCAAACTCTATAACAAGAAAATGAAATCAAGACTGAAGAACCACAACTTGATAAAATCAAATTTTCATTTTGCAATTTACATCAATAAATATAAAACCATTGACAACGAAGTCAGAATAGACTTTGAAACGTTTGGTATTCCTGCAATATACGTAGTTTTATTTCTATTGTGGTGTTATTCCCCAAAGAAACATAAAAATAAAATCCATGAGCTTCAAGCAAAACAGAAATTAATAGAAGAAGTTCAACTTCAACCCGTCGGACAAACGAGCCCATATTATTGGTCAATTCCAACATGGTTCATCATATTAACTGTAGGATTGTAGTCGCCTACAGGTACTTCAAGAGAAGACAACAGAGAGCAACACCAACATCCACCGAAGAGCAGCCAGCAGCAGCTCCAGCATTTTTCAAGGGTTAAAAAATGCTGGAAATGCTGCTGGCTGCTCTTCGGTTGTTGTTTTATATTCAGTTCCTTGATCTGTAATTATGATACGGGGTAAACCATGATGTGTCATAAATATTACAAAAGATTTTACAATTACTAATCTTGAGGGATTATAGTTAAAGGATAAGCTTGTGCGTATTGTGAAAAGGTGTCGATTATAGTCAAGAATTTTTAAGATTGTACTTAAGTACAATCTCAAAAATTCCAATTGGAATGTATCGGCATGTATTATCTCAAAGGGTTTTGAGGGTGTTGGAGTTATCATTAATTTTTGATTAGGAGGGTTTCTGTCATATTTATTAGTTTGACAAATTTCGCAAACATTAATATATCTTGTTACATCTTGTTTTAATTTGGGCCAATCCCTATTGAAAAAATCCCATACATACCCACAGAATCTGCATTAGTTTGTATGTAGTCTATCTGGCAAGAAAATTTGGCATATAAAAGTAATTTTTGGACCTATCGGAACCTATCTGCAAGTCCAATAAAGCGAGTTTTCGTTATTGGAATTAATGGAATTTTAACGTATGCCGTAATCATATGGATTCTATATGTAGGTAACCTGTGGAAATGTATGTGTTTCTTTAGTAGACCATTAAAATTATGGCGCTTATGTGTATTTCCTAATACAAAATAAAACATGTTTCTAATGGTTTTTCCATAATCAGTAAGTTTAATGTTTCCTATTTGCAACAGCTATATTAAACTATTGTTACGAGAATTCATCCGACAGCTGGTGCAATCGGCCATCAACCAGTTCATGGAAGGGACATTATTCCGATAAATTCTGGGAACCCGAAATGTTTGTCTCTCAACCGGCGGACCGCTGCCGTTACTGGGAATTCCCTTAAAGCTTCCAGAACATGATGGAATTTCCCGATGGTTCGTGGACGTACCAGACAATTCCAAGATAAATGTATAAATAAGAAACAGCTGGCGATAGGAGGCATTCAGTTTTCGTCGGTCGTATTGAATACTTAAGTAGATATAAATTGTAAATAGTAGTTTCTGTAAATATAAATTGTGTAAAGTATTTGAAATAAATTAGAGTGAATTGGACTGTGTTTTTAAATAAATCCAAGAACTGAATAGAACCCGAGTGTGAAAATAAAAACATTACAGTGGTGACAGATGTGCGGTTTATTTGTGGAACTTTAGAAGTGGAAAATAAATAGACTGACAATGTTTAGAAACGTGAATTTGTACCAATTGAAAGTGACAGACTTAAAAAAAGAACTTGAGGAAAGGGATTTAGAAATTAGTGGAAAGAAAAGTGAATTAGTGCAACGGTTACGAGATGCCCTAATAAGTGAAGGTAACGATCCCGATACTTACTTGTTTGAAGTTTCTGGCAATGGAGACATGAGTATGCTATTAAAAAAACTGGAAGAAAATTTAACAGAAACCTTACAAGAAAAATTACAAGACAATTCTAAGTCTTTAGAGGATAAATTGCTCGAAAATTCTAAGACTTTCGAAGATAAGCTACAGACATTACAAGATAATTCTAAAATCATGAAAGAGGCTCTAGAAGAGAAATTACTAGAAAATTCTATAAACTTGAAAGAGTCGTTAGAAGACAAATTGGCAGAAAATTCTAAAACCTTGGAAGAAAAATTACTAGAAAATTCTAAATTCTTAGAAGAAAATTTGAAAAGCATGGTACAGCAAAACTCAGAAATGTTGGAAGAGAAAATATTCGAGAATGAGGCTCGGATGGAATAGCTAAAGCAGACAATGGTCGATGAGCTGAAACAAACAACAGACAAAAATGAAAAGCGGATAGAGGAGCTAAAGCATATAATGTAGGGGGAGATCAGCAAAATAAGAGAACAGGTAGTCACAATACAAAGAGGAGAAACTCCACCAAAAATCGAAAGCAGAAACAGTCTAGAAGTAGTGGATTCGAAAATTGGCCTCGAAGGAGCAAGACAAAAAATGAAACCTCCACAATTTGATGGGAAATCGTCATAGACTAACTATAGGCGCCAATTCGAGGCTGCGGCAAAGTTAAACGGATGGTCAGCAGAGGAAAAAGCAATAGCATTAACCCTCGCCCTAAGAGGGGATGCTACAGATATTTTCAAACATTGAATACCTCGGAGCAAGAAGACTACGAACAACTGGTTAAACACTTAGAGCTGAGGTATGGACAGACTCATTTGGAGCACGTGTACCACTCCCAACTAAAAAATCGCCATCAGAAATCTAATGAATCCCTACAAGAGTTTGAAGCCGATATTGCCCGTCTGGTTCGCCTTGCTGGAAATGTGATAGAAAGGTTAGCAGTGCAAGCGTTTTTGGATGGACTTCGAGACAACGAAGCCAGGCAAGCATTGACGTTAGCTCGACCGACTCAATTAGTGGATGCACTGGCTCGAGCTCTGGAATTCGAGGCTGCGAAAAATACCTGCAGAGGTCAAGCCAGAGTCCGAATCGTTGGTGAAGAATCTAAATATGGCGGAAACGATGAAGCCTCTGTAAGAAAGATAATAGAAGAAGTCCTTACCGAAAAAAGACTAGTGAGATGTCGGAAGTGTCGTAAGGTTGGACATGTCCAGAGTGGTTGCAAGGAGAGCAACGGAGTCCAGGACTTCCTCGCCGGGGAAATTAAAGAAGGCCAATGTAAAGGCACCATCGTCGACCTGTACCAAACAAGTGTCAACTACCAACGCATATGTCGCTTCGCTACGCAACCACGTTAACAGTGTCTTCGTAGATGGCCTTATTAATAGGAGGCAATTTGCAATGCTGCTGGATACTGGCGCGACGAAAACAGTAATAAGGCCCAACATTGTTTATAGACAATGATAAAACCAACAAAATGGCAACTGCGAACGGCGACAGGAGAAGCAGCGAAAGTCCATGGTGAAATAGAGGTTGAAATGACCTTGGGAAACACAACCTTTCTACATCGGACATTAGTGGCAGACATCGAAGACGAAGTAATCATTGGAATGGATGTCATGAGCTCCAAGGGATTCCAGTTAAACTTCAAAGATGGAATTCTGCGAGTGAATGACGAAGAAGTGGTGCTTCATGGAAACTTCTTAGCAGAGGATGTCGATGTTCCGGAAAGAGCTGAAATCATTATAGATGCTTGCTTAGATGGGAAAACTCAAGCTGGAACAGTAATGATGTTTGATCCCGAACTTAATGACGGAAATGTAGGCAGAGGAGTCGCACTGGGGAAGACTCTGTTTCGTGCCAGGGAGATTGTTCCAGTAAGAGTAATGAACCTGAATCATTACTCGGTTGTGCTAAAGAAAGGAACAACTTTGGGCAATTGTTCAATAGTTTCCTCTGTAGTCAGAAGCATACAGCATGCAGAAATAACACCAGATAAACTATCACCAATTCATCTAAGAATTTGATACCAAACCAGAAAGCAAAATTGAGGTACATCGTTAGAAACTACCAGGTTATCTTCGATGTAGGAAACGGAAAAAGAGGATGAACTGATCTGGTGAAATATAAAATTAATACTGGGGACGCTCAACCTATTCGACAGTCGGCGAGAAGACTACCCCTAGCTAAAAGATAAGAAGCCGACAGGATAGTCCGCGAGATGGAGGAAGAAGGTGTTATTGAACCATCCAATAGCCCTTGGGCTTCTCAAGTTGTCTTGGTTAAAAAGAAAGATGGTTCGACCGGATTTTGCGTAGACTATCGGCAATTAAACCACGCTACAAAGAAAGACAGCTATCCCCTTCCAAGAATAGACGATACCCTAGATACGTTGGCTGGATCGAAGATGTTTTCCACCCTGGACTTGAAGAGCGGTTATTGGCAGGTGGAACTTGCTAAAGAAGACCGAGAAAAGACTGCTTTTACCATCGGCTCAGGACTTTACCAATTGGTAAGGTGATGCCGTTTGGGTTGTGCAATGCTCCAGCGACGTTTGAAAGATTGATGAAAACAGTGTTAAAAGGGCTTTCATGGAAAACATGCCTGGTGTATCTTGACGACATTATCGTGGTTGGAAGATCATTCGAAGACCACGTGAAGAACCTGGAGGAGGTGTTTCGGCGACTTCGAAGTTCCGGACTAAAGTTAAGCCCGAAGAAGCGTCAGCTGTTCCAAGAAGAGGTGCAATATCTTGGACATGTGGTTTCCGCAGAGGGAGTAGCTGTTGATAAACAGAAAGTCAAAGCTGTTCAGGAATGGCCGATACTTAAAGATATCCACCAGTTAAGAAATTTCCTGGGCTTATGCACGTACTATCGTCGGTACGTAACCGGATTTGCCAACATCGCCAAGCCACTTACTAGACTCACTGAGGGGAAGGTGCAGTACCAGTGGGACGAGGAATGCCAACGATCATTCGAGACACAGAAAAGAGCATTGACGAGTGCCCCTGTCTTAAGTTATCCTTTGCCAGATGGTGACTTCGTTTTGGATACCGACGCAAGCAATGTCGGAATTGGTGCGGTGCTTTCGCAGATCCAAGACGGTCAGAAAGTCATCGGCTATTTCAGCAAGACCTTGAGCAAGCCTGAACGGAATTACTGCGTTACTGGCAGGGAACTCTTGGCTGTGGTAAAGGGGGTAGAACATTTCTACAAGTACCTCTATGGTAAAAGATTTTTCCTGATGACTGATCATGCAGCACTGAAGTGGCTCTTGCAGTTCAAAAACCCCGAAGGACAAGTGGCCAGGTGGATTGAGCGATTGCAAGAATTCGACTTCGAGACTGAACATCGAGCTGGAACAAGCCATAAGAATGCTGATGCCATATCGAGGAGACCATGCCCTGATGATTGCAAACATTGTCAGCGAGCAGAAGAAAAAGAGGCTGTTCTCTGTAGAACTACCGCCATCGATGACCATTGGCAATCTGCGGAGATCCAAAAGACCAGAAATTAGATCCAGATTTAAAAGAGGTTATCCGGTGGAAGGAAGAAGACCGCAAACCTACGTGGCAAGAGATTTCCCGATAATCACCAACCATAAAGTCGTACTGGGCTCAGTGGAACTCTCTCATCCTGGAGAATGGACGCGTCCTGGAAACCCCAGAGGAAGGCAAGGACAGAAAGCAGATTGTAGTCCCTAAAAATAGGAGACCAGACCAGAGGTTTTACGAGAACTACATGATGGTACAACTGAAGGACATCTGGGAGTAACGAAAACCCTGGGAAAGTTGAGAGAACGCTTCTATTGGGTAAACTGCCAGATAGATATTAAGGAGTGGTGCCGAAAATGTACGGTTTGTGCAGCAAGTAATGGACCTCAGAAGCGACCAAAACCTCCCATGAAGCAATATAACGTGGGCAGTCCATTCGAAAGAATAGCCATTGATGTTGCCGGTCCATTTCCTGAATCCGGCTCTGGAAATAAATACATTGTGGTGGTGATGGACTATTTTAGTAAATGGGCCGAAGCGTATGCCTTGCCGAATCAAGAAGCCGTGACCGTTGCTTATGTACTTGTAAAGGAATGGGTCAGTCGTTTTGGTGTTCCCTTGGAGTTGCACTCAGACCAAGATAGAAATTTCGAATCTACTCTTTTCCAAGACGTCTGCTAACTCTTGAAGATCAATAAAACACGGACGACGGCATTACACCCGCAATCCGATGGAATGGTAGAACGGATGAATAGAACCATTAACCGCCATTTGTCAAAGGTGGTCTCTGACCACCAAAGAGACTGGGACCAGTATCTGCACTTGTTTCTAATGGCATATCGTTCGTCTGTGCACGAGAATTAAGAGTACCATGCGATTTGAAGTTTGGATGTCCCCCAGGAGAAGAGATCGCAGGTGAAGACTTTGTCAGCCAGCTACGTCAAAAGATGAACGACATCCATGAACGAGTCCGGTTAAACATCGAGAATGCCAGTGCCCGAATGAAGGAAGCCTACGACATCAAAGCCGAGAGCGGAGAATTCCAAGTTGATGATCTTGTTTGGTTGTATAACCCGCAACGTCGTCGTGGATATTCGCCCAAGCTACAGAGATCTTGGGAGGGGCCATACCAAATTATGAAGAAAATAAACGATGTCGTCTACAGAATAAAGAAGCTACCTCGGGGAAAACCAAAGGTCGTACATTTCAACAGGTTAGCCCCTTATGCCGGAAGTCATGACGGCGAAGGTGACGAAGCCCAAGTCCGCAGCATCCAACCACCCGATGACGAAATGACCTTCGAACAGTTTATGGCACTGTACTCTAATGGGCAGAAAGTGCAGCACGACGTGACCACAGAGGAACCCCGAGACCTGTTTGAGGTGCCCATAGAATATACCCTGGCTCATTGTGTAGCTCGAGATCTCCGGATGTCCAGAGGAATAGCCAAGGTGTTTGCCAAAAAGTACGGCCAGTTCCAGAAGCTACGGGAGCAAGATCCAGCGGTAGGGAAGGTCCTTCATCTCGAAGATAAACAACCAGTGGGTACCAGAGACATCTTTTATTTGGTAACGAAAACATTCTCGGAAGACAAGCCAACATATAGCGATCTTTGGAAGACTCTGGTAGAATTGAGGAATGTGATGATGGAGAAGAATCTGACAAAATTGGCGGTCCCAAAGATAGCCTGCGGGTTGGATGGACTGAATTGGAGGGTGGTGAGAAGTATGATGGAAACAATCTTTCGATTCAGTGGCATCAACATCCTGGTATGCTGTCTCAATATTCGCAGCCCAGGTTCGAAGACCGTTGACTGCTACTTCCACCAAACTTCCCGTTGTCGAAATGGAGAGTCCTGCAAATATCGTCACACCAGGAAGGATTCTAGGACATTCCGGGACGAAATGATCTTAAGGAGGGGGCAATGTTACGAGAATTCATCCGACAGCTGGTGCAATCGGCCATCAACCAGTTCATGGAAGGGACATTATTCCGATAAATTCTGGGAACCCGAAATTTTTGTCTCTCAACCGACGGACCGCTGCCGTTACTGGGAATTCCCTTAAAGCTTCCAAAACATGATGGAATTTCCCGATAGTTCGTGGACGTACCAGACAATTCCAAGATAAATGTATAAATAAGAAACAGCTGACGATAGGAGGCATTCAGTTTTCGTCGGTCGTATTGAATACTTAAGTAGATATAAATTGTAAATAGTAGTTTCTGTAAATATAAATTGTGTAAAGTAGTGGAAATAAATTAGAGTGAGTTGGACTGTGTTTTTAAATAAATCCAAGAACTGAACAGAACCCGAGTGTGAAAATAAAAACATTACACTATATAGAAACTAATGGGAGATTCCATATAAATTCGAAACATATAATCTAATTGCAAACACCAATAGCATAAATTTTTGTTTGTATGTTTTTATAGGAAGCTACGATAACAATGAAAGAGTTTATCTATGGGAATACTATTGGAACTGCAGCGACAAAAGCACACTAAAAATTCATAAAATCCCTTACGACTATCTAATTCTATGAGAATTTATCAGCCAAACCATACATCAAAGTTGCTATAATAATATTTATGGAATACTTTTGGAAATGCAGCCACAAACACACATTAAAAATTCTTAAAATCCAATACAAGTGTCAAGTCCAAGGAATCTAACAGCCAAACCATACAAGCAATTTGCCATGATATTCTGTAGGTTTCTATGGGAATAGTTTGATAAAAATAAAACTAATATAAAGGATTATAATTAAAATTATATCATATTCTGTAAGTCCTTATAAACTGGACCTATAAAATCATGAAAAAGAGTATGGTTCTAGAAGAGAATTTCAGCAAACAAATACAATTAAATGTATATGTCTTTATCTGTAGATACGTATGAAATATACTCTAAAATGTATGAAATTTAACGAAATATTATTAAGAATACTCTCCAATTAAATAAATGGTATAATCAGGTTTTTTGAGAAAATGTGCAAGGAAAATTCATGTTTTCAACTGTCTTTTATGCGAAAATCCAAGGAAAAACGATCTCTACCTAATACTAATACTAATAATATTTTTTTGTACCTGGAAATATTTCAATATATTTTTTTGCATAAGAGATTCTGTTTTGTGATTGGGTTTACACCAGAACTTGAAGAGAATAACAAATTATCTTTCTACACCTACTAAAAGTTGTTGCTGTAACATGATCTTTTGGAATTTACAGCTAGATAAGCAAAAAAAAATACAGATGGAAATAAAAGTAAAATGAACATAATGATTAAGTTTAATTAAATAGATTACATAAAAATACAAAAAAATATATTAAATACAGAAAGTTAAATTAGTCCATAGAAACGTATCAATAAAAGTTCTCACTTTTGTAGGTCTGGATGTTCGGTTCCTCTTCGATTTGGGGCCTCAGTTTTGGTATCAGCCTGGAAAACGGTTATGTCAGGGTTCTCAGACTCTCTGGATTGGAGTTGTCGTTTTTCGGAGGTCTCTTAACGTGTCTTATGATTTTCAATGATATACAACAACAATTTTTACAATGATAATTATTGTAGCATACGTGAACCAGGAAATGTTTTTATTAACAAAGGGTTGATTGATGAGATCGTCAAGATCCCTTGAATACTACTCCAGCTTGTGATTGGCTATGAATAGCTCTTCCATGTTTAAGTCGTCCAGTTTAAGCGGTTTAAGATCCGGGATTGTGAGTTTCTCAGGCTGAGAATTGCAGCAATTGAATGGGTGAGAATTGTCTGAAATGTTCATGAATTTTTTCGGTTCGGTTTGGATTTTTGTAATCCCAACAAAAACACTACATTCCGTTTGTAACCGAATGATAGAATTGTTCGTTAGCAGTAAAGGTTAGGTTAATTGTCCATGAATAGACGCTAGTCTATTCCTGGACAATCAACCGTCACATGTAAGGGTTCCGATATGATTACAATCCACGCATTTGCTTCAAGTTTTTGAACATTGTACCCTTCACTAAAAACGATGGCACTTTTACAAGTTTCGGGGACACTACGAATGTTTTTCAGGAGCTGCGCCTCATAGGGTGCATTTGAGTCTATGGGATACGCGTATAAATCGGAGCACAGTTTTCGGAGTGGAATCAGCTGTTTGCACGCAATCAAGTCCTTGATCAGTATGTACATAAGAGAATCATCATTTCGTGCTACATATTTTTGAGTAAAAGAAAGGATGTGATGAAAACCAGTTCTATGATCTAAAATCGGAATATATTATAAATGGTAAGCTGTATAAAGTTGTTGCTCTACTAGAGGGATTTTTAATATGAACACTAGATCTGAGTGAGTTTGAAAAGCTTGTAGTTCAAATACTGTGCAACACTTGAAAATGTGACTGGTAACGGTCAATTTTTTTAACAAGGTTTTGAGAAATCTCCTGTTATGCGGAAATCAAATGATCTGGTGTAATAATAGATGAGTGAATAATTTTCAAACGAGCAAAAGTTGTTGAATTTAAAATATTTTTAAGGTTATCTTCAAGAAACAAATAACTAGCCATTAGTTTTTCATAAATTTCAAGAAATGTTTGTTTGGCTTGAATAGTTGCTATCTGGTCATTTAGTTCATGTATTGTGAGGTTTATTTCATTAATGTCTTCGGAAGATTTTCTCGTCTATTTGAAGTTTTGAATAGTTTCATTTAAATTTTTAATAATAGTGGTTGTAAGGCTCATTTGATTCTTTAAAAGATTTTCGACTTGTAGTTGTCCTTGGTTAAGTCTGTTTATGCTGCTAGTATAGAATTCGCAATCGGATGCGTCTAGGTTACCGGTTATTGCTTTAAAGATGGTTCCAGCACCGTCTATTAATCCGTGTTTGGGTCTTTTAGTGACTAGAAATACTTCTGAAAATTTTGTTTTGATAGAGTCGGAGATTTGTGTTAAAAGGCTAATGTGTGTTTGGACGTCTACACGAAATGCACCTGTATCGTGAAAGCCAGGCATAGGATTGACAGTTCGTTCTAAAGTATTGAGGATTCTGTTATTATTTTCAAATAGTTGATTAAGGGTTGTCAAGTTCCGGTGAACTAATAGAGTCCATTTATAGTTTGATACAATTATTCGACTTCCGTCATGGTAGTAGATACCGAGAGTGTTGTTAATCGGTTTGACGTCGTACTGTGAAACTGCTGATCCGAGCAGCAGAAGAAACCTGAAAAGAACGTTAGTTTTCAGAATATGGTTTCATTCTATCAAAGTTCACTTTCGTTCGTTGGTTAGTTCTTAGGTTTAGAAGTGTAGTAGAGTTATTGTGGATCTCAATAATTTGGAATGGGCTATTAAATTTGTTCTGGAGTTTGTCTTTTATTTGTGACTCTTTAACGTATACCTTGTCACCGATTTTGTATTCAGTAGGGTTTTTCGAAACCGGTAGGTCAAATCTTTCTTTCGCTTTTTATTTCTGTAAGTTAGTCTTTTCATGTGCAATTTTGTAATAGTAAGAAATTCGGTTATTTAGGTCTCGTACGTATTTGCTAATTAGTTCTTTTTGATTATTGAGTTCGAACGGGGTAAAGTCATGGGTCTTATTAGTAGAGTTGTTATAGGCAATAATAGCATACGGAAGTACGTTTAAGGGGTGTGGAATGTCTTCGATGCACATTCCATAGAGAATATTCAAAAAAAATGTATGAATTAGATGTTGCGGTTTTAGTTCAATGCTGGTTCAATGCAAGTATATAATTGACGAAGGACCTTTAGCGGAACAATCAATAAACACGTAAATTAATTCACCAAATAAAAGTTAGTCACTGACCTTTTACGTCGAAGCTCTGCAAAGGGTGTTTTCTTGGTTCTTCTTTCTTCAGAGGCTAGCCCCGTGAACAGTAGAGCTTCTTCTGGACAACAAGTTACACAAAAAATAGCGACGTAATGTTCATTGATTGAGCATACAAAAAAATGCGGGTTTAACAACAAAAGATGCGCTTTTGTAAACACAAAAGAAACAAAATGAAAGCGGTTTAGCGGTCGTTACGAACGAAGCTACTAACTCGGAAATCGTAACGCAAACAACAACAATAAGCGTCGTCTCTTCAGAGTGAATCAAAAAAGTGTCCGAATAATTCGGAGCACAATACACGAAACTCCCAAGCGTATAAACAGCTAGGGAAGCGAACCACGAATGTCAATAATCCCTATATTTTACACGCAAAAACACACTTACAATTAGCATTAGCGCGACGGAATGTTTTAGAAAAGGTGCAGAAGTTTAAAAATCAATGAAGTAATTCAATCAAATTGAAAACAATACACTAAACAAATTGCGGGAACGCACCAGGGTGTTCGTCGGAATTTTCAGCTTTGTGAATGCGAATCATTTCTAGTAGAGTAGAATGAAATCGTTCCACGGAGCCGTTTGTTTGCGGGTCTCCCACGCTAGAGCAGGTAAGTTTGATGTCATAAAGTTTGCATAGATCTTTAAGTAACGCAATAATAATAATAATAATAAAACCCGTGTGGTGTCCGGGTTAGAATAGCACCATGGTATCTACCGCCTGTCGTATGAGGCGACTAAAGGGGCAGCTGTCCGCTGACCTACTACCTAGCCTTCCTCCCTTCCCCAAAACCCGCACGGGATGATCTGGTTTAAATCATTTCATCTGGGAACTGACAACCCCACGGTTCCGAGTTACCCGGGTCACCAGGGTCAATTGGTGGCACCACCCATGAAAATGGAGTTACGGAGTAGAGGCCTTGGAAAAGAGCCGCTGCCTGGGGATCGCCAGGGCATGTCTGGAGCCGGCGCTGGACATGACAGCATGCGGGACGTCGGTGGCAGGGTGCTGAGGAGGCGGGCCCCTGTCGTCCAAAGAACTACAGCCCAAGAACCATAACAACATTCACCAATACAGTCAGAGCAACAACGTGACCATCACCAACGGAGTCAAACGAGAACGAGAACTCCACCCGCAGAAAGTGTTGCGCAGGATCAACAGCCAGCGCTCACTCAAGCGGGACTGATAAGACAGCGCATGAAATTGACTAGCGCCATGAATAAATTTATAATGCGCACGTTTTACAGAGTGACTAACCTTGGCCATGACAAGACTGGATATCGCCAAATACTGCATCAAGAGTTCTGTCGTGAGTACCCAGAGCTTCAAGTTACCGAACAGAGAGTCGCAGATCAATATCAATATCATCTTGAGAAATGGCCTTATTTCGCCTGATCAACTGGACGAAATAAAGAGCGAAGTTGAGCGCGAATTATTTGGTCGAAATACAACAGATCCAGAGCCTGAAACACCTTTGGCGCAAAGAGCAGACGAGATTCAAGAACTTCAACAAGAACAGCCAGCCAACGCTGACCTGCTTGAGAAAATCCAAGCAGAAATGGAAAGGGCTCTTATAGAGTATAGTGGAACAGATCCATTGATTAGACCAACTCTTCCCAAACTAAGATCTTCTAAGAAACTGGGAATCGTCTTGCAGGCTATGAACAAATTTATCTTGCCACACTATGTTTTAGGTGTTAATACATTAGAGTCGCTACACACAATCATCTACTGTGCTGCAATTTCCATCTGCAGAACAATTGGGGTCGCAATAAGACTAAAGCAAGACCCTCCCCAATTTAGACAAACACCTCGAATACCACCTTGGCAAAGAAGGCTAGAAGGGAAAATTAATTCTCTTCGGAAAGATATTGGAAGACTGACCGAGTACCAACGAGGGGTCAGAAACAACAGAATAGAAAGACTTGTCAAGACGATCATGGACAATAACCGAATACAATCCAGTGGGATGGAGAAAACATCACATCTCAGCAGTGTCTGGATAGTCTACGACAAAAGCTTTCCGTATACACAAGTCGATTGAGAAGGTACAAAACCAGTAACCAACGGAAACTAGACAACGCACTATTCCGAAAATCAGAAAAAGGGTTTTATAGAAAACTCAACAACACCAATAATAATGAAACCCCTACTTATCCCGGTAAAACGGCGATCGAGCAGTTCTGGAAAACACAACTTTCCACAACAGTTTCCCATAACTCCAAAGCGAGCTGGATTAAAGAGGAGGAGGCTGCATTTCAGAATTATGATAAGATGCAACACCAACCATTTACAACGGAAGACACGTCCAACATAATGAAACACCTCCATAACTGGAAAGCACCAGGACCAGATAGTGTGCAGAATTACTGGATAAAGAAACTTTACGCCACCCACGATAAATTAACAGTACTCATTAATGACATAATTATCCATCCACACAAGATGCCTAGTTTCCTTACACATGGTGCTACATACCTCTTACCAAAGGATAACCTATGTACACAGGATGCAGCAAAGTACAGACCAATCACTTGCCTCCCAACCTTATACAAACTTATAACGTCGTGCATTAATCATCGCCTTTTCAGACATTGTGAGCTAAACAACATAATTACCGAACAACAAAAGGGATGCGCGAAAAACTCGATGGGGTGCAAAGAACAACTAATTATTGATTCCGTTGTCTGCAATCAAGCCCACGCCAAACGACGAAATCTCTACATGGCATATGTGGACTACAAAAAGGCCTTTGATTCAGTTCCACATGATTGGCTCATTCAGGTGCTGAAACTCTATAAAGTAAATAATTGTATTGTTAACTTTTTAGAATATGTCATGACTACCTGGCAAACCAAAATCTTTCTGAATGAAGCCGACTGTTCGATACAAACCGACTCTATCCCAATCAGAAGGGGTATATTCCAGGGAGACTCTCTTAGCCCGCTGTGGTTCTGCCTTGCCATGAATCCACACAAACTGAACGCGACCAACTTTGGATTCAGTCTCAAACACAACAACGTACAAGCACTAAAGATAAACCATTTGTTATACATGGACGACTTAAAGTTGATGCTACAAAACAACAGCTGCATGATATGCTTAAAATAGTAGAAGGGTTCTCTAATGACATCCATATGCAATTTGGCTTAGACAAATGCCGAATTATCAATATAGTGAAAGGCAAAATACAGCAGGGGCCCTACGAAATGAGAGATGGCACCTCAATTGAATCCATGGAGGAGGGCCATACTTACAAATACCTTGGAATAAAGCAGGCTCAAAGAATTGATCACTCCACCATGAAAAAGGACCTATCAACAGAGTTCTATAGAAGAGTAAGACGACTGTTGAAAACTAAGCTTAACAGTAAAAATCTGTTTCAGGCTATTAACACCTACGCGTGCTCAGTCTCAGTTACTCATTTGGAATAGTTAAATGGTGCAAGACTGACATTGAACAACTACAACGAAAAGTTCGAGTTCTACTAACAAAAGCTCGAAATCACTATCCAAAGAGCTCCGTCGAACGTACAACTTTGCCACGGTATGAAGGAGGAAGAGGATTGGCAGATATAGGCAAGTTACGTGATCAACAAATTTCCAATTTGCCTAATTATTTCCAGAAATTAGCAGAATTTTCTGATCTACACAGAGTCATATGTCAAGTTGATGACTCAACACCTCTGCGACTGACAGAACAACAAGTTCAAGTATACCACCAGACAACTGAGCAGAAACTGCTCAAATGAAAAGAGAAGCCGCTTCATGGAAGGCATATAAACAACGTCAACCAAGATTATGTCGACAGTTCAGCGTCGAACTACTGGTTGATCTCTGGGCATATGTTTCCTGAAACGGAAGGCTTTATATTG
Organism: Octodonta nipae; assembly: GCA_034190945.1. Lineage (NCBI taxonomy): Eukaryota > Metazoa > Arthropoda > Insecta > Coleoptera > Chrysomelidae > Octodonta > Octodonta nipae. The sequence goes on from CM067216.1 coordinate 128,948,291, forward strand.
GCAATCCAAGATCAAGTAATTCCAACTAAGAACTATCTAAAGTACATCGTCAAAGACCCTTCTATCAACAACGACAGATGCAGATATGGTTGCCAAACATCTGAATCTATCCAGCATATCACAGGAGGTTGCCAAGCGTTCGCTGCAACTGAATACAAAGAACGACACGATGCTGTGGCAAAAATACTGCACCAGGAACTAGCGCTGAATCTCGAGCTATCACAGTCGGTAAGAACACCCTACTATATATACAAACCAGAATCTATTTTAGAAAATAACAACTACAAGCTGTACTGGGACCGGACGATATTGACTGATCGGACTGTTGCTCACAATAGACCAGATATAGTTTTGGTAGCTAAAGTCTCTAGAAAAACAACCTTAATTGACATAATAATCCCTACCAACAATAATATAAATATTAAGCAGGCTGAAAAAATAGCCAAATACAGGGATTTAGAATTTCAAATACAGAGACAATGGGACATGAACAACACTCGAACAGTACCAAATGTTTTGTCAACAACAGGAGTAGTCCCAAAACATCTATTAAACAATTTGAAATACCTCGGTCTGGACGAACATCTTTACCAACTGATGCAAAAGGCCGTCCTGTTGGGAACGGCCCGGACGGTTAGAAAATTCATGGGGAACTGCAGCCACGAAACCAACCACGGGCCTGATAACCTGGCAAGGGCTCCCACAGAGCTAAACCCTTTTGATATGTAGTATATCTGGGGTTTAGTGAATTTTCCCCTAAGGGCACACTATTTGTGTCTTAGAGGGAGTGTGATGCCATACATTTTATGGTCAAGTCGGATAATAATAATAATATAGAACAAGAAGAACCACAAGAACCACAACCAATACAGTCACAACAACAACGTGACCATCCCCAACGGAGTCAAATGAGAACGAGAACTCCAACCGCAGAAAGTGTTGCGCAGGATCAACAGCCAGCGCTCACTCAAGCGGGACTGAAAAGACAGCGCATGAAATGGACTGGCGCCATGAATGAATTTATAGTGCGCACGTTTTACAGAAATACGAACCTTGGCCAGGACAAGAGTGGATATCGCCAAATACTCCATCAAGAGTTCTGTCGTGAGTACCCAGAGCTTCAAGTTACTAAACCGAGAGTCGCAGATCAATATCGTGTCATCTTGAGAAATGGCCTTATTTCCCCTGAACAACTGGACATAATAAAGAGCGAAGTGGAGCGCAAACTATTTGGTCGAAATACAATCGATCCAGAGCCTGAAACAACTTTGGCACAAAGAGCGGACGAGACTCAAGAACTACAACAAGAACAGCCAACCAACGCTGACCTGCTTGAGAAGATCCATGCAGAAATGGAAGGAGCTCTTATAGAGTATAGTGGAACAGATCCACTGACTAGACCAGCTCTTTCCAAACTAAGATCTTCTAAGAAATTGGGTATCGTCTTGCAGGCTATGAACAAATTTATCTTGCCAAACTATGTTTTAGGTGCTAATACGTTAGAGTCGCTACACACAATCATCTACTGTGCTGGAACTTCCATCTGCAGAACAATTGGGGTCGCAGTAAGACCAAAGCAAGACCCTCCCCAATTTAGACAAACACCTCGAATACCACCTTGGCAAAGACGGCTTGAAGAGAAAATCAATTCTCTCCGGAAAGACGTTGGAAGACTGACCGAATACCAACGAGGAGTCAGGAACAACAGAATAGAGAGGCTTGTCAATACTATCATGGACAATAACCGAATACACTCCCAGTGGGATGGAGAAAACATCACATCTCAGCAGTGTCTGGACAGTCTACGACAAAAGCTCTCCGTCTACACAAGCCGATTAAGAAGGTACAAAACCAGTAACCAACGGAAACTAGACAACACACTTTTCCGACAGTCAGAAAAAGGGTTTTATAGAAAACTTAACAACACCAATAATAATGAAGCCCCTAGTTACCCCAGTAAAACAGACATCGAGGAATTCTGGAAAACACAGCTTTCTACAACAATCGCCTATAACTCCAGGGCTAGCTGGATTAATGAGGAGGAGGCTGCATTTCAGAACTGTGATGCCATGCAACACCAACCATTTACAACGGAAGACACATCCAACATAATGAAGCACCTCCATAACTGGAAAGCACCAGGACCAGATGGTATACAAAATTACAGGATAAAGAAACTGTACGCAACCCACGAAACACTAACAGCCCTTATAAATGACGTAATTACCCACCCACACAAGATTCCTAGTTTCCTTACGCATGGTGCTACATACCTCTTACCAAAGGAGAACCTATGTGCACAGGACCCAGCAAAGTACCGACCAATCACTTGCCTTCCAACCTTCTACAAACTCATAACATCGTGCATTAATCATCGCATTTTCAAACATTGTGAGCTGAACAACATAATTACTCACCAACAAAAGGGATGCGCGAAAAATTCGATGGGCTGCAAAGAACAATTGATAATTGATTCCGTTGTCTGCAATCAAGCCCACGCCAAACGTCGAAATCTCTACATGGCATATGTGGACTACAAAAAGGCCTTTGATTCAGTTCCACATGATTGGCTCATTAAGGTACTGAAACTCTATAAAGTGAATAATTGTATTATTAACTTTTTAGAATATGCCATGTCCACCTGGCAAACCAAAATCTCACTGAATGAAGCCAACTGTTCGATACAAACTGACCCCATTCCAATCAATAGGGGTATATTCCAGGGAGACTCTCTTAACCCGCTGTGGTTCTGCCTTGCCATGAACCCTCTCTCAAACAAACTGAACTCGACTAATTTTGGATTCAGTCTCAAACACAACAACGTACAAGCATTAAAGATAAACCATTTGTTATACATGGACGACTTAAAGTTGATGGCAGCTACGAAACAACAGCTGCATGATATGCTTAAAATAGTAGAAGGGTTCTCTAGTGACATCCATATGATATTTGGCTTAGACAAATGCCGAATTATTAATATAGTTAAAGGCAAAATACAGCAGGGGCACTTCGAAATTGGAGATGGCACCTCAATTGAATCTATCTTGAATCTATGGGGGAAGGTCATACTTATAAATACCTTGGGATAAAGCAGGCTCAACGTATTGATCACATGACTATGAAAAAGGACCTAACAGCAGAGTTTTATAGAAGGGTAAGACGACTGTTGAAAACTAAATTAAACAGTAAAAATCTGTTTCAGGCTATTAACACCTATGCGTGTTCAGTGCTCAGTTACTCTTTCGGTATAGTTAATTGGTGCAAGACTGACATTGAACAATTACAAAGAAAAGTTCGAGTTTTACTAACAAAAGCTCAAAATACCACCCAAAGAGCTCTGTCGAACGTACAACTTTGCCACGGTATGAAGGAGGAAGAGGATTGACAGATCTAAGCAAACTATTAGATCAACAAATTTCCGTTTTGCGTAGTCATTTCCAGAAACTCGCGAAATTTTCTGATCTACACAGAGTCATGTGCCTGGTTGATGACTCAACACCACTGCGACTGACGCAACAACATGTCCAATTACACCACCAGACCACAGATCAGAAACTGCTGAAATGGAAAGAGAAGCCCCTTCATGGAAGACATATAAATTACGTCAACCAAGATTATGTCGACAGTGCAGCGTCGAACTACTGGTTGATCTCTGGTCATATGTTTCCTCAAACGGAAGGCTTTATCTTGGCAATCCAAGATCAAGTAATTCCAACTAAGAACTACCTAAAGTACATCGTTATAAAGATCCTTCTATTAACAACGACAGATGCAGGTACGGTTGCCAAACATCTGAATCTATCCAGCATATCACAGGAGGTTGCCAAGCGTTCGCTGCAACTGAATACAAAGAACGACACGATGCTGTGGCAAAAATACTTCACCAGGAACTAGCACTGAAACTTGAATTATCACAGTCGGTAAGATTACCATACTATAAATACAAACCAGAATCTGTTTTAGAAAATAACAACTACAAGCTGTACTGGGACCGCACGATACTGACCGATCGGACAGTTGCTCACAAAAGACCAGATATAGTTTTGGTAGATAAAGTCTCTCGGAAAACAACTTTAATTGACATAGCAATTCCTAACAACAATAATATAAATATCAAGCAAGCTGAGAAAATAACCAAATATAGAGATTTGGAATTTTAAATAAAGACTCAGTTGGACATGAACAACACACGAACTGTACCAATTGTTATGTCAACGACAGGACTAGTCCCAAAACATCTATTAAACAATTTAAAATACCTCGGTCTGGACGAACATCTTTACAAACAAATGCAAAAAGCCGTCCTGTTGGGAACGGCCCGGACGGTCAGGAAATTCATGGGAAACTGCCGCCACGACTCCAACCACGTGCCTGAAAACCTGGCAAGTGCTCCCACAGAGCTAAACCCTTTTGATATCTAGGATACTGGGGTTTAGTGACATTTCCACTAAAGGCACTCATAGCGTGCCTTAGAGGGAGTGTGATACCATACATTGTATGGTCAAGTCGGGAAATAATAATAATAGTGGCCTTTATTCATTTTAATATTGGTTATAATATTTATAACAGTGCAACATTGTAATATTATTTATATTCATCAGAATGCGGCGCAGTCTAGCTGTAGTAGCTACTCTACTGAACCGCAACCTGACACATGAGAATATCTAATACATTGCATAAGTATAGAAAAATAAGCAAATAAAATTATGTAAGGCGAGTGCAAAACGTAACCCTAATACTAAACATGTTGTTATCCTTCCCGTAACACATACATGTAATATACACACACATATATATAAAATATATAAGATCCAAATAAACTAGTTGTTATTTTGTAAACATAATAAGTACTTTTTATATGTAATTTTAAATGTGTTAGGATTAGAAAAAGTTAAATTGTTTGGAAGAGAATTGAAATGTTTTACAGCATTGTACGAGAATCCTCTCTGAAACATTGCAGTCTGATGATGAGGCATGGTAAGTCGATTAACATCACGTATGTTAACATTGTGTATGTTACTGCGGAACACAATTCGTTGCATTATAGTTTGAGGAGCGGCAGTGTCATTAATAATTTTTATTAAGAAACAGCAAAAATGCAGAGTCCTTCTTGCATCCATTTTCAACCAGTTAATATCCTTATAGAGGTGCGAGATGTGATCATATTTACGTAAACTGTATACAAACCGTAAGCAAGAATTTTGAACTCTTTGGATTCTCCATTTGCTGTCTTCATCCAAACAAAATCCATAGATATAATCACAATAATTAAAATTAGACAGTACCAATGACTCGCAAAGTTGCTTTTTTAAATTCAAGTTTAAAATAAATCGATTATTATATAATATTTTAAGATACATATATGATTTCTGGAGAAGTTTTTTTAGGTGATCTTTAAATCTGAGTTGAGTATCCATTAGAATTCCTAAATTTTTTGCGGTTTCTACGAAGTTTAGTTTTGAGTCATTAATTCTTATATCGAGAACGTCTTTTAATAAATGAACTGTAGTCTTATTACCAAATATCATAATTTTTGACTTCGATGGATTTAGTTTTAGGTTATGCGCTGTACACAGTTGACTTAAAATTTGTAGATCTTGGATAACATTTGACTCGGTAGCCCGATAATTTTTTACATCAAAACTGCAGTATATTTGAGTATCGCCTGCAAACGCTTGTATCTTGCAATAATTTAATGGCATCAATATATCAGATGTGTACACAAGGAACAATAATGGACCCAGTCTTGAACCCTGAGGAACACCGGAAAAGATCTGCAATTGATTAGAGAATTTATTGTCTGAAAATATTTTCAGGTACCTGTTAGTTAAATAAGATTTAATTAAGGAAAATGACCCATTTTGAAAACCCTAATATTTTAATTTCGATAATAAGAGCGTATGATTAATTGTATCGAACGCTTTGGAAAAATCTAGAAGTACCGACAAAGTATTTCTTTTATCGTCATAAGAACGTACAATATCATCAATTACATTTATTAAGGCAACAGTAGTGCCATAACTTTTACGAAAGCCACATTGATTTATGAGGATCATATTATTGTATGTAATATATTCATATATTTGATTGTACATAATTCTTTCTACAATTTTTGACATGGCTGGAAGGATGCTTACAATGCGAATATCATCTAAAGTTTTGGGATTATTTACCTTTGATAACGGTTTGCCAATTGATAATTTCTATTGATCCGGAAAATAATTAGCTTCAATACAACAGTTGACAATATGGGTTATATACTTATCTATAAATGGACTACAATACTTTAACATACATGGCGAAATTTCATCAGTACCAACAGCATTTGTTTTGATAGCATGGATTATTTTATTTACTTCTGCCACCTCCGCCATTCGAAAGTGTAACTGTTCATTAAATATGTTATTATTATAATAGTTTATTTTCTCATCACAATTCGAAATATTGTTTAATAGCATACCAAAAAAATTGTTAATGTGATTTGGATCTGAAAGAACTTTATTAATGGGATTTTTATTACTAGAACAAATATTAAAATTTCTTAGTGCAGACCATAACTTTTTCGAATTTTTCTCTTCGAATAATAAATTTATATATTTCTTTTTCTCTCGTCTAATAAATAACTGATAACGTAAAGTTTCTTAAAAATTTATAACTAACCCAATCTTCAGTTAGCCTAGTGCGTTTAAACTTTTTTAAGGCAATGTCCCGTTGTTTCATAAAAATTTTAATATCAGCCGTCAACCATGGGGCTTTAGGTTTAGTAATTCGCGATTCTCGCAATGGAGCGTGTTCATCAAATAATAATAGAATAAGGTCATTGAATATTTGAATTTTATTATCAATATACGGTTCATACACAATGTTATTCCAAGGCAAACTGTACAGTGTATTTAAAAAATTGACCAAATTAAAACTTTTAAAACAACGGTATTTAATAATCTTCGGCAACATAGGCGTTTTAATTAAATTGACATTACAGTATATCATACTATGATCTGAAATACCCTCTGATAGAGTTACCCCACAATCCCTTACCAACGATTTGTTGGTTACAAAAATAGCATCTATTAGGGTACACACTGTTCCAGTGACCCGAGTAGGTTCTTCGATTAGTTGCACAAGGTTATAGTTTTCAAACAAAGCAGTTAGTGGATTTTCTGGGTTAAGCAAATTGATATTAAAGTCACCTAGGCAAAAAATTTCGTCAAAAGTTGGATATATCTGGGAAAATATGTTTTCAAAATCTGGGGCAATGCTATTGAAATTCAGTGAAGGTGGTCTATAAAAAACCAAAAACCCATACGTCTTTTTGTGTATTTTAATTTTAAATAGCAAGTATTCTAGTTGAGGGTTAGTATCAACCTGTTACGGACTTCCTCTTTATGAATTTGGGGATAGCGGTACGATTTAGTGTATATGGGTTTGGCGTTGTTCGTGTCGATGGAATGTTTAATTTCGTTCGTGAAACTAAGATGGGCGCCTTCTAAGTAGAAAATGTCGGAAAAGTCAAGACACAGTTGTTGTATTAGTTCGGCCCCTTCCTCGTTAAGGTGTTCAAATCGGAGTTGATTATTAATTTCCGTTTGTCTATCGATATTAAAATTGGTCGCGAATGAGATTTCTTCGCAATGATTTACAAAGAAATTTTCAATGGGTTCTAATATGATATTGACGAAATTTATAGTTTTTGGACAGGCATTAGCTTTTAAGATGGATGTGAAAAATTCGCTTTTGTCGTTAACTTGGACTAAAGCATTCGGGAGTCTCACATTTTCTAGGACCGTAGTGGTTAGAATAGCGCCCGTATTGCGTAAGTCACATTTAAGTTTGCAAATCCGTTCGTTCGCGGTTCGATAGTAAACGTGTTTGAAATTGTTGGAGATTGGTTGTTTGAATATATTGTTTCGTCGGTTACTTTCATAAGTAGAATAGTTTTAAAGTTGGTAATAAGAAGTCAGAACCTAGTAGACCATCGAATTCGATGTCTAAGTTACAGATGTAAACTTTGTGTGTATCATTAAGATTAAATGGCACTAAGGTCGATTCGTTAATCAGGATTTTTTGATTAGTGATATCTTGTATCACAACATTTTCTGGGTATCGGTGTCGAAATTTTTCACAAGTGTTTCGTTTAAAAATTGATAAACCGACACCTGCGTCTATTAACAGTTTATACGTATAAGTGGCGTCGTTGATGTAGAAAAGGTTCTTAGAATTTACCGAAAGTGAGGGGCTTATAGGAAAGCTTATTCCGGAAAATTAAGGTTGGGGTTGAAGTCGTCGAGTAAACTCATGGTTTCGAACTGGGTTTGAAGATTGCAGATCTGTGTATCGGGTGGTTTGTCCACTGTAAGTACCTCTTGAAAATTTTGTCGTCGGTCTTCAGGTAATTCAGAAGGGAATTCAGGGTAATTGCTTTGATTGGTAGTATGAATTTGTATAAGGATCATCGTTTGTGAAATTGTTCAAAGGATAGTAGAACTCATCTTGGTTGAAGTGGTGAGTTCTTTGTTGTTGGTTTCTGTAAAAATTGAGATTTGGTCGAGATTGATTAGAACTTTGATATTGTTCACTGGCAGAAGGTCGATTTTGTTGTGGGGGATACCTATTGGGGTCAATATTGGGCCTAGTTTGATTAGCCGATTGATAAGAAGAATACGGTCTAAATTGTTGCGGGTTCTCATTGTTAAAGTTTTGGTGTGGTTTGGTTGTTGTTGTCGTTGTCGTGTTAGACATTCGTTATACAAATGTCCGGTGCGTTTGCAAAACGAACACTGTTTAACAAAAGTTTGAGGAGGTGGTTGTCTTTGTGGTTGATATTGTTGAGGTTCCGTACATTTGAGAATTTTTGATTCTCCAACAAAGTTGGATTTCTCTTTTTATTCGGGAAATTGCGGTCATTATATCAGGAGGGTTACTAGCACGAATAATTTGGCCTATTTTTGGTTCAAGTCCGGTCAAAAGACTATTTAGAGCCATGGAATCTATAAGACAAATTTGGTTGTTAGATTCTGTTTGTTAACAGCCGCGTGCATTTTTGCCTCGTGGCTTTGTAGTCTCGCTGAGAAAGTTAGTGGGGATTCAGTTGTTAGTTGTCGCATTCTTTGTAAATCCTGGATTAAAGAGGACAAGTCGCGTGAGTCACCGAAATGGTTTTCTAAAAGTGTTTTTATTTCATCCCAAGTCGACTCATTTCTTGAATTAACAAGCTCGGCTGCACGGCCTCTTAGCTTGTTTTTAATGTGCAAAACTAAAAGAGTTGTTTGATTTGCGACAGCCATATTGTGTGCTGTCGAACAGGAGCTGATGAATGTATTTAAGAAAATTGGATTGCCGTCATATTCGGGGATTATAGCAAAAATTTCCGCAACTTGGTATGTTTCTACTGTACCTTGGCGTGTTTCAATCATATTTAGAAATATTTTGAACTAGTTTATATAAACAAATAGATCAAATTAACTATGAAAATAGAAAAATCAGTATATGTGTTTTTTTTGTAGGTAAAATTGTTACAGAAATAATAAACAGTTTAAGGTAAATGTAATAAAATGAAGGTAAAAGGTAAATGCAATAAAGTAAATGAGATATATTTTCAGTATTAGACACAATTAAAATAATATCGAACACAAAAGCACAGAAGGCCTCTACGTGTTTAAGTATATGTTTCAAGAATTGTTTTAAAATAATAAGATAAATGTGGGTGAATATTAAATGATAGAACTGTATGTTCAAGATTCTTAAAAATCGTATCGATTAAATCAATAAAATAATAAAAAAACAATAACTTGATGATTGTAATAGTACATACGTTGATACTCCTGGCATGATACTGTTCTGGAGAAGCTGAGGACTGGTTGCGTGTTCCCGGTTCTGGCTGCCACAGTTATTGTCTCGGTCTGGAAGTTCTTGTCCACCAGGATTTGGAAATCGACACAATTAGTGAGTTAAAAGTTAAAACTATAAATAAAACATTAAATTGAAAATTAAAAGCGAACTAACTAAATGGTACAAGTATACTAACGATAAATGACGACGGTGGGACCGCGTCGCTCTCATTTATGACATTAAGAAAGCTGGCTAATCAAAAGAACGGTCGAGTCGATGCGTTCCCACGTTTACATAATGAAGCAGGAAACTGGTCAGCGGAATATGATACTTTGTATCATCTAGAGGTTAAATTGAAATAGTCTCTGAGTTTTTATCTGGATTACCGCAAGTTTTACACAATTATAACAGTAGGTATCTATTGGCTTATCCAGATACGAAATGCAAATAATTTTGTCTTTATTTGTGAATAACTGTTAAAAGCAAGATATCTAACGGGATATCCAGATTAAATTAATATTAAAATTTCTATAGCGAATTCCATATGTGAAACTTAATGTTATTAGTAGGCTGCTATTGGACTATCCAGGGTTTGCATAACTTTGATTGTTAATTGTTTCCAGAAGAATAGTTGTGGCATAATTTGTCAATGTTCAGGTACTTTTTTGGGAAATAACACTATAATTCAGACTCCGTTGTCAATGGCAAAGAAACTATGAAAAAACGACACACTTCTAAAATTTAAAATATTTGACAATTGTATTTGACTCATGCAGTAACTAAGAAAATTTAATTTGATAATACACAGGGTGACACAGAAACTTCTAAAGGTCATCTAATAAATATTAAAGGTCCTTTCAAATTGGAAAAATTAGAAAGGGGTGATCTTCAGAATTTTATGTGGCGCTCCTAGGTGTGACTTTGTTATGAAATAGGGCATTCGCCAAAAATGGAATGGAATAATTTTGTTGATTCACTGATCCCATTAAAATCATAACGAAAAACCTGGGTAAAACCTTATGAACTATTGTTGTTTACAAGGACATGACCATTAGTAATTTCTTCCTTAATCATCGGCAACTATGAACGATTGAATTCTACAGAGGTAGAAGCGATACAATCGTTTTCATTTAACAAAATTAAAGCAGACACTTATGACCAAGGTCCCAAGCATGTTCACACATTTTGGATATTTCAAACTGTCGTTTTTTAACGTAATTTTTGTGTTGGTTTATTCGAACATTTAGAGGTCTACAGGTTTCTCCAATATAAAATTTATTACATTCACAAGGAATTTTATAAATGCAATTTTCTATATTTTGAGTTGGGGTGTTTTTTGGTTTTATTTTTTATATAACTGATTTTAGTGTATCTCTTGTTTTAAATGATATTTTAATATTATATCTGTGGCCCACTCTTTTTAGTCTTTCTGAGAGACCCTGTATGTATGGTATAGTTATTGTGGTAATGTGATTATCTTGGGAGACACTGTTGTTTGGTGAAGTTTGCGATCGTTTGGTATTTGATTTTGTATAACTCTTTATTAATAAATTTTTCAGAGTAATTATTGGCAGAGAACACATTTTTTATAAACTTTCTTCTTCTTTAAATTTATATGTTATGTTAGAACAGTTGGTTTTTGCTCTGTCATATAGAGATTTGGTGATACCTCTTTTTACTGAATGTGGTTGATTAGAGTAAAAGATGAGATACCTGTTAATGTGAGTCTGTTTTCTGTAAACTTCTGTTTCAAATGTCGACTGTGTTTTTGTTGTTAAAATGTCCACAAGAAAGATAATTTGATATTCTGTTCAAGTTCTAGTGTAAACTGAATAGTTTGTTCTTTGTTGTTTATTTCATAAAGTAATTCAGGTAAATCTTCAAGATTATATTCCCAAATAACTAATATGACATCTACATAACGTAACCAAACCAACAGTCTGATCTGTTTTGAGCAAATTGTTTGTTCTTCAAATTTTTCTATAAAAATGTTGCTTTAAGGAAGAGACACTGCCATGTTAAAATCTTGTTTGTAGATGTCATCGTTAAATTGAAAATATGTTGTTTTTGTATAAAATGTTAGTAGTTCCATTATTGTATTAATGGACAATTGTGTACGTTGATTTAGTAAAGAATCATGTTCTAATCGTTCTTTTACTATGGGAAGTGTTTTTATGACACTAACATTATTTTTTAGATTTACAAACTGCTAGTGTGAATTTATAGAGCTGACAATTGGTGTCAATGGAATGTTGGGTTTATGAACTTCTATAGAAAACAAAATATACCGCTTATTTTACAATCACAATTCTTTTAAAAATTATTTCTCCACTTACTGGTAACTCTAACTTTCACTTTAAAAACAGCGCACAGTTCTTAGAAAAATTATCACATGCACAATACAAAAACACTTTCACACTAGCAAGTTTTGACATTATACAATAATGTTAGTGTCACCAAAACACTTCTCATAGTAAAAGAACGATTAGAACATGATTCTTTACTAAATCAACGGACACAATTGTCCATTAATACAATAATGAAACTACTAACATATTTTCAACTTGACGATGACATCTGCCAACAAAATTTTGACATGGAACTGGGTTCCTGTGTGTCTCCTGCCTTAAGCAACATTTTTATGGAAACATTTGCTCAAAACAGATAAGACTTTTGGTTTGGTTGTGTTATGTAGATGTCATATTAGTTATTTGGGAATATAATCTTGAAGACTTACCTGAATTACTTAATGACATAAACAACAAAGAACAAAATAATCAGTTTACACTAGAACTTGAACATAATAACAAATTATCTTTATTGGACATTTTAACAACAAAAACACCATCGACATTTAAAATAGAAGTTTACAGAAAACCGACTCCTAATAGGTATCTCAACTTTTACTCTAATCAACCACATTCAGTAAAAAGAGGTATCACCAAATCTCTATATGATACAGCAAAAACCAACTGTTCTAACACCGATAGATTTAATGAAGAAAAAAAGTTCTCTGGCAATAATTACACTGAAAAATTTATTAATAAAGATACTTCTCACCACCCTCCAAATCGGTCCCAAAGATAGCCTGCGGCTTGGATGGACTGAAATTGAGGGTGGTGAGAAGTATGATGGAAACAATCCTTCGATTCAGTGGCATGGACATCCTGGTATGCTGTCTCAATATTTGCAGCCCAGATTCGAAGACCGTTGACTGTTACTTCCAACAAACTTCCCGATGTCGAAATGGAGAGTCCTACAAATATCGTCACACCAGGAAGGATTCCAGGACATTCCGGGACGAAATGGTCTTAAGGAGGGGGCAATGTTACGAGAATTCATCCGATAGCTGGTGCAATCGGCCATCAACATTTCGCATTCCCAGAAGTGCCGGAATAACGTCCCTTCCACGAATTGGTAATAGCCGATGACTTTCTCTGTCTTGGATCTTCGAAAGCACCGTACCAATTCCGACATTGCTTGTGTCGGTATCCAAATCGAAGTTTGCATCTGGCAAAGGATAACTTAAGACGGGGGCACTCGTCAATGCTCTTTTCAGTGTCTCGAATGATCGCTGGCAATCCTCGTCTCACTGGTATTGTACCTTCCCCTCGGTGAGTCTAGTAAGCGGCTTGGCGATGTTGGCAAATCCGGCTACGTACCGACGATAGTACGTGCATAACCCCAGGAAACTTCTTAACTGATGGATATCTTTAGGTATCGGCCATTCCTGGACAGCTTTGACTTTCTGTTTATCAACAGCTACTCCCTCTGCGGAAACCATATGTCCAAGATATTGCACCTGTTCTTGGAACAGCGGACACTTCTTCGGGCTTAACTTTAGTCAGGAACTTCGAAGTCGCCGAAACATCTCCTCCAGGTTCTTGACGTGGTCTTCAAATGATCTTCCAACCACGATAATGTCGTCAAGATACATCAAGCATGTTTTCCATGAAAGCCCTTTTAACACTGTTTCCATCAATCTTTCAAACGTCGCTGGAGCATCACCGTGAATTGGTAAAGTCCTGAGCCGATGGTAAAGGCAGTCTTTTCCCGGTCTTCTTTAGCAAGTTCCACCTGCCAATAACCGCTCTTAAAGTCCAGGGTGGAAAACATATTCGATCCAGCCAACGTATCTAGGGTATCGTCAATTCTTGGAAGAGGATAGCTGTCTTTCTTTGTAGCGTTGTTTAATTGCCGATAGTCCACGCAAAATCGGGTCGAACCATCTTTTTTTTTTAACCAAGACAACTGGAGAGGCCCAAGGGCTATTGGATGGTTCAATAACACCTTCTTCCTCCATCTCTCGGACTATCCTGTCGGCTTCTTATCTTTTAGCTAGGGGTAGTCTTCTCGCCGACTGTCGAATAGGTTGAGCGTCCCCAGTATTAATTTTATATTTCACCAGATCAGTTCATCCTCTTTTTCCGTTTCCTACATCGAAGATAACCTGGTAGTTTCTAACGATGTACCTCAATTTTGCTTTCTGGTTTGGTATCAAATTCTTAGATGAATTGGTGATAGTTTATCTGGTGTTATTTCTGCATGCTGTATGCTTCTGACTACAGAGGAAACTATTGAACAATGGCCCAAAGTTGTTCCTTTCTTTAGCACAACCGAGTAATGATTCAGGTTCATTACTCTTACTGGAACAATCTCCCTGGCACGAAACAGAGTCTTCCCCAGTGCGACCCCTCTGCCTACATTTCCGTCGTTTAGTACAGGATCAAACATCATTACTGTTCCAGGTTTAGCTTTCCATCTAAGCAAGCATCTATTATGATTTCAGCTCTTTCCGGAACATTGACATCCTCTGCTAAGATGGCTCGAAGCATTATGTCATCTTTTCCATGAAGCACCACTTCTTCGTCATTCACTCGCAGAATTCCATCTTTGAAGTTTAACTGGAATCCCTTGAAGCTCATGACATCCATTCCAATGATTACTTCGTCTTCGATGTCTGCCACTAATGCCCGATGTAGGAAGATTGTGTTCCCCAAGGTCATTTCAACCTCTATTTCACCATGGACTTTCGCTGCTTCTCCTGACGCTGTTCGTAGTTGCCATTTGGTTGGTTTTATCATCGTCTCTAAAACGATGTTGGGTCTTATAACTGTTTTTGTCGCACCTGTATCCAGCAGAATTGCACATTGCTTCTTATTAATAAAGCCATCTACAAAGACACTGTTAACGTGGTTGCGTAGTGAAGCGACATATGCGTTGGTAGTTGGGGCTTGTTGGCTACAGGTCGACGATGGCCCCTTCCCATCGACCCTCTTTAGTTTTCCGACGAGGAAGTTGGGCTTCCATTGCTCTCCTTGCAACGACTCCTTATGTGTCCTACCTTACCACACTTCCAACATCTCAGTTGTCTTTTCTCGGTAAGGACTTTCTCTATTATCTTTCTTATAGAGGCTTCATCGTATCCGACATCTTCTGATTCTCCGTCTCTCCGACTCTGGCTTAACCTCTGCAAGGATTTTTCGCAGTCTCGAATTCTAGCGCTCGAGCAAGTGAATCCACTAATTGAGTCGGTCGAGCTAATGTTAAAGCTTGTCTGGCTTGCTTCGTTGTCTCGCAGTCCATCCAAAAACGCTTGTACTGCTTACGTTTCTATCACATTTTCCGGTGGGGCTGGATAGGCAAGGCGAACCAGACGGGCAATATCGACTTCAAACTCTTGTAGGGATTTATTAGATTTCTGGTGGCGATTTTTTAGTTGGGAGTGATAAACGTGCTCCAAATGGGTTTGCCCATACCTCAGTTCTAAATGTTTGACCAGTTGTTCGTAGTCTTCTTGCTCCGAGGTATTCAACGTTTGTAAGATATCTGTAGCATCTCCTCTTAAGGCTAGGGTTAATGCTATTGCCTTCTCCTCTGCCGACCATCCGTTTAACTTTGCTGCAGTCTCGAATTGGCGCCTATAATTAGTCCATGAGATTTCCCATCAAATTTTGGAGGTTTCATTTTGTGTCTTGCTCCTTCGTGGCCAATTTTTGAATCCACTACTTCTGGACTGTTTCTCCTTTTTGGTTTTTGATTGAGTTTCTCCCCTTTGTATCGAGACTACTTGTTCTTTTATTTTGCTGATCTCACCCTCCATTATCTGTTTTAGCTCATCTATCCGCGTTTCGTTTTCGAGAGTCGTCTGGTTGAGCTCTTCGACCATTGTCTGCTTTAGCTCTTACATCCGAGCTTCTGGACTATTTTCTCTTCTAGCATTTCTGAATTTTCCTGAACCATGCTTTTCAAATTTTCTTCTAAGGATTGAGCATTTTCGTGTAATTTCTGCCAAAGACTTCGAATTTTCTAGTAATTTGACTACTAATTTATCTTCTAGGGTTTTAGAATTTTCTAACAGTTGGTCTTCTAGGGCTTTAGAATTTTCTTGTACTTTGTCTACTAATTTATCTTCTAAAGTCTTAGAATTTTCCACTAATTTATCTTCTAACGACTCTTTCAAGTTTTTAGAATTTTCTACCAATTTATCTTGTAACGTTTCTTTTAAACTTTCCTCCATTTTTTTCAATAGCAACTCATGTCCCCATCACCAGAAACTTCAAACAAATAAGTATCGGGATTGTTACCTTCATTTATTAGGGCATCTCGTAGCCGTTGTATTAATTTCACTTTTCTTCCCACTAATTTCTAAATCCCTTTCTTCAAGTTCTTTTTTTAAGTCCGTCACTTTCAATTGGTCCAAATTCACCGCTTTAAACATTGTCAGGCTATTTATTTTTCACTTCAAAAGTTCCACAAATACACCTACAACTGTCACCACTGTAATGTTTTTATTTTCACACTCGGGTTCTGTTCAGTCCTTGGATTTATTTAAAAACACAGTCCAACTCACTCTAATTTATTTCCACTACTTTAACACAATTTATATTCACAGAAACTACTATTTACATCTTATCTTAACTGTACAATACGACCGTCGAAAACTGAATGCCTCCTATCGCCAGCTGTTCATATTTATATATTTCTCTTCGAAATGTCTGGTAAGTCCACGAACCATCGGCAAACTCTTTCATGTTCTGGAAGTTTTAAGGGAATTCCGAGTAACGGCAGCGGTCGGCTTGTTGAGAGACGAAACATTTCGCATTCCCAGAAGTGCCGGAATAACGTCCCTTCCACGAATTGGTTGATGGCCGATTGCACCAGCTGTCGGATGAATTCTCGTAACAATATAATTTAACTGCAAACACCAATAGCATATTTTTTTTATATGTTTTTATGGGAAGCTACGATAACAATGAAGTAGTTTATCTATGGGAACACTATTGGAACTGCAGCGACAAAAGCACACTAAATATTAATAAAACCCCTTACAAAACTATCGAATTCTGTGAGAATTTATCAGCCAAACCATACATCAAAGTTGCCATAATCTTTATGGAATACTTTTGGAAATGCAGCGACAAACACACATTAAATATTGTTAAAATCTAATACAAGTATCAAGCCATAGGGATCTAACAGCCAAACCATACAAGCAATTGGCCATGATATTCTATAGGTTTCTATGAGAATTGTTTGATAAAAATAAAATTAATATATATAGGATTATAATTAAAATTATGGCATAATCTGTACGTTCTTATAAACTGGACCTATAAAATCATGAAAAAGAGTATGGTTCTAGAAGAGAATTTCAGCAAAAAATACAATTAAATGTATATGTCTTTATCTGTAGATACATATGAAATATACACTGAAATTGTATGAAATTTAACGGAATATTCATATAGATCGAGATTCTAAGCTAAAAGTTTAGATTACGATAAATTATTAAGAATTTAGCGGTAAACACCAATTAAATAAATGTTGTAAGAAGAAGTTTTTATAAGAAAATGTGCACGGAAAATTCATGTTTTCAACTGTCTTTTATGTGAAAATCCAAGGAAAAATGATCTCTACCTAATACTAATAGTTTTGAATTCCTTTGTCACATTAATAGCCCCTTGTTGGCCTTTTTTGTACCTGTAAATATTTCAATATATTTTTTCGCATAAGAGATTCTGTTTCGTAATTGGGTTCCCTTCATTGCTTAATTGGGATTTAGCCCAATAAAATGTAGTTTTTTAGCAGTTGAGCTGTGACCGTTGATATTCATTGTGTATCTGTTGTGTATTCAGTTTATTGGTGGTTCATTTTCCCTATTGTATGATCTGTGGGTTGTGGGTTCATTGTTCATTTGTTAGTTGAGCTGTTAAGTATGGTGGGTGATCATTAGTTTACTGCGAATTTTTCAAGACGTTCTGTCTCGTATACTGTGTAATCTGTAAAGACTCTGAGGATGTATTGTCAACACAAGTGTTTGTGATTAATTGGTTAAAATTGAATCTTGAGACCCAAAATTTGGAGGGGGGCTTTAACCCCCAGACCTTCCCACTGACTACAGCTTTGATCATAAATACAAATCTACTTTAGTTCAAATTTATGTTCTGTATACCTTTAATGTTAGGCTTGTTCATATAGTGACCAGTTTTATATAATTGGTTTAAAATGATACTGGTGTAAATACTTTATGAAGTTTATTTTAGATTTTCTTGGGAATAATACCACATCAGAGTTCAAACTTGTGTATATTTTAAAACCAAACGTTTCAAAATCCTGTCGGATTTCGTTTTCAATGGATATAAATTTATAAAGTAAAATTGAAATATATGACAATTATTTTGACAAATATGTTTACGTTACTATGGAATTTCTTTGATTTTAAATATACAGGGTGCACAAGAAATTCCAAAGATCATTAAAATCAAAAAAAATTTTCAAGTTGGAAGAACTTGAAAAATTGTCTTCAGAATTTATTTGTGGCGTTCCTAGGGACGACTTTCTTTTTAAGATAGTCCATTTGCCAAAAAATGCGATCAAAGAATTCTGATAATTCAGTGATCCCATTAAAGTCATAAGGGAAAACCTAGGAAAAAACCTCATGAACTATCCCGATATAGGGTTGTTCAAAAGGATATGCCCATTGTTAATTTCATCTTTAATTATCGGCAACCAGACATGACTGAAATCTACGGAAGTAGAAGCGATGCAGTCGTTTTCATTTAACAGAATTAAGGCAGATTCTTTTAATTTTCGTTTTGTGCAGTGTTCTTCTTTGTGTAATATTGTTGTGTTTTGAAATTGTATTTTATGGCCTTGGTCCCAAGCATGTTCACAAATTTTTGATTTTTCGAACTGACGTTTCTTTATGTAATTTTGATGTTCATTTATTCGAACATTAAGAGGTCTAGAGGTTTCTCCAATATAAAACTTATTACATTCACAAGGAATCTTATAAATGCAATTTTTTGAGTTTTGCGTAGCGTTTTTTGGTTTTGTTTTTGTTATAATAGATTTAAGCGTATTTGTTGTTTTAAATGTAGTTTTGATGTTAAATTTGTTGCCTACTCTTCTCAATCTCTCTGACAGGCCCTGTATATATGGTATTGTTGTTGTTATAATGTGGTTTTCCTGGTTGTCAGTATTATTAGGTGAAGTCTGGTGTTGGTTGTCAGTTGTTTTGTGCTCAATTTTATTTAACTCTTTGTTAATAAATTTTTGAGGGTAATTGTTTGCAGTTAGAACATTTTGTATAAATGATTTTTCTTTGTTGAATTTAGTAGTATCTGAGCAGTTAGTCTTTGCTCTGTCATATAAAGATTTAATAACACCTCTTTTTACCGTATTTGGATGGTTCGAGTTAAAATTGAGATATCTGTTAGTGTGAGTTGGTTTTCTGTAAACTTCTGTTTCAAATGAAGATTGTGTTTTTGTTATTAAAATGTCCAAAAAAGGTAGTTTGTTATTTTGTTCGATTTCTAATGTAAATTTTATGGTTGGTTCTTTGTTGTTTATGTCGGTTAATAATTCCTGTAAATTTTCCAGATTTTGTTCCCAAATAATGAATATGTCGTCAACATAACGCCACCACACCAACGGTTTATTTTCTTTTGAAAAAATCATTTGTTCTTCAAATTTGTCCATAAAGATGTTACTTAAGGCAGGGGACAGACAAGAACCCATAGCCATGCCAAAATCTTGTTGGTAGAAATCATCGTTTAACTGAAAGTAAGTTGTTTTCGTACAGAAAGTGAGTAATTCCATTATTGTGTTAATAGATAAACGAGTTCGTTGATGAAGTGAATAGTCATGTTCCAATAATTCTTTTACTATAGGAAGTGTTTTAGCTACGGGAACATTGTTATATAAGTTTACTATGTCAAAACTTGCTAGTGTAAATGTATTTTTGTATTGTATATGAGACAATTTTTCTAAGAAATCTGCACTGTTTTTAAGATGAGAAATTGAATTACCTGTAAGTGGAGAAATAATTTTCAGCAAAAATTTTGAAAGTTCATTACATGGAGAATTTATGGAACTGACAATTGGTCTCAAAGGGATGTTGGGTTTATGAATTTTTGGTAAGCCATAGAAGTGTGGAGGTTTAGTATAATGTGGAGTGAGAGTTTTGCGTTCTTGGTCTGTAAATTCGTGTTTGTGACTGTAGAGTAAACGGTATATTTTGCTTTCTACTGAACTTGTCGGGTCTTTGTTTAGTTTAGTGTATTGTCCTTGATTAATTATGTTCATAATTTTGTCATCATAGTCATTTTTATTCAAAATCACTGTTGCATTGCCTTTGTCTGCAGGTAAAATTTTGATTGAATTATCATTTCTTAATTCTTTAACTGAATGTAATTCATTTTTAGAAAGATTATTTTTGATTCTTAAAGGTTTTTCTAGTTCAATTTTCGCTCTAATCCTGTATTCTTCAGCGTCACTTGAATTTAATTTATTTGCGGTTTGTTCAATAGCACTAATAACGTCAAATTTAGGAACTGTTTTCGGGGTAATTGCAAAATTAAGGCCTTTTTGTAAAACTGAAGTTTCAGAAATGTTTAGTTGTTTGTCAGAAAGATTAATAACAGTTTTTGTTAAAATAAAATTCTTGTCTCGAGTAGTATTTGTTGATATGTTTTTATTTAAGAGAAGTTGATTGAATTTGTGTAAATGTTTTCGTTTTTGTAATATAAATTCTCTGTTATAACTAGCGAGAGTACTGTTTATAATTCTGTAAAACTCATTTTCTGGTATTTGATAAAAAAGGAAGTTCTGTACATACCCTATATCTTTTTCTAATTTAAACTTATTATATCGATGAAATTGAATTCTATCTCTAATTGCGGCAAAACTTGCACGTTCCAATATTTCGTGGATTCTTCTGCCCATGTATGGCTGACGGAACCTTAAACCTTTTGGAATAATTTTCATCTGCCGACATCTGCACAAGAATGTCACGCTATTTTTGGTCCGGGCAAGCTTCTTACATAACACTTCTAAATCTCTAAATGCTTTAATTACTACAGTCCCATGGCTGATTTCTAATTGTTTTCTGAATGTTATTTGTGGCATCTTCTAGTTTATTTTAGATTTTCTTGGGATAAATACCACATCAGAGTTCAAACTTGTGTATATTTTAAAACCAAACGTTTCCAAATCCTGTCGGATTTCGTTTTCAATGGATATAAATTTATAAAGTAAAATTGAAATATATGACAGGGTGCACAAGAAATTCCAAAGATCATTAAAATCAAAAAAAATTTTCAAGTTGGAAGAACTTGAAAAATTGTCTTCAGAATTTATTTGTGGCGTTCCTAGGGACGACTTTCTTTTTAAGATAGTGCATTTGCCAAAAAATGCGATCAAAGAATTCTGATAATTCAGTGATCCCATTAAAGTCATAAGGGAAAACCTAGGAAAAAACCTCATGAACTATCCCGATATAGGGTTGTTCAAAAGGATATGCCCATTGTTAATTTCATCTTTAATTATCGGCAACCAGACATGACTGAAATCTACGGAAGTAGAAGCGATGCAGTCGTTTTCATTTAACAGAATTAAGGCAGATTCTTTTAATTTTCGTTTTGTGCAGTGTTCTTCTTTGTGTAATAATGTTGTGTTTTGAAATTGTATTTTATGGCCTTGGTCCCAAGCATGTTCACAAATTTTTGATTTTTCGAACTGACGTTTCTTTATGTAATTTTGATGTTCATTTATTCGAACATTAAGAGGTCTAGAGGTTTCTCCAATATAAAACTTATTACATTCACAAGGAATCTTATAAATGCATTTTTTTGAGTTTTGCGTAGCGTTTTTTGGTTTTGTTTTTGTTATAATAGATTTAAGCGTATTTGTTGGAACGTGCAAGTTTTGCCGCAATTAGAGATAGAATTCAATTTCATCGATATAATAAGTTTAAATTAGAAAAAGATATAGGGTATGTACAGAACTTCCTTTTTTATCAAATACCAGAAAATGAGTTTAACAGAATTATAAACAGTACTCTCGCTAGTTATAACAGAGAATTTATATTACAAAAACGAAGACATTTACACAAATTCAATCAACTTCTCTTAAATAAAAACATATCAACAAATACTACTCGAGACAAGAATTTTATTTTAACAAAAACTGTTATTAATCTTTCTGACAAACAACTAAACATTTCTGAAACTTCAGTTTTACAAAAAGGCCTTAATTTTGCAATTACCCCGAAAACAGTTCCTAAATTTAACGTTATTAGTGCTATTGAACAAACCGCAAATAAATTAAATTCAAGTGACGCTGAAGAATACAGGATTAGAGCGAAAATTGAACTAGAAAAAACTTTAAGAATCAAAAATAATCTTTCTAAAAATGAATTACATTCAGTTAAAGAATTAAGAAATGATAATTCAATCAAAATTTTACCTGCAGACAAAGGCAATGCAACAGTGATTTTGAATAAAAATGACTATGATGACAAAATTATGAACATAATTAATCAAGGACAATACACTAAACTAAACAAAGACCCGACAAGTTCAGTAGAAAGCAAAATATACCGTTTACTCTACAGTCACAAACACGAATTTACAGACCAAGAACGCAAAACTCTCACTCCACATTATACTAAACCTCCACACTTCTATGGCTTACCAAAAATTCATAAACCCAACATCCCTTTGAGACCAATTGTCAGTTCCATAAATTCTCCATGTAATGAACTTTCAAAATTTTTGCTGAAAATTATTTCTCCACTTACAGGTAATTCAATTTCTCATCTTAAAAAACAGTGCAGATTTCTTAGAAAAATTGTCTCATATACAGTACAAAAATACATTTACACTAGCAAGTTTTGACATAGTAAACTTATATAACAATGTTCCCGTAGCTAAAACACTTCCTATAGTAAAAGAATTATTGGAACATGACTATTCACTTCATCAACGAACTCGTTTATCTATTAACACAATAATGGAATTACTCACTTTCTGTACGAAAACAACTTACTTTCAGTTAAACGATGATTTCTACCAACAAGATTTTGGCATGGCTATGGGTTCTTGTCTGTCCCCTGCCTTAAGTAACATCTTTATGGACAAATTTGAAGAACAAATGATTTTTTCAAAAGAAAATAAACCGTTGGTGTGGTGGCGTTATGTTGACGACATATTCATTATTTGGGAACAAAATCTGGAAAATTTACAGGAATTATTAACCGACATAAACAACAAAGAACCAATCATAAAATTTACATTAGAAATCGAACAAAATAACAAACTACCTTTTTTGGACATTTTAATAACAAAAACACAATCTTCATTTGAAACAGAAGTTTACAGAAAACCAACTCACACTAACAGATATCTCAATTTTAACTCGAACCATCCAAATACGGTAAAAAGAGGTGTTATTAAATCTTTATATGACAGAGCAAAGACTAACTGCTCAGATACTACTAATTCAACAAAGAAAAATCATTTATACAAAATGTTCTAACTGCAAACAATTACCCTCAAAAATTTATTAACAAAGAGTTAAATAAAATTGAGCACAAAACAACTGACAACCAACACCAGACTTCACCTAATAATACTGACAACCAGGAAAACCACATTATAACAACAACAATACCATATATACAGGGCCTGTCAGAGAGATTGAGAAGAGTAGGCAACAAATTTAACATCAAAACTACATTTAAAACAACAAATACGCTTAAATCTATTATAACAAAAACAAAACCAAAAACGCTACGCAAAACTCAAAAAATTGCATTTATAAGATTCCTTGTGAATGTAATAAGTTTTATATTGGAGAAACCTCTAGACCTCTTAATGTTCGAATAAATGAACATCAAAATTACATAAAGAAACGTCAGTTCGAAAAATCAAAAATTTGTGAACATGCTTGGGACCAAGGCCATAAAATACAATTTCAAAACACAACATTATTACACAAAGAAGAACACTGCACAAAACGAAAATTAAAAGAATCTGCCTTAATTCTGTTAAATGAAAACGACTGCATCGCTTCTACTTCCGTAGATTTCAGTCATGTCTGGTTGCCGATAATTAAAGATGAATTAACAATGGGCATATCCTTTTGAACAACCCTATATCGGGATAGTTCATGAGGTTTTTTCCTAGGTTTTCCCTTATGACTTTAATGGGATCACTGAATTATCAGAATTCTTTGATCGCATTTTTTGGCAAATGCACTATCTTAAAAAGAAAGTCGTCCCTAGGAACGCCACAAATAAATTCTGAAGACAATTTTTCAAGTTCTTCCAACTTGAAATTTTTTTTTGATTTTAATTATCTTTGGAATTTCTTGTGCACCCTGTATATTTAAAATCAAAGAAATTCCATAGTAACGTAAACATATTTGTCAAAATAATTGTCATATATTTCAATTTTACTTTATAAATTTATATCCATTGAAAACGAAATCCGACAGGATTTTGAAACGTTTGGTTTTAAAATATACACAAGTTTGAACTCTGATGTGGTATTATTCCCAAGAAAATCTAAAATAAACTAGAAGATGCCACAAATAACATTCAGAAAACAATTACTTTATGAAGGATTAGTACACGTAGCGAAGACAACAAGATGTTCATATTTTAATTTCTAATGATTCTAAATTTAACATTCGGTATTGACAAATACTAAAAACCACAAAAATAGCAGAATTTCATATTTACTTAATATTTTATAGTAAAGAATGTCGCAGTCCAGCCGCAGCCCCGAGGATGGTAGGTGAGATACAGATTAATCCAAAATAATATTAAAATAAAAGAATAATTGAATAAACATACCTATAAATTTATGCTCAAATAAAGTATACTAATCATTTTGAGTTTCACTTAATGAAAGTCTTCTTTTAAAACCTCACTTTATTTCAATTTACCGGTTAATTTATATAAAGTTGTGGTGCATTTATTTGTTATTTACAGGTAAAGACAGAATTATTTTTAGTCGGAAACACCAATAAAACCCTTCTAATATCCAGATAAATAACATTGAATCTGAAACAGTGCTTAATCTTGATATTCCAGTCGATTCTTTACAAGGCCGTAGCCAGGATTTTTTTTCGGGGTGGGTTTTCGGGGGGGGGGGGGTGGACAATTTTTTTTGATTGGTGATGGGCTAATTAGGACTGCAATATATATATATATATTTGTTCATATATTTTTCCAGGAGATATAAATTCGTATAAATATAAAATTTATTCTTATGAAAAACATGATTAATTAGTTAAAATTGAATCTCGAAACAAAAAATTCCAAAATTTCGGAGGGGGTTTGAACCCCCAGAACCCCCCCCCCCCCCGCTGGCTACGGGCTTGATTCTTTATGATGTCAATTTAAGGTTATGAGTTGTAACAATTAAAATTTAATAACTGTTTTGGGAAATGATACCATTATTCACGAAATTACTGTATATTTTCAAACGTTTCGGGGTCTACGTCCTACCCCGTTGTCAATGGCAAAGAAACTATGAAAAAAGGCACAATTCTAAAATTTATAATTATAATGTTTGACAATTGTATTTGACTCATGAAGTAACTAAGAGAATTTAATTTGATAATATACAGGGTAGCCCAGAAACTTGGAACAATCATCTAATATTAAAGTTCCTTTCAAATTGGAAAAATTAGAAAGGGGTGATCTTCAGAATTTTTTGTAGCGCTCCTAGGTGCGACTTTGTTATAAGAATATAAGAATTTTGTTGATTCACTGATCTCATTAAACCTTAATTATCGGCAACCAGGAACAATTGATTTCTACGGAGGTTACTACTGCGATATAATCGTTTTTATTTAACAAAATTAAAGCAGACTCTTTTAGTTTTCGTTTCGTGTTGTGTTCTTCTTTGTGACTGAATTTTGAAATTGTATTTTATGACCAAGGTGCCAAGAATGTTTTGGATTTTTAAACGTAATTTTTTAATTTGTGTTGGTTTATTCGAACATTTAGAGGTCTAGAGGTTTGTCCATATTTCAAAATTCAAAACATAATAAACCAATATACACAATTAAACAAAGATCCAACACCTATAGAAAACAAAATATACCGTTTGCCCTACAATCACAAACATGAATTTACAGAACAAGAATGTAAGAATCTGACTCCACACTATTCGAAACCGCCACGTTCTCTGCCAATAATGAGCTTGAAAAATGTATTAATAAAGAGTTATACAAAATCAAATACCAAACGATCGTTACCAAACTTCACCAAACAACACTGTCTCCCAAGATAATCACATTACTACAATAACTATACCATACATACAGGGTTTCTCAGAAAGACCAAAAAGAGTGGGCCACAGATATAATATTAAAACATCATTTAAAACAAGTGATACACTAAAATCAGTTGTTTCAAAAACAAAACCAAAAAATAAAATAAAATTCCTTGTGAATGTAATACATTTTTTATTGGACAAACCTCTAGACCTCTAAATGTTCGAATAAACCAACACAAATTAAAAAATTACGTTTAAAAATCCAAAACATTCTTGGCACCTTGGTCATAAAATACAATTTCAAAATTCAGTCACAAAGAAGAACACAACACGAAACGAAAACTAAAAGAGTCTGCTTTAATTTTGTTAAATGAACACGATTGTATCGCTACTACCTCCGTAGAATTCAATCGTTTCTAGTTGCCGATGATTAAGAAAGAAATTGCTAATGGTTTTTCTTAGGTTTTCCCTTATGATTTTAATGGTATTAGTGAATCAACAAAATTCTTCGATTCAATTTTTGGCGGAGTCTGACCTAGACACCAAAACGTTTGGAAATATACAGTAATTTCGTGAATTGTAGTGTCAATTCCCAAAAAAAAAACATTGACAAACTGTGCCATAACCATCCTTCAGGAAACAATTAACAATCAAAGTTATGCAAACGCTAGTCCAATAGCAGCCAACTAATACCTAACATTAAGTTTCACATATGGAATTCGCTATAGGAATTTTAACATTAATTTAATCTGGATATCCCGTTAGATATCTTATAATGTTGTGGTGCTTTTAACAGTTATTCACAAATAAAGACATAAAATTATTTGTATTTCGTACCTGGATACGAATACAATAAAAAACTAATGTTATAATTGTTTTACCTGCGGTAATCCAGATGAAAACTCATAAAGAATATTTCAATTTAACCTCTACATGGGTAAATCTAAACAGACTACAACAGAAACAGATACGATCCCACAGGTTACGGGCATACAGAATCACTACGATTATGGGGTACATTAAAATCCCATTAATTCCAATAAAGAAAACTCCCTATATTGAACTGGCAGATAGACTCTGATAAATTAGTAATGTTTTGTTTCTCTTGGAAACTTATGGGTATTAATGTGGAATGACAGCGACAAGAACACATTAAATTCCCATACACTTGTTTTATTGGAATCTATGGGATATTTTCAACAGGAGACTACAATAGAAACAGATACGATTCCACAGGTAACGTGCATACAGAATCGATAGGATTACAGCGTACATTAAAATCCCATTAATTTCAATAAAGAAAACTGGCTATATTGGACTGGCAGATAGATTCCGATAAATTAGCGGACTAATGATTCTCTTGAGAACTTATGGGTATTAATGTGGACTGACAGCGACAAGAACACATTAGATTACCATACACTTTTTTATTGGAATCTATGGAGTTTGTTCAACAGGGAAACTACAATAGAAACAGATACGCTTCCACAGATAACGTGCATTCAGAAATCCATACGATTGCAGGGTACATTAAAATCCCATTAATTCCAATAAACAAAACTCGCTATATTGGACTGGCAGATAGATTCCGATAAATTAGAGGTATTTTGTTTCTCTTGAAAAATACGCATAAGCACCGTAATTCTAGACAGACTACAATAGAAACATATACGATCCCACAGATTACGTGCATACAGCATCGATACGATTACAGCGTACATTAAAATCCCATTAATTTCAATAAAGAAAACTCGCTATATTGGACTGGCAGATGGATTCCGATAAATTAGCGGACTAATGATTCTATTAGGAAATACGCATAAGAACCGTAATTCAAAACAGACTATAATCGAAACATATACTATCCCATAGGTTACGTGCATACAGAAATCCATGCGATTACGGTGTACATTAAAATCCCATTAATTCCAATAAAGGAAACTCGCTATATTGGATTGGCAGATAGATTCCGATAAATTAGCAGTCTGTTGTTTCTCTTGGAAACTTATGGGTATTAATATAGAATGACAGCGACAAAAGCACACTAGATTCGCATACACTTTTTTTATTGGAATCTATGGGATTTTTTCAACAAGGAAGGTTTCTTCAGAGTCGGAAATTATTAATTGAACCCTCGAATTGGAATCTGATGGTTCAGGATTTTCTTCTTCTTTTTCTAAGCTTTCTTGAAATTCTGTTACATTGTATCTAAAATGATTATTATGTCATCAAGATAACATAAGCAAAATTTCTTTTTGGATTCCTCTTAACACGTCATCCATCACTCTCTAAAAAGTTGCCGGAGCATTTTTCAGTCCAAAGGGCATTCTGATGTATAATGTCCGTTTTCGACCTTAAACGCAGTTTTTGGGATGTCCTGTGGATCCATTTCAATCTGGTGAAATCCACTTGCCAAATCTAGTGTTGTGAAATAATTACAACGTCCTAGTTTATCTAAAACATCAGTGATATTAGGTAGGGGGTATCGGTCATCGATGGTTTTTCGTTTAATTTCCTGAAAACAACAAATATGCGCCATTTCCCTAAGGCGTCTGCTTTTTTTGGAACGATCCAAATTGGTAAGGCCATGGCGAATCGCTGTATCTTATTATTCCTTGATCTAACATTGATTTTACATGTTTCTGAACTTCCTGTTTATGAATGAAAGGATACCGATAGGATTTAGTATATATCGAGATTTCATCTTTAGTTTTTATTGAATGTTTAATTTGGTTGGTGAAAGTTGGTCTTCTGTGTAAAATATGTCAGAGTATTTTCTACATATTTTGAGTATTTCACGTTTTTCTTCTTCGTTCATGTGTGAAGTTCGTATTTGTTTGTCAACATTGGGTTTTTGAATAGTTTTTGGATTTGAGTCAAAGTGAATATTATAAATTTCATAATTATTTTCGGTAAAAGTAATAGTTTAAATAGGTTCTGTAAGGGTGAAAGTTACGTCTTTTTCAGATTTGTTAAGAATTTCTACTAGGGCCATTTTCGGATTTCGAAAGTCTTTCAGGAATTTCAGAATTTTGAAGTATTTGGTGTGGGATGATGATATCTCCATTTTGTTTATCAACTGGAATCTTCGTAATTAAACGACTGTGTGGGTGAAGAGTTAATTTCAAAAGTAATTTTTGATTTGATTGTTGGTAGAAAATAAGAATTGCACAATTAGGGGTAAAAAGTTTAGAATTTGTAAAATCTAGTTGAGCATTTAATAATTTAAGATTGTCCAGTGCAATAAGACCATCAAATATATTATGAAATTTGAACAGATAGAATTGCAAGTTATTTTTGGTATTAAATTCTCGGAATATTGGAATTTCAGCAGAATAATTGTGAGTTGACGATTGAAAAACTGTTGAAACAACAAAAGGATCATGTGATATTTTTTTGGGATAATATTTTGAAGCAATTTCTGGGGAGATAAAAGATTTAGTTGATCCTGTGTCAATTAGTAGTTTTAATGGCGAGTTGGCAATTTTGATATAAAGCAGTTCTTTCTTGTCCGTTGATAAGTGAAATTCGATTAAGTTGTTTCGTCCTGAGTCGAGACATCGTGAAAATTTTGATCATCTTCTAGATAATCGTCAAAATCATAGTTATTTTATTTTGAGTCGTGTCTGGTATTTCATTTACTGTATTTTGAGAGTTTTCTTCAAATTCTGCGTTAAAAACTTCCTCTATGATGTTATTGCCACGGTTAGCGAAGTGATCGCGGTTATTATTGAATTGAGGTCGCGGTTGTATATTTCTTGTGTTAGACGTACTAGCACATACGCTCATTGGTGTCGATCTTTGTAAGGGAGCATTAAATTTTTTTGGTTTCCACACATTTTGTGGTTTTCCAAAAACTTGGTTGTTTGTAAAGAATTTTTGTTTTGGTAGATTCGGGTGTGGCCTAATTTGAACTGGGCCTGTTGGAAATTGATTCGACACTTGTGGAAGTTGATTAAAAAATGGTGTTACTTGATTTTGGGGAGTAGGCATCAATGGCCTTGCCTGGATCGGCTGAAATTTTCAAAAATTCTGATTAGGGTTGTTGTGGATTTGAGGGAACCTGTTTTGAGGTTTTGGTACGACTATGTTTGAATGTTGGTAGTACTTTATATTGTTCTCTTCAGAGATAAATTGCATAGCCTGTGCAATGATAGTGGGTCTCATGGCTCTTATAATAGGGCCTACCGGTTCACGTAACCCAGCTAAAAATGACTTAAGGGCTTGTTTAGTAAAGAAGTCTCTTTTGAATAATTTTTCGTGATCGAAACTATGTAAATCAATTCATTCATGGAATTGATTTGGAGTTTCACTATTTTTTTGTTTCGTGTTTACTAAATCTACGTTTAAACAATTCTCGTCACGCTGATCCCCAAAGTTGGTTATCAGAGTGTTCTTAATGTTTACCCAACTTGTGGCACCTGTAATGCCCATACCTTCTCAGCTCTCCCTTCTAATTTATTTAGTATACGATACAAAATGGCGAACAGTGAATAGGTACAAGTCAGTACGCTCCCAAAAAATATCTAATATTGTTAGCAAATACTGCTTAAATTGTACTCCATTTTTGCACACGTGCTGTACTGGATAGTATTACCGAGTGATAATGAAGGCAATTCGCAAGAGTGCCAGAAACTCTGGAAAATCAAGCGAAACCCCAGAATCTCTAAATGCACGTGTTAATCAGCTACAACAAGAATTACAGGCAGGCCTTCGGGACATTAGAGAACATTTAAAGGATGAAGAAGATCTTTCGAACGAACCATCATCGATTAAAACAATGATGGAAAATTTTGAAAAAAAGATGTCACTCTCAATGAACGAAATTAAAGCCGATATAAAGAACCTACAAAAAATATCGACACCTGCATGCAAGGAAATACTTTAAATGGTATAATTATCAAAGGCTTAATGGAGCGGGATGGTGAGAATATTTACGAAGAGGCAATCCAAGTTTTAAAATCAAAAATACAGGTTAACATTTTCATTAACGATATTAATTATTGCCACCGAATAGGAAAAAAGTCACCACAAAAAACCAACTCAGAGAAAAAAAATGCTCGACCCGTATTGTTAGTGTTTATACATCGATGGAAACGCGATGAAGTTTACAATCAGAAGAAAAACCTGAAAAATAGTGGCTATTTCGTGAATGAGTTATTAACGCAAAAAACTTAGAAACTGTATACAAAAGTGCGTGAAGTGATCGGTGTGCAAAATTGTTGGACCTGGAGAGGTCAAATTTATGCATCGGTTAATAACACGAAAATACGTATATACAAAGAATCTGATTTGGTCAATGTATAAAATTATGTGAGTACTGCATAGCTTTGTAACTTCGTTAATTTCATTTTGTTTTGGGTTTGTACTGGTATGTATAATCATATCTAAATTATATCAAAAACGACATTTTCTGCATTGGTTTCTGTTTTGTTTATGGTGTTTACATTTTTTCTTTCACTTTGTGTTAATATTATTTTTCTTGGTTATATTTGCTATATATTGGAAATTTTTATAGGTTATCGTATGATATTTAATTTAAATTCCTATTCTAAATTGTCTAATATAACTAAGTTATTTAAACCGGATCAAATAAAATATCAAAAATAAAAATATTTACTAAGTATCATTAATATCTATATCTATATCGAAAACAATCTTATTATATTAACTCCATCATCTCTGTATATAGGGTACTAATACTAACATTATTTACAATGTATGATACAATGTATAGATGAACAAATAATGAATAATATAAAATGTGCCTATATGAATGTTACATATCACCTTTCATGACTTATAAATAATATGCTGATTAATGTCTAGAATAAAACAATAATCCATTGTAAAGGAATTACGCAGAAACTAAAACAATACTTATATTATATTACTAGATGCACCTGCATAAATGATGATTCTGCATAGTTCCCCATTTCAGCAGAGATTATAAATAGGAGAATATTCCTAAACAAGACGCTCATTTGCTCATAATCTTCATCAAACTCTTGAATTCAACTTAAGACTTTTAACGTTGTTCAGAGTCACAATATTTAGTCTGTTCATTTGCTGTATTAATAATTATAAAATAGTCCTTTTTTGTAACAAGTAGTGATAGTTGTGTTTCAATAAATTCTGTTGTTTTTTAAAAAAGGGTTTTAAGTGATAAAGCCCCAACATGAATATTAGATCACTTATAGCTCACTTTGAGGATTTTAGGGCAATTATTGTAGAAAATAGTTATGACATTGTTGGACTAACTGAGACTTGGCTAAACGGTAATATATTGGATGATATAATAAAGATTAATGGATATCACTTAATTCGTAACGATAGAATAAATAGAGGTGGAGGTGTCTGTATTTATTTGAAAACTAGCTTACGCTATTCTGAGATAAAAGTTAGTAATGAAATTGAACAATTATGGATAAAATTTATGGTACGTTTTGAAAGTTTTGCATTTGGTGTTGTTTATAAACCCCCACAACATAATTTAATTACTTTTCTCCATGTTCTTGAAACTTCTATATCTGAATTGGCTGTTATATCCCAAAACTTAATATGTGTTGGTGACTGTAATACAGATTTGTTAAAGTTTCAGAATAGAAATGCAACTGAGATGGTAGAGTTTTTTGAAAGTTTTGGTTTAAAACAATTAATAAAGCAACCTACTAGAACGTGTGCTTCATCAGCCAGTTTAATTGATTATGTGATAACTGACAATGAAAACATTATTAAAAACATTGAGCTACAACATCTTCCAGAAATAAGTGACCATGATCTCATATTTTTTCCGGTGAATATAAAATTTGAAAAATCACATCTACTGCACAAAACAGTTTCTAGACTTTAAAAATTTAAATTATTTGCAGTTTAATTCAGACCTACGTTCCATTCCTTGGCGTAATATTTTTGACATACCAGACATAGATGGCAAAGTAAAATTCTTAAGTGATAATATTACCATATTATTAGACCTACACGCTCCCTATAAAACCTACCGTATTACTAAGCCTTACGCACCATGGTTAACTGAGGGTTTACGCGCTATGATGAAAGATCGTAACAAAATATTAGCTAAGTTTAAATTATCAAAAAATGTCTCAGACTGGCAAAACTATAAAATTTTACGTAATTTAGTAACATCGACAGAAAGGAGAGAGAAAAAGGTTTATTATTCCACAAAATTAGTGAACACAACGAGTTCTAAACAAAAATGGTCCACATTTAGAGAACTGGGGATTGGAAAAAATAAATCTGCAAGTGAATTACCACCTGAAATAAGCGATCCTACTCAAATAAATAATTGTTTTCTTAACTCGATCCCTGAGCTCCCTGAAAACGATGACTTGTTGTGGTACTATAACACAAATAGAAGAATAAATTCCCCGCTCGGTTTTTTCGAGCTTTCAGAGCTCGATGTTCTCAAAATAATAAACAGTATCAAAGGAAAAGCCATAGGGCTTGATGGAATTAGTATACAAACTTTGGAGCTATGCTTGCCTTTCTTACTACCGTTTATTACCCATAAAATTAATTTTTGCATAATTCGCTCAGTATTTCCCACTCAATGGAAAGAGTCACGAGTTACACCTCTCTCCAAAAACTCTAATCCTACTTCTTTCAGTCATATTCGACCAATAAGTCTGCAATTAATTATGACTTAAGTGCATGGTTGCATTTATCTCAAAATCACTGTTTGTTACCCAACACATCCAAAACAGTTTTTACAATTTTCGGTAGAAAGAAAGATAGGGAAAGTTTTCTCAATAGATTTAACAATAGGCTAAAATTAAATAATTATGCAATTCCTTATCAAGAAAAGGTTAAGAGTTTAGGTATAACTTTAGATTAAGACTTAAGATATACGGACTACATCAATAAACGCCTGCAGAGTGGTTATCTATACTTAAAATTAATTTATCAGCAAAGGCATTATTTAAATAGGAAATCGAAAACCTTACTCTGTGATGCATATGTACTGACCCAATTTAATTATTGTGACAGCTTTTATGGCCCATCTTTAACAGTAACCGATGCCAGACGTATTCAAAAAATTCAAAATTCATGCTTAAGATTAATATTTGGAATTCGAAAATACGACAGAATAAGCTTTACCTTAAAATTAAATAACTGGCTCAACATGACTAATCGCAGATACCTTCACTCTATATGTCTATTCAATGAAATAATTCGTAATAAATCTCCTCAATATTTGTACCGAAAAATATCATTTAGGGCAGATGTGCATAATCTAAATATAAGGTTTAAAGGAACACTCAAACCCCCTTTTCACTCTACTACACTATATGAAAGATCCTTTTCATACGTCATAGCAAGTCGTTTTAACAATCTGCCTATTGAGCTAAGAAATCTCACTACAAACATACTAAAGAAACAGTTACTTAAGATCCTTTTGGACAAGCAATAATTGCCCCGAAAAAAGAAAAAAAAATGCCTCCCAGTGAATAAATAGTTATTCTTTTTTTTATTTATTTTCTATTATAAACAGAGTACAAATGTATACCAGAAAAACGTCAAATTGTATTAATTTTTCTTATGTTAAAATAATTCATCAAACACAGGGTTAGTTGTAAGAACAGCTAGCAGGGTAACCTGCGGCTGAAACTCGCCCAATTCTTGTATTATAATTATTTTTGTTATCTATTATCTTATTAATAAAAGTCCTTTATTATTATTATTATTATTATTTAACAACAGTGTATTCTGAAAACTAGCTGTGTCCTGCCTATCCTAGTAATGAGTTAAAATGGATTCCGAAGCACTTATAAATCGATGTAATTTGTTTGGATTACCATCGAATGATGGTATTATTCACAAATTTTTAATGTCTAATACTGGTACTGACATTTTTATTTTATTCTCTTTATTGGATATACGACAAAATTTATTGAAATATATCACTATTATTTTCCTTTTAGACCAATCAATAGAGCAAAAATTAACTGATAATGTGTAAAAAATACTATCAGGATATCGACTGTGCCATCACATTAACAACGATTCTTGGCGATATTTTGCTATGTTTTCCACTCGCAACTATGGTTTTTTACTTTGTTATAAACAATTGAAGCAAGAAAATTACGTTTTTTTTCTTAGCATGTTTATAAAATCAAAAATAATAAACTAATCTCAATGGTGTCAACAGGTCAATTGTAAAGCACGAAAATACCAATGAAATGAGCCCAGGCTTGATCCGATTGGATCATTAGTAACAGGGAAAAACAAAAAATACTGAAAAATCTAGGATTTTTTTTTTAAATCGTATCTTCGTCACTTTAGAAGCTGTAGAACTGGACTTGTAGGAACTGATAGTAATTTACATCTATTTTATGTATGCCAAAACCAGGCGTTACCGGTTTATTAGTTTTTGAACAATTGTGATATAAAGTTTTCGGTTCACTATTTTTGCATTATGCCCCCATGCGTCATAGATAATCAAATTTCAATTTTGAAAAAAGTTGTTGGAAGTAGAGGTGCCATTCTACAACGCCTCTATTCTCATTTTTCACTAAATGTCTGTGAAATATCTGAAAAATGTTAGCAAACATGACAAAAATGGGCGAGCGTATGAATGTATGCAAGGAGTGGGGGAAACACGGTTGTTGAGGGGAAGCGTATAGTAATATATAGTAAAGGCACATACATAGATCGTTTTGATATTTAAAATCCTCACAAGTAAGAATTTTTTAATGACCGCTCTCCTTCGATGTTCCGTAAACCCAAAATCCACAATTTAAAGCAAAAACGTTTCCGAGAAACCATTTACATATAAATATATTAATAAACAAACAGTTCTCATATGATATAATAAAATCGAAGAAATCACTCTGTATAGAAGTTTTTTAACGATTGAATTCTTTCACCATCTGTCAGAGTGACAGTTACTATCGACAATAATTATTGTTAGCAATTCCCCTCAACAAACGTGTTCCCCCCACTACTCGAACACATTCATACGCTCACCAAATTTTGTTCATTTTTGCAAACAGTTTTCGTATATTTCACAGACATTTAATGAAAAATGAAAATAGAGGAGTTGTAGAATGATACCTCTACTTTCAACATCTCTACTCTGAATTGATATTTGACGATCCATGTCGCATGGAGACACACTACAAGAATAGTGGACTAAAAACTTCAGATCGCAATTATTCAAAAACTAATAAACCGATAGCGCCTGGTTTAGTCACGCATAAGGTAGATATCAATTACTATCAATTCCCACAAGCCCAGTTCTACAACTTCGATAGTGACGGAGTTATAACAATATAAAGAAAACCGCCAAATTTTCCAGTATTTTTTGTTTTTCTCTGTTACTAAAGATCTTATCGGATCGATCTTGGGCTCATTTCATTGGTATTTCCATGCTTCACAATTCACCTGTTGATACCATTGAGATTAGTTTATTATTTTTCATTTTATAAACATGCAACGAAAAAAAAACGCAATTTTCTTGTTTCAATTGTTTATAATAAAGTAAAAAACCATAGTTGCGAGTGGAAAAAGTAGCAAAATATCACTACAAATCATTCTTAATGTGATGGCACAGGCAGTATCCTGATAGTATTTTTTGCACGAAAAAATCTCTATTGATTGGTCTATTTATGGATGCAATAGTTGAATTTTTGAAAAACTTACCAAAACATCTACGCCTTGTTTGTTTGGTCTGGATCTGCAAAGTAGTTGTCCACAATGGTTTCTGGCTGCTGACCTGCCCTGGTTGCGTGGTTTCTTCGTGGTTGGAGCTGCGAGATTCTCTATGAATTTCGCCGAAATTTTCGTTTTCGTGTCCTAAAAACGATATCTGAACGACTGCGCCACTTATATTTGATTATACAAATATTTAGTTTTTAAAAAACTTTTATTTTCTAAGAACAATCTTTCTACTTTAAAGTTAAAATATATGAATATAATTAAGAATACAAAAATACGTCTTATCTAGTTGAATGTTCATACCAGAATAATTTTAGAATCACAAAAAATGTACACAAAGATGATGATACAATACTAAATTACGTAGCTGAAAATAAGCGATTACTGCATCGTCATAATATCATATTATAGCATAAGCAATTTTATTTATATAATGTAGGTCAGTGAGGTGACCATAAATAATCCAACAAACTACAGAAACAACACAAAATATTTAAATAACAACACACAAACTGATATTAAGTCTACAATTATAAACGTTATCCCCTATGTTTCCGGTCTATCCGAAAAAATTAAACCTATTCGAGATAAATACCAAGTAAAAACGATTTTTGAAACAAATAATACATTAAGATCAAATTTAACAAAAACAAAACCGGAAAACGCAATGAGCTTCTATGATTTGCTCAATCAAGGTGGTGTTGTTGACTATCGGAACGTGTTGGCAAAGGGCTTCTTCTTCTGACAGCTGGAGTATGTGTGAAAAGCAATCTGGAGTCTTGCTCTGGAACTGGATGGAAATGCTCTGGCAGAGGTACTTGTTGCTGATTTTCTTGCATTGTTGTGTAGAGTACTGGTAGACTCCATAATTCATTGTCAGGTAAGGTGAGGGTGGAATAATTGTGGGTACAGAATATAGGTGGTAAATTCTTCGCGATATAATATCGGGAAGTGCAGGATGAATATTAACATTTCATTTGAGTAGTAGGCATCCACAGATATAAGATCATAATATTTAATCAGGTGTTCT
Source organism: Octodonta nipae (assembly GCA_034190945.1). Classification (NCBI taxonomy): domain Eukaryota; kingdom Metazoa; phylum Arthropoda; class Insecta; order Coleoptera; family Chrysomelidae; genus Octodonta; species Octodonta nipae. The sequence continues at coordinate 128,986,400 of CM067216.1, forward strand.
TTCTCACTATAAAATAGTTTTTTTTCATTATGGTTCTCTAACATTATTTTTATAATCAATTCAATTTCTTGTTGTTTGCAAAATTATTTGTAATGACAAATTTAATTGGTCCAAAATGTTTCTGGCTTGCATATAATGATTAAAATCGAATATAAATTTTGTCAAGTCATCATTAATATTTCTGATTTCTTGCTCTATAACATTTTGGTTATGAATTAACAGAGTCGCTGTTTTATTGAAGTTGTCTATCAACTTGGTAGTTAAAGACATATGTTGATTCACCTTTTCAATAACTTTTTTCTGGTTTTTCTTTAGTGTGGATATGGCTTCATCGTATTTTTAAGCATCTTCTTGGTCTAGGTTGCCTGATATAACTTTTACTGCGCTTCCAAGAAAATTGAAAAGTCCTCTCCTTTTTCTGTAATGTGGAGAGATTCATTATAACTTTCTATTTACTGTTTCTAATTGGTATCTTAAACTTTGGTCAAAGTTGTATAGCATATCAAAGTATTGTAAGCTCAGTTTGGCTCATATTGATTTTGAAGCGTTTTCATATTGATTTTCTATTGAGCTGATTTCTGTGCAATTGGGGTTAAATTATAGTAATGAACGAAGTCATGTGTGTTAATCTGGATCTTTGCTGTCCGAGGTTCAGGGGAAGGATTCCTGAATTTTCTTTAAGGTCCTGGATCTTTATTTCTTGTGCTGCTACGATGTTCCATCTGTATTGATTTTTTGGAATCACGTTTTGGAATACGTTTAATGTTTTCCTTATGAATTAGGGTGTTTTGAGATTGTATCGTGATTGTCTTTTTTCACAATTTTAGGATTGTATCTTGTAAAAAGTTTATTTTCTCTGGTACTGGTTTTTGTGTACAGTTTGGTATCGGGTTTGTAAGTTACTGGTGTTTGTCTTTTAAGATTATTTTTTTCAATAATTTTATTTTTTGTATCAATAGTTAATAAATTTATTTGTTTATACAAGACTTTAGTTTTTCGCAGTGTTATTGCATATAATCGGTCATTAAAGTTTTGTCAAAGTCTATGTCGAAAGGGTCGTGGGTGTTTAAATGACCGTTTAAAATCTCTATAGGTTTTGGTTTGGTGGTAGAATGAGTAGAATTGTTATATGCAAGTATAGCATAAGGCATTTGATCTACGATATTAAGTTGTTTATTTGTTGTCTGTAAAATTCGTAAATGTTCAATAATGGTTAAGTGAAATCTCTCATACCGTTGGACTGGGGGTTTTCGGGAGTAGTATAGTGAATAGTTATTTTGTGAGTTTCGGCAAATTCTTGCATAAGTCCGTTCTTGAATACGGTTCCTTTATCTGATACTATCATTTTTGTAATGCCATGATGCGTGATAAATATCAGAAGATTTTTGATAATGGTTACTCCGATTGGCCTTCCACAGGATAGGCTTTTCCATATTTTGAAAAAGAATGATAAGAAATTTCTGTCCTGGTGCTTGGAAAGTGTCGAGATGGATAATTTCCATTGGTCTCGTAGGTGTTGGGGTTACCATAAATTTTGGTTTTGCTGGATTTCTGTCATATTTGTTGATCTGACAAATTTTACAAGTATTGATATAATCTTCTGCTTTCATTGCAGCCAATAATATCTTTGCCGCAGTTGGGATTCGGTCTCATTAATTCCTCGATGATTACTTATGCCTTCGCGTTAATTTTTGATTAGTTTTTTTGTATTCTTTCGCAGTTCTAAAATTATGATACATTTTACTGGGACATCTATATATAAATAGGGAAAGACAAAACGATTAGATACCATTTTATCCTCTGTCTCTCAACCGATTTTCTTCATATTTGTTTTGTTTAGTAGCTACTGACGACATTCAGTGCAGGATGCTAATATTAATTTATAATATTGGTTCATTCATTGAATAAAATATAATAAAAATTCATTATTTACGTCCATACTATCAACGCCAAACAACTGACTGTGCCGCCGCCGCCAGACGGTCAAAACTCAAAATATGGAGTAATTATATTTAGATGCTGTTATATACTTAGAGCATGTACTTCGGGAAGTGGCATGCAAGCGTTGTTATTGTTTAGTGGTAAACTAGTCAATGTAGTAGAACATTATTGATTTTTCGGACGCATTGTAGTAAGTTTCATATTAAATATTCTATTTTTAATGTGAATTTAATTATTTGATTAATATATTATTATCACAACCTGAAGGTGTTGTGGAAAAAATTGTCAGGCAGCGGACAATAGAGAATTTATTAAATATTTAAGTTTTCTTAGGGTTGTTGGTCCTCTCTTTTCTTAATATTCCTGAACTTGATTGAAACCGCAAATGACGAAAACTTTTAGGTTGCAAAGAACAATATTCCAATTATTATATCGAATATTTTGTTAGGAGCGGTTCCAGCCAAAAATTTGACGGGTCATTCATTTGTCAAAAATATTGCGAATACCGATATTTGATTACATTTTTATTTTTTTTTTATTCAATAGATTTGTCATTACATCTACTTCTCCGATTTCTCCACAACTCTGTTTCTTATAAAAATATAATTTTACAATTTCATGAAAAGGGTAGAATTTCGACCACTGGGCGACCACTAGTACGCAGAATTTTTGAACATTTCTCTTAAAAGTCCACACATTTGTTGATACACAATGTCAGGATTGAAGTGAATGGCATGTTTAACTTTAGGTGGAATATAATTTTTGAAAAAGTCAATAAGGTTTTTTACTGCATCATTTTTTCCTATTTGAATATGTATTCTTTTTTATTTTGAAAAATTCTTTCAATTACTGAATTTGCGGGAGAATATTTAACAAACTTCATTATTACTTGATTATTGTAATAATTCAACACTTTTTGTGAAATAGGTATAGTAAGAGTTGGCAATTCTTGCTGTGAATGTATAATGTTTCCACTGTCACTACGATCTCGTCTGGAGGTAGGTCAATAAGTTCATCAGCTGTTTCGGTTTCGGATGTATCGCGATTTACGTCACGTTGTTCTAGGTCGGGTCTTCATCAGCTGTTTCTGTAGATTCGCTGTTTGGATCTTCTATTGTATTAATTTCAATCCTTGAAAGGGTATCTGCGTTGGTATTTATTTTTCCTTTCTTATATACAACTTCATAATCGAATTCTTCGAGTTTTAATCGCCATCTGACTTACTTAGAATTTGGATTTTTTATTGAAAATAGCCATTGTAAAGGGCGGTGGTCACTCAGGACTTTGAGGGTATGCCCAACAAATAAGGGCGAAAAACCTTAGTTGCCCACACTATAGCAGGCATTTCTTTTTCTATAGTGGAGTAGTTGGATTCACTATCATTTAAAGTTCGTGAAGCATAAGCGATTGGTTTGTCTTTGCCTATAGGGCCTTGAGATAGCTTTGCGCCTAGGGCTACGTTACTAGCGTCTGTTGTAAGGTTGAAAGCTTGAGTAAAGTCTAGGTATTGAAGTAAGGGTTCACTGACAAGTAGTTGTTTGCAAGTTTCAAAATATTCTATTTTTGCGTCCTTTTTTAAATAGGCTGTCAACGATTTTGTGATTTTGGCAAAGTCCTTTATAAATTTTCGATAATATCTTAATAAGCCGAGAAAGCTTTTTATTTTGTATAATGACGTGCTCTAGAAATGCGACTTCTTTTTTTTTTAATTCTGACTGATCTATCAAGTTGTACCTTTATTTGTTTCTCTGAAGCGTTGAAAGAATTTTGACAAATTTTCTTAATGTTCTTGTAAGGAAGAGGAGAAGATTACAACATCGTCCATATATGTAAGACAAATTTTTCCTTGGAGTCCTTTCAATACGTTGTCCATAACTCTTTGAAACGTGGCAGGGGCATTTTTGAGTCCAAAGGGCATCCTTACATACTCATACTGTCCATGCACAACATTAAAAGCTGTTTTTGGGACATCTTCTTCCGCCATTTCTATCTGATGGAAACCACTAGCAAGATTTAAGGTGGAGAAATATTGACAACGGCCGAATTTGTATAAGACATCAGTCACATTTGGTAATGGGTATTTGTCGTGGATTGTTTCTCATTTACCTTTCGGTAATCGACTACAACCCTCCATTTAATTTTTCCAGAGGCCTCTGGCTTTTTGGAGACCACCCATATTGGTGACGACCATGGTGATTCACTTGGTCTTATGATTCCTTCGTCTAACATTAATGAAATTTGTTTCTGTACTTCTTCCTTGTGAACATAAGGATATCGATAAGTTTTTGTAAATACAAGTACTTCGTCTTTTGTCCTTATTCGTTGTTTTACCTGTTTGGTGAAAAGTTAGATGTGTCTCAGGATGGTGAAAGACATCAGAAAATTTCTTGCATAACTTTGTTATGTGGAATTTTTCTTCGCTGTTAAGGTGATCGGTCTTGTTAAGATGTTCAATATCCACTATTTGTTCTTCAGTGTTAATGTCAGACATTTCTGCTGTGAAAATGTGATCTTCTAAGTCGATATTCTTCGCAAAGTTCCGTTCTGTAAGTGCTATTTTGATTTCTATCAGTGTTGTTGACCAAAGCTACCTGTGCAAGTTGGTTGTTAGTTTGACTAAGGGTTTCATGAAGTGTAGCTCCTTGAATTATTTGTTTTGGAAGAATGACTGGCCCTTTTTCTTCTAAAACAGGTAGTCTAACGCGTGTTATCGAGTGTGGTTGTAATTGTATCGAGTAAAATTGTGTTTTGTTTGTCTCGTAATTTTGATTTTGGAAATTCTAAACGTGCTTGTATAATTTTAAATTGTCTTGTAACGGGTGAATTGCCGTTCACCCTGTTACATTGATATTTATTAATATTTGTCGCATTAATAAATTACCTTTTATATTTTTCAAATCACTTTTCTAATTATATCGTTTTCTGAACTGAGTTCTACCGTAATAAACCAGTGTCTTTACCTTAATAAATAAACACGTAAGTAAATACTCCTATTTTAGTCGCTTACGCAATCGCTTTTTCGCTTTTAATTGCTAAATAACAGTTAATTCGATTGGAAAATATTCTAAGTCCAACTCTGTCCCTAGGATTTAGCGCCATAAATATCTGACAGAACGAACATCACGTGCTATTTCGATGTAACTTCCGTTCAAACTGGAAATATTAATTTAATATAATTTCGTTGGGAAGAAGGAAATTAATAAAATTTTATCTACGATTTAATTAGTAAAATTTTGCTTTGTTCTTTTATCGAAATTATCTTGTATTAGTTCCTGTATTGACCAACTATTGATTAATATTCGTGCTCTCGCGCTCAATTAAATTTTAAATTTCAACATGTCATTTCCTTTCCTCACTTTTATCATTGGACTAGTGGGAGAAATGCTTGTCGAAGGAAGCAGATTTTGCTCTCTCTCCTGTTTCGACCGCCATAAGGAGAATACGTAAGCGAATTTTGTTCTGAGTTTAATTTTTTTTCTTGGAAAAAATCTTTATCTTTACCGTAAAATTATCAGTTAGAATGTGCTTAATTTATCGTTTTCCTTATTACCGTATATTTGATTCTAATTAAGCAGATTCAGATTATCGTTATAGTTTGATTTATCGAATGAATTTTTTTATATAGTTTTTTTATCGGCTATAGTTCATACTTTATCGCATTTATTAATAATTTTGGAAATAAATCTTTGGTGAATCTGGTTTCATATTCATCTTAATATCGATATACCACGTTTTCTTGCAACGATAAATAGTTCGTGGCTTAACTGCGTGGTTCATTAATTTTTTTGCTTTGCATCTGCAACGTAGTTGGCGTGGGTAAGCCATCGTTAGTTGCTAGAAATATCACACTTATTGTGATACACAAAATAAAGGAAAAGTGGAACAATTATTGCTGGCCTCTTTTGCATTTTTAGGTATTGGTGAATCTGGAGAGTTTGATTGACGATATCTACCAAAATTCAGGAAAGGACAAATTGATCCACTAGACGAAATCTCCTGTGAGGCTGAATTTAGTAGCTGACGAAGCTTCCTAACTGGGTTGGACTGCAACTAGGGATGATCATGTGAGTGGCTTAAAAATTTCTATTTTTTTTTATTTTTTTGCATTTCGTTCAGTATTTCATATATATTTCTATTTATTCGATTGGATTTATATATAGATATACCAGTAAATATATATATATATATATATATATATATATATATATATATTAAGTCACTCGCTGGCCTTTCATTATTCATTGGCCCAGATTTGGTTGCTTGTCTGCTTGGTTACAGATAAATCACATTTAAATTTTTATTTTCCTTTCTATAAGTTTGCAGTAAAGAGCCAAGCAGGTTCTGGGCTAAAGCATTTTTGCTACGCCTAGTTTTCTTTATTTTAATTGTTTAACTTGGGGGGGAGCTGTATATGACCAGATTTCACATCTGATTTTTCTATATATTTATGAATATAGATGCAATAAACATTTTTATTGATTCTTAACTTATAAATTTTAAAGTACCGTACCTTGATTTTAAATTTAGGTTACTGAATTTTACCATAATCTCGGCGGAAATTCGCTTTCGTCAGTCGTCAAGCGGTCGACTTCTCGGATTAGAAGGCACATGATTAGATCTTGAATATAATTTTTTTATACCATTATCGTTGAACACATTATTAGCTGTCAAACGTAATTGTAATTGTAATTAACAATTGATTTGTTATTCATTCATTCTTGATAGTATTCAAATAGTTAATTTAGGGTAAAGAAGTTAGGGAAAACTAAGGTAGGGTGCCTCACCTCATACACGTGCCCAACCGATCTATATGCTCTATAGCATATATACGCCTATACTAGTCAAGGGGAAAATTTAGTATCTAAACTCTAAGGGCTATCACTAATTTGCCAATAACTTTTTCATGTATGCCATGACCCGGGGCTAAGAGTGCCCAGATACGTAACCACTAGCCTCAAATCAAGGTAGCAGAACTCTGGCAGTACTCCCTGATTCGACTTGTCCTCTGGTAGGACAGTGGCAACTCCTGGCCGCCCTAAGTTATTGGAACCCCGGTTGCTGGTTGGCATATAGCTCCAGGATCAGGACCTTGAACAGCAGGCCAACCACAACAGAAGGACATTCCTAGCGAGGGTATTGTAAGGCAAGAATTTATAGATTATTATTTGTTGTAACTTCACTCTAACTAATTCATGTATATATACCCATACCGACTGTTTAATTTTGTTCTCTGATATCAACAAATATATAGGAAATCTGTTGATTTAAAAAAAACAAGAATAAATTGTAAATTTTCGTTATCTTGTCGTTTTTCTTGTATACTGTGTGTCTCCATTGGCCTGGCGCCCTTGCATAGTCCTTCTGCCAATTGAACAACGAACTCACGCCACCGGATACTAACTGAGCAGCCTATCGGCAGAATATCGCCAAGACAGGTGAGAGAGAGGTGTATTGTCTAACCAACAAAATAACCATACCGAGCGAGTTTTTGCTACAAAAATTGGCGCCTACCAACGCAGGGCAAAAATTGGCACATTGGCTGAAGGATTTATCTTATAAATTTGGCTTGTGGAGGTGCACAGCGAAACAAGAAAAAATTGGTTGCAACTGGAGTTCCAGTTTTGAGTATCGAATATCTAGTAATCTATCAGATTCAATTACCGTGGAAATTTAAATCATCTGTTGATGAACAGTATCGTTTAATAACCTCAATATTTTGATCATATTGTTTTATCGAATTAATTAACTTGAACCATTTATCTAACAAAATTGAGAAATTTAATAATTGTTTATTTGTCGTACCTTATATATATAATATATATATTATTTACCGTTTATCTTATCTTGATCTAATTTACCGTTATCTTATACACCGTGTGGAAGAATTATTTCAGTTATCATTGCACCCTCTATATCTATTATCTCTTGAGTGAATTGGAATTATTTTACCGTATCTTAATTTTATCGTTTCCATTTCGTTCAATATTTAATTACCGTGGGGGTAAGTAAACCTCTGAAATACTTCCCTTCTAGTAACTCTATTATCTTACTGGTTTCTCTTCTTTATTTATCTTTTATCTCATGTCCATTTTTCTTGCGATGGAACCCAATCATTTGAGAGTTAAGGAATTGGATTATGAACTGCAGATCCGGAGGATAAAGCCCATTGCGGATGTTGACTCTAAACGTAAGTTACTTAGAGGAGCCTTAAGTCAGGAAACTGCAAACCGAAGTTTTGTGCAGAGTAGTGTTGGTAGTCCTCTTTCCCCTGATGTAGATACCGCCGAAATTAGGGAAACTATCAATGACTTGAATACCCAAATTGCTAACTTTACTGGTTCTACCTCCTGTCCATTGTATAAAAGAATCTCGACCCGTTTGACCCATCTCTCAGGTAGAATCCATAGGCTGTCAGAAGAAAGGACAAAGGCCGACTTGCAAACTGAACTTTTAATGTTAGAGGGGGATTTAGCCTTCAAATTAGTACCTTCTGCTTCTACTCCCCAAAGGACCTCTTCGGGTCATGAATTTACTCCCAGTCCTTCTGTCTCTCGATCAATCCAAGGGAGTCCGTTCATTCGTTCCTTGAAAAAGTTGAGACTCTCCGTATTGCTCGAGGTTTCACCAAAGATGAGCTATTTACTTCCGCTTTTGACTTATTTAAAGGGACAGCCCTAACCTGGTATAACAGCATTAAGGATAAAGTCAGCACTTGGGACCAGCTAGTTAAGAAACTCAAAAGAGATTTCTTACCGTACTTTTATGAAGAAGACCTACATAGGGAAATTCACTCTCGCACACAAGGAACTAATGAAAAGGTCACCCTATATATAGCTTGTATGGTTGGTTTGTTTAATCTTACCGTGAAATTAGATGAGAAAACTATCGTTAACAAAATTCGTCGAAATTTAGCTCCTCATTTTCTTTCCCATCTCGCTTTACTTCAAATTGATACCGTTGATGAGCTGTCTGACATCTGTAGACAATTAGAAGAGTCGATGTCGTGGTGCAAACGCTATAAACCACCTCCAAGCACTTCTAGTAATTTATTGGAGTCTGACTTAAGTTTTTCTGCCTCGTTACCTGGTGTACCCAAGAATAACTCTTATCGTAATCAAAGTTTTTCCTCCTTTTTATCGTCATCTCGCAATATAAGTATCGTTACCGTATCTGACCTTCGTTATTGGAACTGCAATACCGTGGGACATACTTATTCCGATTGCCGCCGACCTAAGAAGCTATTTTGCTTTGGATGTGGTGCTAAAGAAGTCAGGAAGAGAAACTGTTATCGTTGCCTATCTAGGATTCCAAAAAACGTACCCATTGGATATGGTCATCTGAATGCCGTCTTCCAACCAAAGTCCAGGAATCAGTTCCGTTCCTCCTACCGGTGCCCAAGGAAAAGGCAAGGGCAAAGGAAAGAAGTCCACGTAAAACCCCCTATCTCTTCTACCCGCAAGGAGTGGAATCTTTGACTTGAAAAAGTCAGAGAATTTTGTCGTCCTTCCTGTAATCTAAACCCTTTTTTCGTTAATAAACCTCATGACAACAGGCCTTATCTATATGTTAACGTTTTTGACCGTGAAATCATCGCTTTAGTGGATAGTGGTAGTACCTCTTCCGTTTTAGGTTCCTCAGGGTTCTCTACCTTAAAAGATTTCAAGTTACCGATTCAATATCATGATACAGTGTTAATAACTACCGCCGATGGTAACCCTCAAGACTTGTTGGGCTATGTCATGTTGCCGATTTCCCTTAATGGTACCGTTAAACACCTCAAAATGTTACTCATTCCATCTGTCAAGCATAACCTTATTTTAGGTATGGATTTTCTATAGCTCTTCAAGGTAAAGGCAGATTTTTCTTCCCTATCTTATTATTATGGTCTCTCGCAAATTTCAGCCATAAATACTATTCAAACGGTTTCCGATTTAACTCCTAAGCAAGCTACCAAATTAAATAACGTCAAGGAGCTTTTTCTGAGTTTATCGCCTGCTGATAGAATCTGCAGGACCCATTTAATAACCCATACCATCGACACTGGAAATGCAAAACCTATTTGTTCCCGTCAGTACCCTTTATCACCAGCGATGCAGAAGAAGCTTCATAAACTGGTGGATAAAATGTTGAAGCTTGGAATTATTCAGCCATCTAAATCACCTTGGTGTAGTTGTGGTTGGTAGCAAAACGTTCTGGGGAATACCGAGTTTGTTTCGATGGGAGAAAATTAAATGAAGTCACTGTTCCCGACCAGTACCCTATGCATTTGGTGGATTCTGTCTTGAATAAACTTAGGGACGCCAAATATCTAACTTCCATTGACTTGAAGCAAGCGTTCTTCCAAATCCCTTTAGATGAGTCTTCCTGACCTAAAACTAGTTTTGCTGTTTATGGAAAAGGTTTGTTTGAATTTTGTGTTATGCCTTTCGGTTTATCGAATAGTCCCAAAACTATGGTTAGATTGATGGACACTGTTATAGGACCATCTTTGGAACCCTTTTGTTTTGTTTTCTTGAATGATATTATCGTTGCAACACCTGACTTTGATACGCATATTAAGGTTCTTAAATCTGTGTACCAACGCCTTAGGGATGCAAACCTGACAGTAAATTGGAAGAAATGTGAATTTTGCCGGCCATCCTTAAATTACCTGGGTTTTATTGTCGATAGGGAAGGTTTACGTACCGACCCCGAAAATGTTTCTGCTGTACTGAATTATCCCACACCAAAGAACCCTTCTTGGCCTGGTGAGTTGGTATAGGAGGTTCATTAAGAATTTTGCTGCTATTCTCGTTCCCATTTTTAACTTGCTACAAGGAAAGAAAAAGGGTCAGCCCATTGTTTGGACCCCAGAAGCCGACAAAGCTTTCGATGAAATTAAAAAGAGCTTAACCTCGCCCCTGTTTTAGCCAGTCCCGATTTTTCAAAACCTTTTGTTGTTCAGTGTGATGCTTCCGATTCAGGTGTAGGTGCTATCCTGTACCAAGAAAGTGATGGTTTAGAACACCCTATCGCTTACGCTAGTAAGACCTTGAATAAGGTTCAGCGAAATTATTCCGTTACCGAAAAAGAATTGTGGACTGTTATCTTTGGTATAAAAAAATTTCGTGGGTACATTGAAGGTACTGAGTTTACCGTAATTTCCGATCATGCCTCCCTTAAATGGTTGACCAATATGTCGAGTCCCTCTGGAAGATTAGCCCGTTGGTTAGTTCGGTTATCTCAGTTTAACTTTAAGGTTGTTCACCGGAAAGGTTCCCTAAATGTGGTGGCCGATGCTCTATCTAAGTCCATCCGTGAACTAGCTGTTTTAGATCTCGCAGACCTTAAACCTGACAAGTGGTACTCTTCCATGATTGAGAAAGTCAATCGTCATTCCGATAAATATTCTTCTTTTTGAACATCTTGTATAAACATGTTTTTGACCACCATAATATCGTTAGTAACACTTCAAACTGGAAAATAGTAGTCCTCAGAAGTAATAGGTTGGAAATATTTCGGAAATTCCATGATGATGCCACTGCTGGACACTTTGGCATCTACAAAATCCTAAATCGTATTTTGGAATTGTATTATTGGCCAAAAATGAGACGAGACGTTTATCGTTATGTCCGAAAGTGTGATACCTGTAACTCTTGCAAACCATCCAAATTACCTCGTGCTGGATTGATGGGCTCATACCGCAATATTAATTTTCCGTTTCAGATGGTGTCAGCTGATGTATTAGGCCCTTACCCTAGGTCGAAGAATAGGAATCAATACTTGTTAGTTGTTGTCGATTGGTTCACTAAATTTGTGTTAGTTCATCCCATGCCAAAAGCCACTTCTTATGTATGGTGTCCCTCAAGTTTTCTGTTGTGATAATGGCAGTCAATTTATTAGCAATGACTTCCAAGCTCTTATGGGAAAATATAAAGTTCAAAACATATTTTATAACGCCAAATACCATGCCCAAGTTAACCATACCGAGCGGGTTAACAGGTCAATTGTCACTTGCATTCGGAGTTTCATTTTCGACAACCATAAAGACTGGGACGTTAATATTTTTAAAATTGCCCAAGCCATACGTCTAGCGAAACATGAAGTTACCAACTTTTCCCCATCATTTTTAGTTTTCGCTCGAAATACTCCACTTTCTGGCGATTATTATGGGAAAATATCTGACAACAACAATAGTTTCCCACAAATATCCGATAAACTCCGGAGACTTGATGATGTACAGGAACTGCCCCAACTGTATGAGGATGTTCGTGAACGATTACGTAAGGCCTACCTGAGGAATGCCCATCACTATAATTTGCGTAAGCGGGAGGTACAGTTTCATGTTGGTGACCGTGTTTGGAAGCGAAATTACACGTTATCTAAGGCTATTAACGACTATTCCGCCAAACTAGCCTGAACGTTTATTCCCTGTATCGTAAATAGGAAACTTTCGAATCTCGTTTATAACTTAAGGAACTTTTCTGGTTCTGATTTGGGAAATTGGCATGTCAAAGACTTGAAACCATATCTTTCCTACCCTGACACTGAGGATGAACATGTATCGGATGATTCTTCGGACTCCGAACATGATTCTGCTCTGGACTAAGTTATACCATACCTATCTATTCCCTATTCTCTTTATCGACTGATCTTCATTACCGACTTATCTTCTCGTTATCTGACTTTGATTTTGTGTTATCGTATCTTTTATCTTTCTTTACCTTGTCGTACCTTTATCTTTCCTATCGTTTTAGTGGTCTCTTGGATGGGCTGACGAATACCCAAGCCAGGATCCCAGTGGGGACGTAAAAGCCGTCCATCTGGAGCCCTAGGTTTCCCATAACATCTAGGTCATTTACAGACGAATTCCTATTTTCAGTGGTCTCTTGGGTGGGTCGACGAATACCCCAAGGCGGTGAAACCATGCGCGGACGTAAAAGCCGTCCAACTGGATTATATCTATTGCCACAACATAGTCTTCTATAGACTAATTCATATCTTTCCTATCTATCGTTTCGTGGTCTCTTGGAGGGGCCGACGAATACCTCAAGGCGGTAAAACCAAGCGCAGGGGTAAAAGTCCCCTAACTGGCCCTATATCTTTCCTTTTTCCATCTAGGTCTCGTAAGATTAAGTAAGTAAAAGTAACATTTTTCTCCAGGAGGGCTTGGAGAATACTTCTGGTAGTCCATGTTACCAACTAGGGAGTAAAAATCTTCCAAATGGTCACTTGCCTTTATCTATAACATCCATGTCGTTGTCGTTTCAAGCTGATTTGCTGTTATCTGGAAATTATCGTCCCTTCAGGGTTGCCAAAGCTGATGACATTTTTTATCTTTGATAGTATCGTTAAATATTATGCGAATATCTAATTTTGGTTCCCTTATCTTTAATCCTCATTGTTTTTACTAGGTAATATCTTTCTAAAAGATCCATACCGTGGCTTAATGCTTTTACCTTATTTAAATTAGTTGAGTCATTCGTGTCTAGGATTTAGGGCTGATAGTTAATTTATCTTGCCACCTTTTAGCGATACCGTCCCTGAGGATGAAAAGTCTATATTGTCATCACTTTCTAATTTTGATATCTCTACCTTTGTACCGTTAGGCTAGGCGCAAATTGAGACGCGTATAACGCGTGTGACATGACACAGCACAGCGCGAACTTTTGTAACCTATCTTATTGAATGGAACAGCGTAAATTGGCAACAAAGTGCTGCGAGGCACGACTCGAGTCTACTGGCTGTCGCGTCGCGCTGTAGTTGAGACACAGTTTCTCGTGTCGCGTGTGTATACAAATTGTTAAGTGTTTTGAAAAATGGTAAGATGAGACGTTAATGGACGCGGTAAGATGTCATATAGGATACTATGATACAAAAGATACTAATTATATAAAGACAAAAGTGAAATATGAAATTTATTCGTTCTTAAATCATACAATTTCTGACGCAATTAACTACGAACTGCGTCTCAATATGCGGATCACCACGCGACGTGTGTGACACGTACGGGTCGTGCCACTCGTGTCATGTCACCTCACACATGCTATACGCGTCTCAATTTGCGCCTTGCCTTTCTGATAACTTTTCACAGAAAATATCGTGTTTAATGCAACTTTTCTTGGGCGTAGGCTCTTACCGATATGAACTGCATTTTTAATTGGAGATTTGGTTTTTTTGCCTTATCTGCTGTTCTTTGAGAACAATTACCTTGAATTCCAATATCCCAAATTTCTCATGTATAGTTGTTAAAATATTATCTTTTTCTCTTTGACTTAAGTTGTTAACGTTACATATTGGCATTTCCTTACCTTTCTTATTTTATGGTAAATATCTCTTATAATTTATCTATGTTTCACTTTCAGAGGAATCTTTTTGAAGTATGATGAAGTGAATTATGTTTTCTTGTAATCTCGTCTATCCTCTTACTATTTGACTGCTAGGAAGCAGTGTACCGTATCGTACCTTACCGTGGACATGGAAGCCAGTTATTGTTTTTTTGAGAGAATCCAGGCCTTGTACAGTGTGTTAGGGCTGTTATTTTGGTTGTAGGCTGGAGTTGCTCTATTTTGGAACTTGGACAAGTAGTGCAGTGTTGCCATCCTAGGTTCTGTGTTTATGTAGAGGATGGAGGTTTTGCGCAGTGTGAACTGCATTTTCTCACTTTTACCGCTTCAAAATATTTACCGTTCTACCCCTATTGAAAAAATCCCATACAGTCCCTTACATACCCACAGAATCTGCATTAGTTTGTACTCGTATGTAGTCGATCTGGCAAGAAAATGTGCGCTATAAACGTAATTTTTTGGACCTATCGGAACTTATCTGCAAATCCAATACAGCGAGTTTTCGTCATTGGAATTAATGGGATAACGTATGCCGTAATCGTATGGATTCTATATGTATGTAACCTGTGGGAATGTATCTGTTTCTATTGTAGACTATTAAAATTATGGCGCTTATGCGTATTTCCTAATACAAAATAAAACATGTTTCTAATGGTTTTTCCATAATCAGTAAGTTTAATGTTTCCTATTTGCAACAGCTATATTAAACTATATAGAAACTAATAGGAGATTCCATATAAATTTGAAACATATAATCTAACTGCAAACACCAATAGCACATACATTTTTGTTTATATGTTTTTATAGGAAGCTACGGTAACAATGAAATAGTTTATCTATGGGAATACTATTGGAACTGCAGCGACAAAAGCACACTAAAAATTCATAAAATACCTTACAACTATGGAATTATATGAGAATTTATCAGCCAAACCATGCATCAAAATTGCCATAATCTTTATTGAATACTTTTGGAAATGCAGCGACAAACACACATTAAAGATTCTTAAAATCCAATACAAGTATCAAGTCATAGGGATCTAACAGCCAAACCATATAAGCAATTTGCCATGATATTCTATAGGTTTCTATGGGAATGCTTTGATAAAAATAAAATTAATATGTCTTTATCTGTGGATACATATGAAATATACACTAAAATTGTATGAAATTTAACGGAATATTCATACAAATCGAGATTCTAACCTAAAAGTTTAGATTATGACAAATTGTATAAGCAGAAGTTTATGTGAGAAAATGTGCAATGGAAATTCATGTTTTCAACTGTCCTTTTGTGCAAGAATCCAAGGAAAAAACGATCTCTACCTAATACTAATAGTTGGCAGTTTTGAATTCCTTTGTCACATTAATAGCCTCTTGTTGGCCTTTTTTGTACTTGTAAATATTTCAATATATTTTTTCGCATAAGAGTTTTGTGATTGGGTTTCCTTCCTCGCTTACTTAGGATTTGGGGCAATAAAATGTAGATTTTTAGCAGTTGAGAGTTGAGCTGTGGCCGTTGATATTCATTGTGTATGTATTGTGTATTGAGTTTATTGGTGGATCCCTATTGTATGATCTGTGGGTTCATTGTTCATTTGTTAGTTGAGTTATCTGTTTCAAGACGTTCTGTCTAGTATACTGTGTGATCTGAAAGACTCTGAGGATGTATTGTGAACACAAGTGTTTGTGACTTTTCATTCTTTCAAGTAAGTATTGTTTAAATCATAATCCATGCCGTAGCCAGAAAATTAATTCGAGGTGGGTTGGGTAATTTTTTTGATTGGTGATTAGGACTGCAAAATTAATATTTTTGTTCATCTATTTGCAGGATATATAAAATTCATAAATATAAAATTTATTCTTACGAAGAAGATAATTAATTGGTTAAAATCGAATCTTGAGACCCAAAATTCCAAAATTTCAGGGGATTGAACCCCCCCCCCCCCCCCGCTGGCTGCGGCCTTGATCATAATTACAAATCTAATTTAGTTCAAATTTATGTTCTGTATACCTTTAAGGTTAGGCTTGTTCATATAGTGACCAGTTTTATATAATTGGTTTAAAATGATAATTGTGTAAATACTTTATGAAGGATTCGTACACGTAACGAAGGCAACAAGATATCCATATTTTAATTTCTAATGATTCTAAAATTTACATTCGGTATTGACACATACTAAAAACCACAAATATTGTTTATTTTCATATTTACTTAATATTTTATAGTAAAGAATGTCGCAGTCCAGCCACAGTTCCGAGGATAGTAAGTGAGATACAGATTAATCCAAAAATGAATATTAAAATAAAAGAATAATTGAATAAACATACCTACCTATAAATTTATGCTCAAGTAAAGTATACTAATAATTTTGAGTTTTACTTAATGAAAGTCCTCTTTTAAAGCCTTCATTTCAATTTACCGTTTAATTTATATAAAGTTGTGGTGCATTTATTTGTTATTTACAGATAAAGATAGAGAATTTTTTTTAGGTGGACCAACAAAATCCTGCTAATATCCAGATAAATAACATTGAATCTGAAACAGGGTTGGATCTTCATATTCCAGTCGATTCTCTATGATTTTATTTTAAGGTTATGAGTTTTAACAATTAAAGTTTAAGCATTTTTTTGGGAAATCATATCATAATTCACGAAATTACTGTATATTTCCAAAGGTTTGGGGGTCTAGGTTCGACACCGTTGTCAATGGCAAAGAAACTATGAAAAAAGGCTCAATTCTAAAATTTAAAATTAGAATGTTTGACATTTGTATTTGACTCATGAAGTAACTAAGATAATTTAATTTGATAATATACAGGGTAGTACAGAAACTTCTAAAGATCATGTAATAATAAAGTTCCTTTCAGGAAAAATTAGAAAGGGGTGATATTCAGAATTTTGTGTAGCGCTCCTAGGTGCGACTTTGTTTTAAGATAATATAAGAATTTTGTTGATTCACTGATCCCATTAAAATCATTAAAACCTAGGAAAAATCTTATGAACTATTATTGTTCACAGCACATGATCAAGCAATTTCTTCCTTAATCATTGGCAACCAGGAACAATTGAATTCTATGGAGGTAGTAGCGATACAATCGTTTTCATTTAACAAAATTAAACAGACACCTTTAGTTTTCATTTCGTCTTATGTTCTCCCTTGTGTAATCTGTGGCACACTCTTTTTAGTCTTTCTGAGAGACCCTTTATGTATGGTATAGTTATTGTAGTAATGTGATTATCTTGGGAGATATTGTTGTATGGTGAAGTTTAGTAGCGATCGTTTGGTATTTGATTTTGTATAACTCTTTATTAATAAATTTTTCAGGGTAATTATAGAGAACACATTTTGTATAAACGTTTTTTCTTCATTAAATTCATCGGTGTTAGAACAGTTGGTTTTTGCTCTGTCATATAGAGATTTGGTGATACCTCTTTTTACTGAATGTGGTTGATTAGAGTAAAATTTGAGATACCTATTAATGTAAGTCGGTTTTCTGTAAACCTCTTTTTCAAATGTCGACTGTTTTTGTTGCTAAAATATCCAAAAAAGATAATTTGTTATTCTGTTCAAGTTCTAGTGTAAACTGAATTATGCGAACCGACCTGAAGAGGGCAGATGTGACTTTGCCGAAACCATATATATAACCATAGAAGTTTCTAAGCGAAACGTTAAATTTTAAATTTTCAATATAGCTATGACAAACAGAAAACATTAAACTTATTGATTATGGACAAACCATTCTAAACATTTTTTATTCTGTTTGGAAATACGCAGAAGAACCGTAATTCTAAACAGACTACAATAGAAACAGATACGATCCCATAGGTTACGTGCATACAGAAATCCATACGATTACGGGGTACATTAAAATCCCGTTAATTCAAATAAAGAAAACTCGCTATATCGGACTGGCCGATAGATTCCCATAAATTAGCGGTCTTTCTTTTCTATTAGTAAATACGCATAAGCACCGTAATTCTAAGCAGGCTACAATAGAAACAGATACGATCCCATAGGTTACGTGCATACAGAAATCCATACGATTACGGGGTACATTAAAATCCCGTTAATTCAAATAAAGAAAACTCGCTGTATTGGACTGGCAGATAGATTGATTTCGGGTGTTCTATATTTGCCAGTACTCTGGTGTTCTCAAAGTCTATTCGGTGTGACATCGTGGTGGCGTGTTCCGCAATGAATGTTGTTTTTTCCTGCTTTCTTACAGCGTTCTGGTGTTCATCACTTCTAGCTTGAATTCTTCTATTAGTTTTCCCCACATAGGTTTTATGACAGTCTGCACATGGAATCTCGTACACTCCCTGTTGTTCTAAAGGGATCCTCGTCTTCGGAGTCCTCAACACCGTGCTTATTTTTCTGTCTGTATTGAAAATAGTATCGATATTGTGTCTCCGTAGAATTCTTGCAATACTGTCCGTGGTCCCCTTGACATACGGTAAATAAGCCTTGGTTATTGGTGTCTCATGCTCCTCGTCTGTTTGTCTCGGTTTTGACTTTAGGGCTCTTTGTATATTTCGGTCTGTAAATCCGTTTTGTCTCAGAGCTGTTTTTAAACTGTCCATTTCCTGTTTGATGTTATCCTGGTCAGCTAGCCTTTGTGATCTGGTTACTAAAGTCTTGACGACGGCTTGTAGTTGGGCTGGGTGGTGACGAGAATTAGCATGAAGGTATCTGTTGGTGTGAGTTGCTTTCCTATATACTGCATGGACAAGGGTTCCATCTTCCTATTTATGAGAACATCAAGGAATGGCAGTTGATTGTTGGCTTCAACCTCCATGGTAAATTTTATTTTGTGATGGATGCCATTAAGGTGATCTAAAAAAGTATTGAGGTGTTCCCTCCCATGAGGCCAAATCACAAATGTATCATTTACATATCGCAACCACAAACTGGGTTTAAGAGTTGTTGTTCTTAGTGCCAACTCCTCAAAGTTCTCCATAAAAAGGTTCGCTATAACTGGTGAGAGTGGCGATCCCATTGGAGCTCCTTCCACTTGTTTGTATCGTTGGTTCTCGTAAACAAAATAGGTGTTCATCAGACAGTGCCTTGTTAAGTCTACAAGGTGTTGAGGTGGTTTGTATTTTTCTATTATGATATCCAAGGCTTCGTCGATAGGGATGTTGGTGAATAGGGACACTACGTCAAAACTTACAAGAAGACACTCTGGTTGTAAGACCGTTTTTCTAAGAATTTCGATGAAATGTGTCGAATTTTTTACGTATGAGTCTGCCCCCTCTGCAAACGGTTGAAGTTGTTGGGCTAGGTACTTGGCTAGGTGTTGTGTTGGGGATCCAATTGAGCTTACTATTGGCCTCAAAGGTGCACCTTCTTTATGTACTTTTGGCAACCCATAGAATTTCGGACATCTCGATGACTTTTCACGCGGAATGAGATGCAGTTGGATATTTTTGTCGATCCTACTTGCTTGGATTTTGGCCTTGGTTGTTTTCTCTAGATAAGTTGTTGGGTCAGTAGTAATTTGTTTAAATGCTGGATCTTGTAGCAATATTTGAATTTTGTTTGAATAATCCGCTGTATCTAAAATTACAGTCGCATTTCCTTTATCAGCAGGTAGAATGACAATGTCCTTGTTGAGGCGCAGTTGTTTCAAGGCCTCCGGGAATTCATCCGCGTAGTTGATAACTGAACCCTGCCGGGATCGATGGTAAAGTGACGACGTTTCGGCAGAGTCACATCTGCCCTCTTCAGGTCGGTTCGCATAATTCTCGTAGCCTTCTGCTTTCGCTTCTAGTTACTCGAATACTAAGATTTTTTGAAGCGAGCGCAGTGTTATATATTCGCGGCTCGGCGCCTATCGGTTGACACCGTGAACGGCTGCGTGTGATTGGCCCTTGGCGCTCAGTGGGCACGGCTCCATCCTGCTGATTTGTTATTTCCGGTTGAGTTGTTATTGGACGGGTCCGGGCCAGTACAGTGTTTAATAGGATTTTCCAACAATTCGATAAGTTCTGAATTTCATTGCTTGCGTTTAGACTGTGAGGTCTCTTCGCTATTTCAATTGCCTCTCTTACGAGTCTTGATTTCGGGTGTTCTATATTTGCCAGTACTCTGGTGTTCTCAAAGTCTATTCGGTGTGACATCGTGGTGGCGTGTTCCGCAATGGATGTTGTTCTTTCCTGCTTTCTTACAGCGTTCTGGTGTTCATCACGTCTAGCTTGAATTCTTCTATTAGTTTGCCTCACATAGGTTTTATGACAGTCCGCACATGGAATCTCGTACACTCCCTGTTGTTCTAAAAGGATCCTCGTCTTCGGAGTCCTCAACACCGTGCTTATTTTTCTGTCTGTATTGAAAATAGTATCGATATTGTGTCTCCGTAGAATTCTTGCAATACTGTCCGTGAACACCTACTTTGTTTACGAGAACCAACGATACAAACAAGTGGAAGGAGCTCCAATGGGATCGCCACTCTCACCAGTTATAGCGAACCTTTTTATGGAGAACTTTGAGGAGTTGGCACTAAGAACAACAACTCGTAAATCAGTTTGTGGTTGCGATATGTAGATGATACATTTGTGATTTGGCCTCATGAAATGGAACACCTCAATACTTTTTTAGATCACCTTAATGGCATCCAACACAAAATAAAATTTACCATGGAGGTTAAAGCCAACAATCAACTGCCATTCCTTGATGTTCTCATAAATAGGAAGCAAGATGGAACCCTTGGCCATGCAGTATATAGGAAAGCAACTCACACCAACAGATACCTTCATGCTAATTCTCATCACCACCCAGCCCAACTACAAGCCGTCGTCAAGACTTTAGTAACCAGATCACAAAGGCTAGCTGACCAGGATAACATCAAACAGGAAATGGATAGTTTAAAAACAGCTCTGAGACAAAACGGATTTACAGACGGAAATATACAAAGAGCCCTAAAGTCAAAACCGAGACAAACAGACGAGGAGCATGAGACACCAATAACCAAGGCTTATTTACCGTATGTCAAGGGGACCACGGACAGCATTGCAAGAATTCTACGGAGACACAATATCGATACTATTTTCAATACAGACAGAAAAATGAGCACGGTGTTGAGGACTCCGAAGACGACGATTCCTTTAGAACAACAGGGAGTGTACGAGATTCCATGTGCAGACTGTCATAAAACCTATGTGGGGCAAACTAATAGAAGAATTCAAGCTAGACGTGATGAACACCAGAACGCTGTAAGAAAGCAGGAAAAAACAACATCCATTGCGGAACACGCCATCACGATGTCACACCGAATAGACTTTGAGAACACCAGAGTACTGGCAAATATAGAACACCCGAAATTGTTGGAAAATCCTATTAAACACCGTACCGGCCCGGACCCGTCCAATAACAACACAACCGGAAATAACAAATCAGCAGGATGGAGCCGTGCCCACTGAGCTCCAAGGGCCAATCATACGCAGCCGTTCACGGTGTCAACCGATAGGCGCCGAGCCGCGACTATATAACAGCGTGCTCGCTTCAGAAAATCTTAGTATTCGAGTAACTAGAAGCGAAAGCTAAATTCTTTGGAACTCGTTTCAACATCA
This sequence comes from Octodonta nipae, assembly GCA_034190945.1. Lineage (NCBI taxonomy): Eukaryota > Metazoa > Arthropoda > Insecta > Coleoptera > Chrysomelidae > Octodonta > Octodonta nipae. Next base: position 129,008,239 of record CM067216.1, read on the forward strand.
TCTGAAGGATACAAAAATCCCACTGATTTACTGGTAAACCTAAATTTTTCAGTGCTTCCAAATTATCACTGAAGTCATCCAATAACTTCCGAACCTCTGAAGGGCTATCTGAAGTTAGTTGGGGGAATTGTTCTAAAACTTACCAATGAGACTCCGCGATTAAACGAGTTCGCTTGAATTTTTTCAAAAGTGTTTCATAAGCACTCACGTAATTGTTTTGTGTTAGTTTAAAATTCCTAATAGCCTCAAAAGCAGGCCCTTTTAAAGCTAACTGCAAATATTTGAACTTCTGTATAGCACTGAGTTTTTCATTATTGTGAATTAATGAGTCAAACAAATCAATAAAAGTACCAAATTCCAATATGTCGCCACTAAATGAAGGCAAATCAATTCGCGGCAAAGCAACACTTTCCTGTTCCCGAGCTATATTTTGTGGCGTAGAATTCTGAACAGATTTCAGTTTAGCAACAATAGACCTAATTGAATAAAACAATTTTTCAAATTTATTGCGAATGTCATCCTCAAAGTCAAAATCATCGTTTGCATGTGAAATTAATCCAACAATCGAATTGTGATGTTTAAAAAATTCGGAATGGATTGAATCAATCATATCAATCATGCTAAAAAACAATTCAACGTCGTCACCTCTTAAGGCTTTCTCGGCGGCAAAATATATATCTACTAATCTGTTAAACTCCGATTGTCGATGATTATTAAATTTACGTAAATTTTCAGCGGTTTTTGACATCTTAACAATAAATTAAAATCACTGTAACGCCACTGAACCAATCTAACACGATAGAACGAAAGAAAATACTATTCGAAAAATGTACAATTTTTTACTGTTGAAGTAGTAAAATATCTGACCAAATGTCAAATAAATTCAAAACAATTTAGCAAAATAACCAAACAAACAAAACGATCTCTTGTAAGTTTTTTTTGCGGTAAAAGAAATATGCGAATATATTATGTAATTTATTCGATAATCTTTGCACTAAATTAACTCAAATTGCATCCGGCTCGTACTTGGACCAAATTATGGAATGTCTTCGATGGCACATTCCATAGAGAATATTCAAAAAAATGCAGGAACAGTTTCTTAGAGCTTCGTCTGGACAACATGTTACACAAAAAATAGCGACGTAATGTTCATTGATTGAGCAAACAAAAATGCGGGTTTAACAACAAATGATGCGCTTTTGTAAACACAAAAGAAACAAAATGAAAGCGGTTTAGCGGTCGTTATGAACGAAGCTACTAACTCGCGGAATCGTAACGCAAAAAACAACAATAAGCGCCGTCTCTTCAGACGGGATCAAAGCGTGACCGAATAGTTCGGAGCACAATACACGAACCTCCCAAGCGTCCAAACATATATATATATATATATATATATATATATATGTTGTTATGGACGTAATTATTATGTCATCAGACTGATATTATATTTATGTCATATATGAAAGAAATTTTACATCTCATTATGAAAGTGTTATATCATCTTGACATCAAATGAATCACTTTTATGGATGTCATATTTACGTCATATATATTACGTAAGAGTCTTGCGTCAAGAAGTGTGAAATAATGACTCATATAGGACTCAATATGACTTCTATATTATGTAAATCGTGACACAGCATGACGTCATTCTGACGTAACAATTATATAAATGTGTTCACTGATATGTATTTCCTGCAGCTAACTAATAAATAGATAAATAATTCATGAACTAAACATAAAATGTGTAAACTTTTCATAGAGACTTATTAATTCATATATTTTATTTTTTTTATATTTATTATAAATAAAGATTATAAAGTTTCCTCCTAACAGAACTTTAAGTTCATTGTAATTAAAAAATCAAATTTTAGCAGTCAGTATATAAACGAAAGTTAGATCTTAAAACAGTGATCATTATATTACAATTTGATTACACATTACAGTTCTTTTTTTCAGGTACTTGAATTTTAGCTGCATTGTTAACATGCAAATATTTTTATAGGTGCTCGAAAAAAATGGTTATTGGGTAACCAACATCCAATGGAGGAAGCAATTACAAGTTTTATTAGAAGTGGTGAAAGATTCATGGCAACAGAAAATAAAACATATGATGTTAATATAAAACATAAAACTGAAATTAAACTGATTCACAATTTTATAAACTTTCAAAATGTGTGTTAATTTCTTATAACCATCAGCTACAAATTGCTCTCTTGTACACAGACACATGTCTTATGCATTCCAGGTTCCATATAGTTGATAACTATCATCATCATTCTGGGTTATTTGTAAAACAACTGTGTATTGGCTGAGTACCAGTATTGCCCTATTTTGGAATGGTTCACATGCTCCCTCTTCCTGCCTGTCCCATTTCTAGTTAATTGAAAAAAATTATAAGCTGATTGATATAAGGATAATGTAAACCAACCTGAAGAGGGCATATGCGACCAAACATCATTTTACCTATGCTACCAGGAGGATTCATTTGTCAACTAGGGATGAAAACCAAAACCATATGATTTTTAGGTTGTTACAAACGATAAGATTGGGTTTATTTCATACGTTTTAATGATGACATTTCAACCATGTTGTTGGCCTTTTTCAAATCGATTCTAAAACTTCTTGTGCAGTCTCAATTTTTCTGCTAAACATTTTACATTTTTTTACTTGACACAAAACTAAAAACTAACATTGTGTGTCCTTTCAGAGACAATGATAGAAAAAGTTTCTATCGTGTCAAGTAAAAAAATGTAAAATCTTTAGCAGAAAAAATTGTGACTTCATAATACTAATGCTGTAGTTTTAGAATAAATTTGAAAAAGGCTAAAAACATGGCCAAAATGTCATCATTAAAACATATGAAATAAACACAATCTTATCATTTGTAAAGACCTAAAATGACGAAAATATACACTAAACTAATTTATATATATATATATATATATCATCATCATCATCATCATATGCAGCTAATTTCGACCATTATTTTATGGTGTAGCCTCTCTTACATATTTCGTTTCGCAAATCTCTCCATGTTGTTCTGTTGTACGCTTTTTGGGACCAGGTTATGCCTGCTATTTTCTTGATGTCATAGTCCCATCTTACATTGGGGCGTTTCCTTGGTCTTTTAACACCCCTAGGATACCATTGTGTGATTTTGTTGACCACCTATTATCTTGTCTTCTTGCAAATGCCCTGCCCATTGCCACTTCAGAGATTTCACTCTGTCGATAACATCTATTACCTGGGTTTTGTTCCTTATCCATCTATTCTCTTACGATCTCTTCTCGTTATTCCGATCATGCATCTTTCCATAGACCTTTGTGCTACTTGTAGTTTTCTGTAAGTTCGGTTTTCAGAATCCAGGTTTCACAACCGTATTTCAGTACTGGTAGAACACAATCGATCAAATACTTTCTTCTTAAGGCGGAATGCCATTCGTGATTTGATGAAGATTATGGAGTTTCTTCCAAACGTCATCCATGCAAGTTTGATCATTCTGTTTATTTCTGGTAGTAGCGAACCTGATATGTGTATTAATTGGACCTAGGTATATATATTGTTCTACTATTTCCAGAACTGTGTTATCTATTGTGATGTCTTGTGAGTCTATTAGTTCGTTGTACATTATCTTTGTTTTTCCGATATTTATTTTTAGGCCTATTCCTTGCTTACTCTGCTAAGTTCATTGATTTGATTTTGTAGTTCTCCTGCGTTTTGGCAATTAGGACAAGTCATCGGCGAATCTCAGATGGTTTAGATATTCTCCATCTAGGTTCAGTCCTTTGTGGTCCCAGTCTAATCGTCGAAAGATACTCTCTAATGCCGCTGTGAATAGCTTCGGTGATATTGAGTCCACCTTGTCTGACTCCTCTGTTAGTAGGAAATTCAGGGCTGCCTTCGTATATTCTGATTTTGGCTTTGGCTTCCTTGTATATATTAGCCAACGTTTCTATGTATGGCTTATCTACACCTTGTTCACTCAGGGCGTTGATTACCGCCTTCGGAATATATAGTGTCGAACGCTTTTCGAAGTCAATGAAGGCCAAGGCAAGTGGTATTTGATATTCTCTAGTTCGACTGAATAACTTCCCTTATAGTGTGTATGTGATCGATGTGCTGAAGCCACTACGAAATCCGGCTTGTTCTCGGGGTTGAGCGGAATCTAGTGTACTCTGTATTCTGTTTTGTATGATTTTTAGTGAATATTTTGTACACTACCGGCAGGAGACTTATCGGTCTGTAGTTCCGAATGTCTTCTTTATTGCCTTTCTTAGGGAAATACTATGAGGGCGCTATTCCATTTTTCTGGGATGTGTCTGTTCTTAGGCAATTCGTATATATTTTGGCTAGGCGTTTCCAGTTTCTCTACCAGCGTATTTTAGTAGTTCAGCCGTTACTGCGTCGTTACCTGCTGTCTTGCCATTTTTCATTTTGTTGACCGCTGATTCCACTTCCTCCACAAGTATTTCAGGTATTTCTTCTTTCGTCAGCTGTATTTCCAGGGATCGGGGGCTTTGTATAGATCCGTGTAGAATTTCGTGACATGCTCCATTATTTGTGTCTATCCGTTATTCTGATATTTTTTTCTGTCAATGCGATTACTTGTCTTTTCCAATTATCAATGCTTTCTTAGTGTTTTTATAACTTTTCCGATTTTCAATTGCAGTTTCTACCAATTTTTCGTTGTATTTTTTGATGTCCTCTGCAATTCTTTCTTATTGTCTTGCATAGTTCACTGTATTCTATGCGTTGGATGTCTGTTGTCCTTTTCAGTTCTCTTCTTTCTGAAGCAACGCCTTTGTTCCGAACTAAGCTTCTTGTGTTCGTTTCGTTGTTGGCTTCCGCCTATTTCTTTAGCACAGGTCAGTATTGTATTCATTAGTTGTGTGTTGTCTGGTTGTTTCCGGAGCTTCTCTTCTATCAGCGTGATATTTTTCAGAATTTTCTTTCAGGTTGTTAATGTCTATGCTAGTAGCGGGCGTCTTCCTAGTAAGTTTAAATCTCTAGTTTCGTATTAAGGACAATCCTTGCTCTGACAAGTCTGTGATCGCTTCCTGTCCTGAATTTATTTAGCGTGCTTACATCTTTGATGGTATAATCTGTTTGTCAGGACAAGTCAATTTCATTTTTGACTGACGCGTTTGGAGCTTCCCAAGTCCATTTCCTATTAGAATTTTCTTGAAGAAGGAGTTTGATGATATGTACATGTTCTGATAGTGTGCGAACTGTACTAATCTCTCTCCTCTTTCATTTCGTTCACCGAACCCGAAGTTCCCCACTGATCCTTCTTGGTTGTTTTTTCCCAATTTTCGCGTTGAAGTCGCCGATAATGTATTTGAAATGGCTGTGTGTGGTACTAAGGCCTCTTTGATTTCGCTGTATAGTGTTCGATTTATATATATATACATATATATCTTTTTAAGTTTTCGCGGGATCGATGGTAAAATGACGACGCTTCGGCAGAGTCACAGCTGCCCTCTTCAGGTCGGTTCGCACAATTCTCGTAGCCTTCTGCTTTCGCTTCTAGCTACTCGAATACTGTATTCGAAAGTTTAAGCACTTTTTTGGGAAATGATAACATAATTCAGGAAATTACTGTATATTTCCCAAACGTTTCGGGGTCTAGGTCCGACCCCGTTGTCAATGGCAAAGAAACTATGAAAAAAGCACAATTCTAAAATTTAAAATTAAAATGTTTGACAATTGTATTTGACTCATAAAGTAACAAAGAATTTAATTTGATAATATACAGGGTAGTACAGTTGTTATTCTACAAAAAAATAATGTAAAAATTGTCTTGAACAGCTTCGAATGGGTCGATGTTGTTTGCGTCCTGAAGCTGATGAAAAAGAATTATTTCGAAAGCCCAAATATTACCAGTCACGAGGTTGCAGCACCTGTGGAGAATTTCTACATATAACCCAAACAAGATCTGAGGATGATCAGAAACTAGTGCTGTTGATGCAAAATATTATATCGTTATATTTTTCTCATAGTGATGTAGTTGAACTTTTAAAATTGAACATATAATTTCTAGTAGAGTAGAAGCATATATAGAAATTAACTTCTGTAAATGTTATTTCAAAGTTTTAAATGAAGTTTGTTCGTGGAAACATTCAATTTGCTCACAACCAGTTAAACGTCTATTATCGTCTTTTTGTTGTGATAATAGATCTCCACTGGGTATCGCTTTAAGAGAATATATTATTATTACAAACATAAAATTATAGCTGACATTGTAGCTAGAAAACCTCAATAAAATGTATAAAATTCATCCCGTTTTTAATTTTCATTCAGTTGTTACATTACAATCATGGAGTGTAGAGATTGGTACCAAGTATACGAACACAGATTACGTACCTTCGAAAACTGGCCTTCGGAATTCCCAGCTTCCAGACTAGCAAGGGCTGGCTTTATTTATTTTGGTCAAAATGACGTAGTAAAATGTGCATTTGTGGGACAAGGATTCAACTGGCAAATGACAGACAATCCTGTAGCTGACCATTTAAATTGGAATCCAAGTTGTTCCTTCTTCGATACAGATATACTTAATAAATAGAAAAAAACCTGTTGTTCATAAAGATAAAATAAGTGTTGCCAGCAGATTTTCTACGTTTGGTAATTGGCCTATAGCTCTAAAACAGAGGCCTAATGATTTAGCAAAACTTGGATTCTTTTATAGTGGTTCAGGAGATAGAATCATATGTTATTGTTGTGGCATACAGATTTCAAACTTGCTGCCAAACGATGATGTTCCTGAACGGACATTTGATGATATCCAACAACTGTCTAATGATTCAAAAAACAATAGAAGTTTCAAAGCTACTAACTTATCTTACAAAATTTGTTTAACTAATGAAAAATCTGTTGTACTTCTTCCATGTAGACATTTAGCCTGCTGCTCAAGTTGTTTTATAGATATTGATAAATGTTGTATCTGCAGATGTTAGACGGTGGTATTTAAAGGTCTTTATTTCTTAAAATAAAAGTAGTTTTCATATATAATATATCGTTTTATTTTAATACCTAAGAAAATTTACAACATAAGAAAATATTGTTATTAATAATATTTATTTTATATCTAAGAAATAAAATATTGTTATTGTTACTAATATTTATACAATTACAAAATAGTGATTAATATAACTTTCTATAAAAAACATTTCAAGAAGCCAAAATTAGAAAATTTTATTTTCTTTTCATAGTGCAGATCTTCAATACAATCATCCCGATTTTTTAGTTCAAATAAAGGTGTCCAACAAAGAGAACACCAGTGCCATTTTTGTCTATACAATTGATGTAACTGTCTATCCTCAGACCTTACGTGATATTTTCGTTTATGATAATTAGTTCTTTTTAACCGATTTCCAAAAGGAGGAGGTAATCAATTCGTCGCGTTTTTTTTGTATGTATGTTACCTGAATTCTTCTCCTGTGGTGAAAGGTTTTGTATGAATATGGTCTTGTTTTATAGAGTAATATCCGGATTGGTGAAACTTCAAATTTGGGAAAAGAATTCTATTGGTAAAGTGAAGAAATTTGTAAATGAACACACGCGTGCATGGAAATCGACCAATATCCCTAACATATTGGTCGTTTTTTCGAAAAACTACTTATGGATGTGTATAGTTTTTTTAACGTTTAATGTATTAAGGAAGATCCCTAGGTGATCTCATATACTTTTCTGCGACGTGCAACTTGCAGTTTTGCAGAAAATCTCCGAAAATTCCAAAATCTTATCAAAAATTTCATCAAAATGACATAACGGATATTTCCTCTAAAATATATTTAATTCCAACGTAATAGTGCGGGAATTTTAGGCACTGGAAGTTTTAATTGCAAATTTGAAAATTTTCTATGTACATTTCAAGCATATAGGTAGTAAAGCATAGTATTTTCGACTA